>BSBM01001373.1:835000-1165000 GCA_027924585.1 Larix kaempferi | reverse complement strand
ACCACTTTCATGTGGTTGTCTCCGTTGATATAAAGGTGCAAACACAAAAATGGGCAATACATTTGCTTGTTGACGATTAAATTTGTAAAGTTTTTTGTTCATTCAAATTCAAGCAATGAAAACTCATATCTACACTGAGGATTTCACTTTGAAGCAAAAAGAAGTTTTGTAGAGAATTATGTTACTCCATACTCATTTTTCTTTTATGGACCTGATGTTATAAATTTAATGTGTATTAACTGCATGCACCTAAAATTTTTGGCAAGGATAATGAGTGAGTAATACACATGGCCACCTAGTTTTTAGATATAATTATTCATTTTAGGGAAAACTAAGTGATAACTTTTGGGATTACTCCAAAAGTGTTCTCACCTCGGTAGACAAGCAATAGGTCTCCTAGCCCCTTGTGATGCTTCATGGTCATATCAATGTCTCAGTTTGGGTGGATGCTTGGCCTTGGTTAGTGTGTTGACATGGTACCCTTAGGATATTGTTACCTAATCGACATGTTGATCAACTCATTGGGTGCACACAATGGGGGAGTCAATTGCTTGATTAGGGGAGGTACTTACCTAGGAGGAGGAGCATTGGGAACTTAACCCTTACAGCTTGGGACCTACACACCTTACAGGTTGGACACTTGATTTGATGATGCTTGGGTTAAGGAGGATACTTCATGGAGGTTGGTGATGGAACCAAGGACCTATGTTGAGGAGGAGAGTTAGACCTTTGTAACCACATTGTCATACAATAGAGTACCATTGCACACATGTAGCATATAGTTAGAGAAGGATTAGCTTGCATGAGGAAACTTGCATATCAAACCACTGTGGAAGAGGGAGTCTTAGACTAACGTCGCTAAGTTTCAGTGGGAAATCCATGAATGAATCAATATGACCACCACACGTTCCAAATTGAATCCCCAACATGATCTATATGAGGGGGAACCCCAAACCTCTTTGCATGCATTAACTAGTCAAGTGGCCCAAGAAACACACTTCTATATCCTTGTTGTGAACAAATTCCAAATCAAATCGAATCGTGTCTTATACTTAAAAATAATTCAAATATAAATAACTCGAAAAGAAATTACACCTTTGAGAGAAAAATAGCTTTTGATAAAAAATTTGGGAAGACATAACTTTTGATATTAAAACATTACAAGTAAATATATTTGCACGCTAAATTATATCCGCTTGGTAACTTATATTCTCGTTTTATCGAGTGTAGGTACCACCAAATAGGTATTTGTCAGATCTATCTTCCTCGAGTGATGATGAAGATATACTTGGAGAGGTTGAAAGTGAGACGTGTTGTACTAGATCTACCAGTTCTATATCAACTAGATCTGAAAAGGTAAGGAAAAGATTTCGTAGACGCATGCAATATTTTATTGCCAACAGAGGGTCATGTAATTATGATGCCGAGAGCATCGGTGACATTGAGTTTCTCTTGAGGTATAGACATCTAGTGCAACGATGGGTACCAAATAATCTACCTCAAATGGACATGGATTTTTTCATCAATGGGAGGATGTATCGCATTGCTCCTTCATCCTTACATGGATTGGGGCTATTTTCCATGGATGGCATAAAGGTCGGCTATGGCACTGTAACTGAATTGATGGAGTATGTCGGACCATTATACAGATACAATAACTGGTTGATCTTAGTCCAATATACTCAAATTATGCGGAGTTACGGAGTTGCCTCAAATTATATACAACTAGCAGAAAACAATAAAAATAAAGGGGCGACTATGTATATTGATGGGAGACCAAAAGCGTCCGGAAACGTTGTTGGATTTACACATAGTACACGGCCAGTGACAACAACTAAGAAACCGAATTGCGAATTTGAGGGACACGAAGAACATCGTATATTTGTATGTGCAACAAAAACAATACTTTCAGGTGAAGAGTTGTTGATCGATTACAACTTAAATCGAATAGATGTGCATTCCACGGTCCAGGGTAACCATGGAAGGTCACACATTATGCCTCATTAGGTAAATGCTAAATATAGTAACTAAACATGACTACAATAACTAAATGTTTCGATTTTTTTTGTTAACTTTCGATTTCCACCATTGACATTCGCTTTTTTTGTGCTTATTATGAATATTTCCATGTGATAACATGCTTATTACATTGTTATGCGTATCTCATTTTTTTTATGTTACAATTATTGACTCAACTTTTATTGATTGATTTATTTTGTCAAGGTGGCAGCAGTGGAAAGCCACATGCTGCTTCCACAGTCCAAGGTGACCGTGGAAGGTCACAATCTATGCCTCGTGAGGTAAATGTTAAATATAGTAAATAAATATGACTACAATAACAAAATGTTTCGATTTTTTCAGTTAACATTCGATTTTCACTGTTACCATCCGCTTTTTTCGTGCTTTATGGCACTTTGAGCTCTGTTTTGGCACGACTGATCTAGAGTTTTTAGGAACACTTGTTTATGAAGTCAAGGGTTTGAAGGTTGTCTCTGCTTGAGCTTGGGTCTAATTGCAACGCCAAACATCTCCTTACTTAGCAGTGCACTGTCCTTTATGAGGGTTTCTACATCAATTTTGGTTCTCCCTGCTTCATGTGTGTGAGTCCATACTAATGCTTTCTATGGCTGTCTTTTTTGTTGCGTTGACAGTCTTTTTCTGTTTTGAGGGATACTTGGTGTGCTGGTTGATTTTTTGGGGTTGATATTTACTGTGCCATACCTATTTGAGTGGTTGGTTCTTCTGTTGTACTTGTATGTTCTTCTTATCAATATTTACGGTCTCTCTCTCTCAGCTATGTTTATGCCCTTTACTAAGGGCTAATTTGTTCTAGTTATTGACTTGCCTCTGAGAGGAAAGATTTGATCTAAAAGTTAAAATCTGAGTACAAGGAAGGTTCTTCCCATCAGGTAAGTCATCAAATATGATTTTGACATGTTTGTTTTGCGATTTTGTTGCGTTGTTTGTTGTTTAAGGGTGCATACAATATTTAATGGTAGTCTTGCAGCATGGTATGTCTTGGTAGGTGGTAGTATGATTCCTTGTTATTGGTTTCTAATTTTTCAAGTGCTAAGGAATTTGTATATATAAACACTAAGGTTCCCACACTCTTAATCAATGTACAACACTCCATTCATGGGTTCTCCATTTCAACACATAATTTTCATCTCTTTCAACTTTAACACAAGGACCTCTTGGCCCTTGGGAGTATTAAGGTTGAAAGAGATGAACATTATTTTTGAATGGAGTAGTTGAAAGAGATGAACATTATGTTTTAATGGAGTAGTTGAAAGAGATGAAAATTATGTTTTAATGTTACAACTGTGCTATCTTGGTTCACTAATTTTGTTGGTGCAAGTGTGCTTCCATGTTCAGTTTCCCTTTGGTTGGGTATTTTGAAAGTCGGATTCCGGCAGAACCTAAATGAGGATGAGACGATAACATCTTCCAAGTCAAATCCTTCCTATACAGTGATGATAAACTTTCAATCATTGCATGGCACATATGTGGACCACATATCTTTGAGAGAGAGTCTTGTTATGTTATGTTGAATTTGTGGTTAGCCCACTTGTTATGTTATGTTGACTTTGTGGTTAGCCCACTTGTTATGTTATGTTTATGGTTACCCCACTTATTATGTTATGTTGACTTTGTTGTTATCCCACGTGTTCTGTTTTTTTGTGGTTAGCCATGTTTGTGTGTTGACTTGTGGTTAGCCCTCTTGTGGTTAGATTTTTTGTTGACCCTTCATTTAGCTATGTGCCCTCCTTAATTTGGTTGCTTGCCACTTTGATTTGACTTCTAAATTGATGACATCATGCCTAGCCTAATCGTAAGAGAAACCCTAACGTCACTTAGAAGGACCTTCTAGGAGGTCTTTGAGAGGATATAAGAACTAGTATAACCTTTGTTGAGAGCACTGTCTTTATGGCACTTTGAGCTCTGTTTTGGCATGGTTGATCTAGGGTTTTCAGGCACACTTGTTTATGACGTCAATGGTTTTTAAGGTTCTCTCTACTTGAGCGTTATTTGTTTTTTGGGTAAACAAGCAACACCCAACCTGTCCTTACTTAGCATTGTCCTTTATGAGGGTTTCTATAGCAATTTTGGTTCTCACTCCTTCACGCGTGCATGTCCATACTATTGCTTGTTGTGGCTGTGTTTTTTGTTGTGTTGAATGTCTTTGACTGTTTTGAGGGATACTTGGTGTGCTCATTGATTTTTTGGGCATGATCTTGACTGTTTCGTACCTCTTTGAGTGGTTGGTTCTTCTTCCGTACTTGTATGTCTTTTTATCAACATTTATGGTCTCTCTCTCTCTAAGGTATGTTTATGCCCTTGACTAAGGGCCAATTTGTTCCAGTTGTTGACTTGCCTCTGAAAGGTAAGATTTGGATTGAAAGTTAAAATATGAGTACATTAAGGAAAGTTATTCCCATCATGTAATTCATCACATGTGATTTTGTCACGTTTGTTCTGCGATTTTGCTATGTTGAATGTCTTTGACTGCTTGAGGGATACTTTGGCATGCTAGTTATGAAGCCCACTTAACTATACAACATAGTTATTCTGTTATTTGATTTTTTAAGTAATAAGACTTGTTCTTTTGTATTGTTAGATAGATATATTACTGCTCTTATAATATTGTTTAAATAGCCATACTATTGCTACTGTCAGTTACATGTTATTGTTACTGTATGTTTCAGCTTTAATACAAGGAACTCTTAAGAGTGTTAAAGTTGAAAGAGATGAAAATTATGTTTTAATGTAGTAGTTGAAAGAGATGAAAATTATGTTTTATTGGTACAGTTGTGCTATCTTGGTTCACTAAGTTTGTTGGTTCAAGTGTATTAGGAATTTTTTGTTCTTGAATATGCCTAGGCTTCCATGTTTGTTTTCCCCTTGGTTGGGTGTTTGCAGGTTGGACACTTGATTTGATGATGCTTGGGTTGAAAAGGATACTTCATGGAAGTTGCTGATGGAACCAAGGACCTATGTTGAGAAGGAGATTTGGACCTTTGTGACCACATTGTCATACAATAGAGTACCACTGCGCACATGTAGAACATAGTTAGAAAAGGAGTACCTTGCATGAGGAAACGTGCATATCAAACCACTGTGGAAGAGGGAGTGTTAGACTAACGTCGTCGAGTTTTGGTGGGCAATCCATGAATGAAGCAATATGTCCACCGCCCGTTCCAAATTGAATCCCCAACATGATCTATATGAGGGGGAACCCCATAACTCTTTGCATGCATTAACTAGTCAAGTGGCCCAAGAAACACACTTCTATATCCGTGTTGTGAACAAATTCCAAATCAAATCAAATACTTGTATGTGCAACAAAAACGATACTTCCAAGTGAAGAGTTGTTGATCGATTACAACTTAAATCGAATAAATGTGGCTTCCACGGTCCAGGGTAGCCATGGAAGGTCACACGCTATGCCTCATCAGGTAAATGCTAAATATAGTAACTAAACATGACTACAATAACTAAAGGTTTCATTTTTTTCTATTAACATTCGATTTCCACCATTGACATTCGCTTTTTCATGCTTATTATGAATATTTCCATGTGATAACATGCTTATTACATTGTTATGCCTATCTCATTTTTTTATGTTACAATTATTGACTCAACTTTTATTGATTGATTTATTTTGTCAGGATGGCAGTAGTGGAAATCCACATGTTGCTTCCACGGTCCAGGGTGACCGTGGAAGGTCACAATCTATGCCTCATGAGGTAAATGTTAAATATAGTAAATAAATATGACTACAATAACAAAATGTTTCAATTTTTTATGTTAAAATTCGATTTTCACTGTTACCATTCGCTTTTTTCATGCTTATTATGAATATTTCCATATGATAACATGCTTATTACATTGTGGCAGGGGTCTGCTCATGGCCAAGGAGCAGAACATGTATCTTATCCTTCGGAGGTAAAAGTAAATATTATTGCAATGTCTCATTTTTTATTATGTTACAATTATTGACTCAACTAAATATAGTAACTAAATATGACTACAATAACTAGAAACTCCAACCCCGGAAGATTTCCATGTGACAACATGCTTATTACGCTGTGGCAGGGGTCTTCCCATGATCTTTATGGAACAGAACGCGTGTCCTCTACTTCTGAGGTAAAAATCATTATTATTGCAATATCTCTTTTTTTATTATGTTACAATTATTTTCATAACGTTTATTTATTGATTTATTGTGTCAAGGTGGCACCACTGGAAAGGCACCTCCTACTTCCATGGTCCAGGGTGAATGTGGAAGGTCACACTTTGTGCCCCGTCATGTAAGTGTTAAATATAATAACTAAATGTTTCAATTTTTTTCTGTTAACATTCGATTTCCACTGTTGACATTCGCTTTTTTGTGCTTATTATTAATATTTCAATGTGATAACATGCTTATTACACTGTTATGCTTATCTCATTTGTGTTTATGTTACAATTATTGAATCAACTTTTATTGATTGATTTATTGTGTCAAATTGGCGGCCTTGGAGAGCCAAATGCTGCTTCCACGGTCCAGGGTGACTATGGAAGGTCGCATGCTATGCCTCGTCAGGTAATTGTTAAATATAGTAAATAAATATGACTACAATAACTAAATATTTCAATTTTTTCTGTTAACATTCATTTTTCATTGTTACCATTCATTTTTTTCATGCTTATTGTGAATATTTCCATATGATAACATGCTTATTACACTGTGGCAGGGGTCTGCTCATCGCCATGGAGCAGAACATGTATCTTCTCCTTCGGAGGTAAAAGTAAATATTATAGCAATATCTCATTTTTGTTTATGTTACAATTATTGACTCAACTAAATATAGTAACTAAATATGACTATAATAAATAGAAACTCCAACCCTACAAGATTTCCATGTGACAAATTGCTTATTACACTGTGGTAGGGGTCTACCCATGTTCATCATGGAACATAACGTGTGTTCTCTACTTCTGAGGTAAAAATAAATATTATTGCAATATCTCATTTTTTATTATGTTACAATTATTTTCATAACATTTATTTATTGATTTATTGTGTCAGGGTGGCGCCAGTGGAAAGGCACCTGCTACTTCCATGGTCCAGGGTGACCGTGGAAGGTCACTCTGTGCCTCGTCAGGTAAGTGTTAAATATAATAACTAAATGTTTCAATTTTTTTCCGTTAACATTCGATTTCCACTGTTGACATTCACATTTCTGTGCTTATGATGAATTATTGATTGATTTATTGTGTCAGGGTGAGGACCGTGGAAAGGCACTTGCTGCTTCCACAGTCCAGGGTGACCATGGACAGTCACCCACTAGAAGTAGATCAATACGGGGTGACCATGGGAAGTCACCGGCCACAACACCGCATCAGGTAATTGGTAGTTCTTAATAGTAACTAAATTTCATTACAATAACAATGTTTGAATGATGTTAAAATTATTTTTCTTAATTTCATTGTTTGATGAATTTAGTCCAGTGCACTTGATATGGGTGATGAGGATCTTGCAGATGAAATTTACTATTCCATAGACCCAATGGAAACTATAAAGAAGGCCCTGAAAAAGGAAAACATAGAAATGCTTGCCTTGGCTCGCATAAGGCCCATGACACAGGAGATCAGGGCAAGGATTGAAGAGTTGAAAGGACAAATAAAATCTTATGGGGCAAGTGGCATCTTCACATATTTTTTTAAGCTATGACATGATTTCATATATGATATTATGTTTTCTATTTTTCCAAGTGATTTGATAAAGTAAAGTTTTTCGTTTGTAGGAGTTTTTACAACCCGTGACTAAAGAAAATGCCGAGAGAGGTATAGGTAGCAGTGATGCTCCAATGCAACAACAACGTCGAAAAAGCAATGTACCAATGAGGATTTTTTGCACTCCTGTGGTTAGCCTCAAATCCATTGATTAGGGCACTGATTTTGATCGGCATGACATGCCAGAGCATGATGTGACGGAGCCTAGGACTCCACATGACTCCGGAGATGAACATACTATAGATGACCGGGAAACTTTTCCTGGAGTAGCCCGAGTTAAAAGCACCGGATCAATAGATCTCACCTTTCTAGTGGATGACGCTTATGTTCCGATCAAGATTCAAAATATTACAGGTATTTATTAATTAATTTATTCATTTTAATCATGAAATTGAAATGGACATACGTTGAAATTATTATAAATTAATGGATTACACGTTTCTGCATGAAACAATGTTTTCTACAGGAATTTGAATGACAAAGCATTGGAGATAATTGGCCCCACCATTCGCACATGGTGGAATAGACAAGATAGCGCAAAGAGAGATGAATTGATAGACCACATGGTAAACTTGTTCAGCAATACATTCAACAAGAAAGTGGTTGCAAAGTTAGCCGGAGAGAATTTAAAATATACCAGGGCCCAATATAGGGATAAATTGCAACTTGACCTCAAGCATGAGCTCCCTCCCATGGTTTCGGAGAAAGAGTGGAAGGAACTCATAGAGGATGCAAAGGAGAACTTGCTAAAAAGACAAGGAAAACAACCACGGTCTGGAAAAGCAAGGTACAACACATATCATCTTCTTAGTGAAATATGCTCATTTGTTTTTTTCTTTTTAGTAAGATTCTAATATTTAATGTTTTTCAAAATTTTCATATATAGGCTACCTGACACCTCCAAAGAAACCAAGGATAGAGTGGAAAAGAATGGGTAGCATAGACTAGGCCAGGGTGGCTATAGAAAACTAAGAGCCCGAATCGTAAGAATTAAATGATTAATTGTGGGGAGTATTTATTTGACAGTAGTGAACAAATATCTGTTTTTGATACTATAAATTTTAAATGTGTTATACATTACAGGGAAATACGTTCCAAGATGCTACCACCGAGGAATACCTAAAGCTTGGTTTCAAGTATGGTTTTAAAAGTGTGGTTGAATATCGGATAAGCTTGGGGCATAATCCAATCTCCCCAATGACGCAGATGCAGGTAAATAAAATTAATAAGGACATCATTGTCGTATACTATTAAAGTCTATTCAGTTTTGATTATATCACCCATAACTAAATATTTATGTTTGCTTTTAAGCAATAGTGCAACTGCAACAGTGAATCTAGCGATACTCAGCACGTACTAGCTGATGTTGGGGTGTGCATGTCCCATGATAGTGGGGAGCAGAGTAGCCATTCTGGTATGTGTGCCTTGGAAATAGAAATATCTATTGTGATTATAGATATTTATTTCCTGACGTATAATTATAAATTTTCTTCTTTCAATGGAAGAACATGTAGCTCAGGACGGTGAACCGCAAGGGGAATTAGCAAGTAGAGAAACAATTAACACACTAACTGTCATAGCTACACAGACAAGTAAAGAGCAATATTGTAATTAATCAAAATAATCAAAATAATGAACTATTAATTTCAATAATATTTCAACATATCGATATGCCCATTTTCATGTTGCAGTTCACGCCCCTTCAGAACTGCCTCCACGCCCTACTCAACGACGTACAAGAATTATGATACATGGGGGCATGGAAACATAAACACTAGCAGGACATGGCTTTGTAGATATTCCACCAAATGATGATGATAATACCCTAATCGCCAGTTATTACAATGCAAAAAAACAGAAATCAAAGAAAAAGTAGATGTATAAATTCATGACTTGTATTTGGATGTATATCGATGTTGTTAGTCTGAAACATTGTTTATATGAATTAACTCATTATGTTTCAATGTTTTTTATGTTTATATGTTTTGATGACTAGCCTAGTTATGCATGAATGTTTATATGTTTTCTATGTAAAAAACATTATTTATTTGGTATGGGGAATTGAGAGCGATGTGAGGGGGGGGGAGGGGCCATATGAGCTTCCACCTTCACGTGGTTGGCCCTGTTCAGTAGAGAATATAAAACTATTCTCAAAACAGAGAGAAGCTCAATAAGGTATAAATACTCTTTTATTACTATGTATTAAAGATGGTTGTAAATTTTTAAATGCATGTCTATTTCTTAAAATATTGTTAATAAATTTAACATTTCACAGTTCATTGATTTCTACAGGACTTTGTAGTAGGATTTAAATGACTTTTTATTTTCTTATGCATTATTTACTCATATAAAAATTCTATCTTTGATTATTTATGCGGGTCTTGGTGATGGAAATGCATCTCGTGGACAACTCTTATCAAGTTGTATGAGCGAATGGATATGGAGAAAGGACAATGATAAAGTAAGGGTTTTGACATGTTATTTATCCTTAATGTGTTTGTCTTTATCCTTAAATTATATTTCATTCTATTAAGATACAATAGATACAACCAATAGTAAATAACTACTTTTAGACAATCATCCAAACTAGGAGACAACCTTCTACATAAAACAAAAATGCTTCTTAGTAACGTAAGAATATGTTTTCTAATGGGAAATCCGAGGTATATTAGGCCACCTATCGAGGTTACAAGTGCCAATAACATCTTAGCCAAACGAAAGTGCTTGAATTATGTGGTTTCTCTTCTTCCTTTAACTTTGATTTAAACTAGAAAAGTATTATATTTAGTTTAAGTTCAACACCACAAGAAGCCATCAAATCAACCTACTTCAAAAATTATAAAAAATGGAATATTGGGAGAGTATCATCAAGTCTGGTGTCTCTATTTCTCTTGTGAAGTTCAGTAAATGCCTTAGGAAATTAAAAAAATAAATAACAAAGATATGAGAACTGTAGGTCAGAATCTAAGAGCTCATAACTCATTATCTGATTTTTTGGTCTTCTTGCTGGTTGATACCTCTACCTGAGAATGTTTACCGTTCAACTACCCCCAATTAGGATCCAAGGCTTGGTGATTGTCTGTTGCATTGGTAGCTTGCTACTTTGGGATAAATGATTCATCTCGTCTGCAATTGCCTCTCTTATTCACCATAACATTATCCATGGCAACCTAGTATCTGTGTAACTTTAGCATCATGTCAAGAATGTCCTTGATTTCCTTCCAACCCTTATTTTCTCCATCCTTCCCACTTTACTCCTACTGAGTTTTATCTCAATCATTTTTAAATGAATTAAAACTTGAGGATGAGGATTTGAATTTATCATCTGAGTTGTAGGCATTAATATAGGAGGGTGGTGAGATAGTTAGGTTACACATACCTTCAATATGTTTTCCTTGCATTTAGCATAGTTTCCTAATGATAGATAATTTTTGTTATTTTGTTTCCATGCAGCCGATTCATCCTTATTCCTCATCAAGGTGTGGTCATTAGCCTTAGCACTTGTGAGTGTGTGGTTTAAAAATATAGTGAGAGAGAAAGAAATAGATTTTATATTAACATCCAAAGATGACCAAATGGGGTCAATGAGAATTCCAATTGCATCATCATCAAGTACAAAGACTAGTCATCAAAATTCCAATTGGAATGCATGAGAAAGTAGCCCAAAAAAATCACACAAATATGTTTTGCATTTTTATGTTTGTATCGTATGTTTGTTATTGTATTTCTTTTGTATTAGCCAAATCATCTTCTATATTTATTTTATATTGTGAAATTTTCTATTTGGATACATAAGTTCTTGGATTGTAGTGATGATTGATTTTTATTATTGTAACGTTTGTGTATATGTAAAATTTGAAGGTTTGTGGTTTTGGGTTTATCAGAAGCCAACCAGTAAGTGAAGAAGGATTCCTCACTCTTGGTCAAGATGGAAATATTCAGCTGGGAGATGGAAAATCAACAGTCTTGATGGATGAGACCATAATATTGTTTGTTGAGTTAGGGGAGATGCAATATTCGGGAAATTTTGTTCTCTACAACTTCGACTTAAACATTTTTTGGCAAAGTTTTGCATCTACAATGGACACACTACTACTAGGACAAGAATTGACACAATCTTTAAACTTAACCAACTGTAATTCTTCTACAAATGTATATATACGCTGTTAATTTCTCAAAATGATGCAAAAGCTAGAATCTCTAATGATTGAATTGAATTACAATATCCCTTAAGAATATTTCAATTATTCATACTCGCTAGGGCCCAAGAAAAGCAATGTGATTGGTTATGTGGTTGCTTTCCTCAATCTGTTTGGAATTTTTGTCATTAACTATGGTGAGCCCTTCATAAATTGATATGTCTAGATATTCAAAGGTAGCAGATAAAGTGATGTTATTACATGAGGAGTGTCTCCAAGGAAATTATGATATGGTTTCTAAACTACAAATTGCATGCTCAACTGTCCAACCTACTTCTCGGTGCCAAAAGGTAATTTATGATGAATTTTTTGCTACATGAGATCATTCCTAGTAATAGAATAGAAATAAGTTGTCAATTTTTTGTTGATTAACATGTCTCTTTCCCATCATGTGCTCAAGGAACTATTTTTATCTTATGGGCATATTTGATACTAACTTGACCAATTTTGGCCATGCTTGAGGTGGTTGCATAAGAAGGATCAACTTTTCATATTCACCTCTTCCAATAATGAGCAACATCAAAACAACTTACCACCAGTTGGCACTACAAAGATCCTAAATAGATTTTCCAGGTGAACAACTACTCTTTTTCCCTAGGGGTTGAGCTATTTTTGTATTATTTATTTATTTTTCAATAAAGATGAATTCAGTGCACCTTATGTTTTTTGTAGTATGATGAATTCTCACTAGTAGCTCTTCACATGCAGTAGAGAAAGTGATGTTATTTCACAAGGAGTGTCTCCAAGGAAATTATGATATGGTTTCTAAACTACAAATTGCATGCTCAATTGTGCAACCTGCTTTTGATCAATGCCAAAAGGTGATCTATGATGAATTTTTTGTTAGATGAGATCATGTATAGTAAAAGAATAGAAATAAGTTGTCACTTTTTTGTTGATTAACATGTCTCTTTCCTATCATGTGCTCAAGGGAATTTTTTTTTCTTTTGGGCATATTTGGTACTAACTTTGACCAATTTTTGCCATGCTTGAGGTGGTTGCATAAGAAGGATCAGTTTTTCATCTCTTCCAATAATGTGCAAATTCAAAACAGCTTACCACCAGTTGGCACTATAAAGAGCCTACAAATATTTTCTAGGTGAACAACTACTCTTTTCCCCTAGGGGTTGAGTTAAGGTCACTATGATGTTCCATATCCTATATGTATGTACAATATTAAAAAAATTTCCAGTGGAATTTATTGTACAAAATGCATGTGACAACCTGCTCCAACTTCCACGATTGTAGAATCTCTTCCTCCCTTAAGGAACCGAATCTGATCCCAACCTAACATTTCAAAAATTTCCAACCATTTTCCATGTCTTTTGGTTAAAGGTGGTTACCATATTGAAAAGGAAAAACATGAAACATGGGGATTCATAGCACAAAAACTATCGTGGAGTACTTCATCCTCCTAGGAACATTATGGGGCATTAACAACAACAGTATAAACAACTAAATATGTCAATTAGCAACTAAAAATATCCATGCTTTCACCAGATTTAGATCAACTCTGGCTCAAACTTCAGTGTTGTTGTGACAATTTTAGATCCCAAAACAACTTAAGATTACACCAAATTGAAATGTTTTGGGCATGAAATCCACTGTTAATGCTAGTTTTGCATTCAATTTGTTGTAACTTGTAAGCATTCATTTCCAACCTCATTTGCTCATGAAAGGTTGAAGCATTTCTCTATTGACTTTACAATTAGATCAATCAAAGGAGATATACTAGATCAATCTCTTTTTCATTCTCTTCTTTTGCACTTGAAAATTATAAAAACCATGATAAACTCACCATAAATTTCATTTAATCATCTTTGTTCTCAGAAAAGATGATAAGATCTTGTCCAATGCCAAAATTCACTAATATAATGTCACATGGCTTGGACATTTCGGTTATACTCATAAGACATCAGTTTCCACGGTTTTTAATTTTTTTTTTAAAACTTCCAGGTATCGTCGATATATCAACGAAATTTCTTCAAAAGTATAGAAAAACCGTGGAAAGGCACCAGCCTTCTTTTGGCCTGTTTGACGAACGTTCGTCGATAGTTGCTCCGAAACATCATCGCGGGTATAGCAAAATCGTCGCAGCCTCTGGCTTTGTTTTGGTCTGTTCGACGAACAAGCGTCAATAGAGCGACAATTTTTTGTGGAAAGGAACATGCCTTCTTTTGGTCTGTTCGACAAACATTCGTCGATAGTTGCGTCGAAAAATCATTGCAGGTATAGAAAAACCGTCACAGCCTTTGGCTTTGTGTTGGTCTGTTCGACGAAAAACCGTCGATAGAGTGACGGTTTTTTGTGGAAGCAAATTTCTGTGCAACATTTTTTAGACATATTTGCGTCATTACAGGGATGAATGTTTGTCAATAGATAGATGGTTTGTAGAAAATGAATAAAAAAAAATCATTTTCAATACCACCTTATAGAAGACACGTGGAGACCGGTTTTCGTCTCTATTGCGACGGCTTTCCAAGTTCGTCGTTATATCTACGAAACAGGTTCCATGCAAAATCATGCCCAAGATCATCACAATTAGACGATAAAACGTGGCAATATCAACGCAAAACTGTGGCAAATTTACTCAAATGTGCTAGTGTTCCATGTGGCGCTATTAATTCTTGTGCTTAATTGAGGTTCCTACCCTAATGTTAACTTGGCTTCTTTGATATGATACCCTTCTTACTCAAACCAAGGATCATAGGAGTTACTTGTGTATTTATGATTGATTTTTTCAGTTCCATGGACAGATACTTGGGCTGGAATAGACTAAAAAAATCAATGATGCACTTCCACACAAAGCATGGGCATGTAAAATATAAACAAAACTAGACTTTCAATATGTACAACTTAAAACATGTAACATTTCCAATGCAAATTTGTTTATGTCAACACTTTAAATTTGGGATTTCCCCCACAAAGATAATTTAATGCCAGAAATATAGTGGAACAAGTATGCAGGTATTTATAACATGCTAGTGGACGCGATGGAGGAAACAAGACGAAGGGCGGAAAAGGTAGAGGTGGAGGTGGAGGTGGAGATGGAATGACAGGCGAGTATGCCAACTACGAAGAAACTAAATTAGCAACAGCAACAGCAACGTCATGGGCTGGATTCGATCCTACGATTGGCGAGGTAGGTTACTGTGAAAACTCTGTGAAGAGAACGGGTGTAGTACACAACCGACAGATGTTACACTATAGAAATCACTATCCTCCCACTATGTACACTCCCATTATGTACAGTAACCTTGCAAATCAAGCAGAGTATGCCACCATGTTCAGTGACGAAAATACTGGCGGCTACACGATTATGTAACTAAATATCCATCATTTCATTTGCAGGATTTGTGTAGAGGAGTAGGATTGGAGGTTATCACGGACTACATGAATGGCCATATAATGGGTTTGAAACGTCGTAGCCAGATTTAGTTGCTCGTAAATTTGCTAAAAGATTGGATAAACCTATTCATCTAGAATAACTACATGTCAGAAGTCGCCCTTGAAAAATTTAATCAAGATCCATATTAACTGTACAACGACAGTTGACGATATGGTCCTAAAGGACTAGTAATGGCTGCTACATCAAATGCTTCCCTTCCTACTTTAGGATTCCTCAACTATTCCATGTTTAAGAGTGCCTGGAATTTCACACTGGATGTTTGATGTGCTAGTTTGGTAAGGTTTTCCATATGCAGCAAACATCATATAAGGATATAGAGAGGCATAATTAGCATCAAATTCTTGAACAGCCACGTTTGAAAATATTTCCAAAGGTCCGATTAATGTAGAATGAGACTTTCAACTTCTAGTGATAAATCTTATTTTTGTGAAGCCAATACTCCATCTTGACATACCATTTTTACAAAAACTATTTTTTTAACTGCTATTGGTGTTTAATGTATGCCAAAACGTAGTTGCAAGAATGAATAGTATAGTAAATTTATTTGATGAATTGAATGAAATTTAAAGTCCAATAGTATCATTGCATATAAAAAAGTACTCTCTGAAGAGAGAGTCAAGTTTTGTGATTTTCAAATGGAAAAAGTTGTTGAATGTAGGAGTGTAGTCTTTATTTTCAACCATGGTTGAAAAATGAAGATTACACGCAAGAGTATAATCTTTATTCCAAACATGGCTGAAATTGAAGATTACACCCCTGCATTCAACATCTCCTTTAATCTGAACTGGGGGCTATAGAGAGAAGACCTTCAATCACAAGTTACATCCTTCCTTGGTGCTGAATAGGAGCCAAATAGAAAGTACCCCCTGAATGTGATATCTCCCAAACCAATAGGGTTCCAAAAGTTGGTGAAGATGGCTTCTGGAAGAGGTATAGAATAAATATCCACCATAGAATTATCTATAAAAAATAGTTAGACAAATCCTGTGGACCTGTGAGTAAAACCTGCATCACAGAAGGTAATGAACTACTTAGCCTCCCCACTAGAACAATTTGTAATGCCCACCTCAGCACCTATGATTGATTTGATTATTTTAGACTTATGATTTATTAGACTGTTGGAGACCTATGACTGATTTGACTATTGAGGGCACTAGTTGGAAGTGACCTGGATTTATAAAAACTTGGACCATGAATGTTTGCTTTGAATTTTACATGTGAAATAAAAATGATTAGATGAATGATGAATGCTCGATTGATTGAGACATAAATTGATGGATATTGAGAATGCTTGAAATGAAAATGATGAATGCTCGATTGACTAAGACATATTGATGAATGTTGAAAATGATGAATAGTTTATACACTCAACTGACTGAGATAAAACAATGAATATTGGCTCGACTGACTGAAGCATGATGTTAAATGATGAATGATTAGTATGCTCGATTGACTGGGATACTGAAGTGAATGATGAAAATGTTTTATAGTGCAGCGCTACTAAAGTGTGTTTAAGTGTGTGTGCAATGGCAGGTAAGATGAATTACCGACTGACCCATAATGGAATTACAGGGGTCGTAAGAATGGAAAAAACATATAGGGGTACGACGGCAGACTGTCGACCATGAATTAGCAATCCACGCATAGGTAGGAAGTTGTTTCAGCTCACCCGGGGAAGCGTGTGTCGTATGGTCGAGGCCATAACGACTTGGTCGTGTACGACGAGTTGAGGGGCGCGCGATAAGGAGGACCTTATCCCTCAGCAGCCCTTAGTCTCCAAGAAAGCATAGTTGGAAGGTCGCGGTAAAGATTCCCAACCACTACGCAGTACTCCCCATAAGAAGAAAGAAATGAAACTTTCGGAAGGGCCCGCCGAGGAGGTACCTAGACAAAAGAAAATAGAAAAATGAAATCATTCATGCATGAATAATTAAATAATATACATGTGGAAGTTCTGGAAAGTTTAATAATAAATTATTCAGCAATTTATTATTATTATTTTTATTATCATGATGATTATGCTTTTATGGTTAAGGAAGGAAATTGAAAATTGGAAAAGTTAATATTCTTTTCTTTTATAATTAACGGAAATATATGTATTAATTATTTCAAAAAAAATGAAAAGAAAAATATTTTAAATAAATAAAATATTTTCTTTTATAAAGGGAAGAGAAAAGAAAAGGTTTTAAATGTATGTATTTAAATAAAATACCTTATTTTATAAAAATATATATAGGAAATAAATGAGAATAGGATTAAATAAATATTTACTGTTATAAAAGAAAAGAAAAGAAATAAATTAGAAAATGTTCTTTTTAAATTAAATATTTCTTCTTTATATAAAAAGAAAAAGGAAATCCAGAATAGAAACACCCACCTTGCATTGATTCAGGAATTAAGTGCATACTCAGAATAGAAACACCCACCTTGAATTAATTCCGGAATTAAGTGCACACTCAGAATAAAAACACCCACCTTGCATTAATTCAAGAATTAAGTGCACACTCAGAATAAAAACACCCACCTTGCATTAATTCAGGAATTAAGTGCACACTCAAATAGGAAGAAATACATGTAAGCTAAAAGTAAATAATTAATAAAATCTGAAAGTGAAATAAATGAGGTGCATGTGGAGACATGGGAGACACAAACTCTTATGATAAAAGAGGGAGGGGAAGGAGAGGAGGACATCTCTTTCTCCCTAGTGCTGAATGGACACCGGAATCAAGAAGTGTTTTATGGTTCTTGTGAGTTGGGCGTAACTTGACCGGGGATTGGGAGATCCCATCGGGAAGTTCTAGCTAGTGTGTTCTTACGATCCCTTTAGCTCAGGGGTTCGGGGTGAAGGAGAGTAGCCCCAATACGGTAGGGTGATCAACCGAGGGGCTGTCGGTATCTTCGTCAAGTTGGATTTCACCGGAGTAGCCGAATCGTCCGCTGCTGCAACTCAATTTTAGACTTGACCTCCGAATCAAGTTAATTGCTTTTAATAATTTTTTTTCAAACATTCTGAGTTTTATATCCTTCAGATTTATGTTTGGAAAAAAAATAGATTTAAATGAAATTTACCAGTATTGCTATCGTGAATTGTGGTGTGACAATTTGATATTCTGGGTAATTATTTTAACAGCTTATTTCCAGACTTGTTTTATGATTTCATTTTGAACCTTGAAATCGCTGTGTTTTTCAAATTGATTAAACTTTTCCAGAACCTATGCTACCTATCCATATCGGATGTCAACCAAAGTTTGCCTCCTAAAATTTTTGAGTGCGCCTTACCTCCCGTTGATTACCTTATGCTGAGCAGTGAATAGTAGCTGGAGTTGCCATGCCACCTGTCGAGTGACTTTACCAATCCGTGATATGTTCACCAATCGTATGAGAATTTGCAGCTCTCAAGTTTATATTGAAATGGCTTTTAAATGGATGCAAATCTAATTAAATGAATTAGATTCCCTTTTTTCTATCTTAAGTATGCATAGATGTCATTCGAGTAGTTAGTTGTCAACGAAAAAAAAAAAAAAATGAATTCGCTATGTTGATCTACTTTTATCATGTGGTTTACTCATTTTAAAATTAAGTAGAAAATTGCATGATAATTTATGACCCATTTATAACATACCAATAGAATAGTTTTTATAGAATGTCTTCGAATGGCTAGTCATTGGTTTAGGAATTTTATGATATTTCTTATTTTTTTTTAAATGCCATGGAAATAGTCCTTTCACTATGGGGTAAGCTATATAAACATTATATACTTTATTAGTAAGAAAGATTTCATCTTGAGTAGTACACCCTTGGTTTTATATATGTATATATATTGTTTCAATTAAGAAGAGAGAGGGAGTGGGTTATTAAGATAAATAGCTAACTCGATGATAAAATAATATATGTTTATTAAATTTTGAAAATTTCAAGTTTGAAAATGTAATATCAGTTACATATGTTTATTTACAATTAAAATGACATTTATATAGGAATGAAATTTGATTATATCATAAGGTTATCTAGATTTATTAATAATTAAGATTGACATTTTACGTATGCTTAAGTATATTTGGGAAATTAAAGGATTGTGAACGGCATAAGTTTGATATGCTTGTATCCATAATGGAAATTGACACATTGTTTAAATGTTATGTTAAGTATGGAGAATTAGCACTTTTTATATGTTTATATATTGACAATAGTTGTAGGTTAAGGACAAATAAGGAATCTTATTTTTATCAAGAATTGAATTAAGAAATTTAAGGTTATGACAAATGTTTATAATATTTATGAGTTACTTCATAGTGCAAAAAAAATAAAAAAAATCACTTGCTCATCTCGACGGCCCTTACACAATTGGTCATAGGCCCGCAAATGTCACTATGAACCAATAGCTGAGAATCGGGCCATGCATCACAATAAACTGAAGCATCCACTACACAATTGAGAGATTTGTGGTGTACTTTTACACAACTAAAGTCGGTAGGTCACTTTCTCCAAGGAGGTATTATGAGCCTACATCGAGATGACTAAGTCAGCTTGAACCACAACCTAGTATTGCAATAAATGATTACATTAATTCCTAACCAATTGCATTAATGATGCAATGTGAGTTGACTATATCCAAATGTAATGTTTACACCATTCTCAACAATAGTGTAGTTCCATTCCACCAAGGCTTGCGAGTTTGGCTAAGTCTTGTTGAGTCTTGAGTGGGAAAAGTACTCACCTAACACTAGACACCGGTGAGACTTTCCTAGATTGGTGAGACTCATCTATACTCGTGAGTCTTAGACCGAAACTCACTAGTCCAACTCAACAACCCCTAGATCGCTCACATGCACAAATTGACCAATCAAATGAGTTTTGGAGGGTCTTGGAGGATGATTCTACTATTGATTATTTGAGTTGGTTTGATGAAGAGACTTAGGATATCTTTAGTGTGTCATTATTTCAAATGAAAACACCAAATCCACCTAAATGATAGTTGTTGCTTCAATCTAGCGATGTTGGCACTACCTCCTGAAGTGATTATTTTAGAAATCCCCATAGTCATGCATGAGGCTCGAATTAGACTTGGATATTATATAATTGATTTTCTAATTATGTTATGAGACTGATTTATGTAGTTGAACATGGTATTGTGAATTTAATCATGGAATCATCTTTCAATTCACTATTTTGCATACAAATATCATGTCAATTGTTGTATAATCATATTGTATGAGATGATCTTATGAATTTTTGCATAGATTGTGGTTTTATAACTTATATGGATTAGAAGTGTCATTAGTATATTGTTAAGTTGTGTGTGCACAAAATTTACTATGTTTTGGGTTTTTTTTCTATTTGCCAAGTCTTTGCCAATTTGCCAATTTGCCAAATCTTTCCCGAGTTGCTGAGTCTTGTGAGTCCCAGGACATCCAAGTCTTTGCTGAGTCCGATTGTGACAACATTTCTCAACAAGATGGAGAGCAGGGAAAGAGAGAAAAAGCCTCTATTTTCCATGGACTATTTCCTTTGGATACATGTTCAAAATTTGGGAGTAGAAAAATACGAGAGAGTTGCCACTGGAAATAATTTTTTTTAAAGAAACTTATTTGGGATCATATTTTACAGTAAAAGGACACTTGCTAATTGAACTGGTGTAGTAAGTCAGATGATGACAAGAGATAACATATGAGAATATTTGGAATCACTAAAAAGAGCAAGGTGAGGCTAATGCAATGGAGATAGGAAGGAGGAATTGTAACAAGCCTCCTCTACTAGAAAGAAAAATAGAATTTTCCTTAAGCAATATTGTTAATTATTGAAGAATCTGGAAAGAGATTAAACACTGGGAAGTTGGGGAAATTGTTTGATATTGGAGACAAAGAAGAAATTGATAGGCTCGAGATATTCCCTTCAATGTTGTTTGCTTGCAAAATTGTTCCAGTAGTTAAAGACACTATAAAAGGGTGCAGTTGTCCTTGTTTTAAAAAGGTTTATATGACAACGGTAGCATGGTGTCCCTAACCCTCCCTAATTGTCTACACAACTAGTTGCAAAGCTGGCTCTAAACTATTACATCACAAACAAGAAATAAGTACAAAACTAGTTACTAAACAATACAAAGTTTGGGTCATTCATATTCTAATTAATATGATACATAAGAGTACAAATTACATAATTCACTCTTGCATTATTGAACCTATGTATCTCGTGTTCACGGTTCTCTCTATTTCCTCTCTTCCGCACTCTCTATTCTATTGTATATCCTATCCAATTAACCATTTCACACTTCACAGTTTGGGTGCAATAAGAATTTGATTTATCTCCTTGTTGTCTGATTTTGTCACTTCAAATTTGCATGCATGTTTTTCTTTTGTTTTCCCCATGTTTTTACTCTACTCAATTCTACACGCCCTTCCTTTCACTCTTGTATTTAATGCAGGTCTCCCTTCCTATAACATCATGCACTCCACCAACTTTTCCCAAAACTGCATTCCCTTCTCTATGGATTCCAACTGATCTCAAGTTATCAGTGATATGTTGTTCATTCTTCCCTGCATATCCTTTTATATTCCACTTTTGCACTTGTCATCCTTTTGCACACATTCATTCTGAGTTTGGCTTATCCATTCTTTCGACAAACTTTTCTTCTGTGAATCAATAATGGGCAAACAATTTTATCACCTCAAACTATGTGCTTCTTCTTCAATTGGATTCTTCATAATTAAGTTTTGGCTTGCTTGCACAACTCTTTTCATAACTTTCCTCCTTTCTTCCTTTTAACTATGTCTTGCACACTCTAGGTGTGTGCTTTCCTCCTAGATGTGCCTGCATCACCATACCAATGCTAAAAAACGTTAAGTACATTTTTGAGAGGTTGTTGGAACCAATTTGTAACAAGTGGACTATTGTTGGAGTAAACATCATTTTTTATGGATAGATTGGTGAATTTGATAGTTATGCATCCTTTAAGCTTGAATTTTTAGAAGTATTTGATGTATAGGATGGCAGATACAATAATAGAAGAAATTGAGTTTATGGGTCCTTCAAATGTAGTCCAAATCATTAGAGACAATGGAGGGGCCTGCAAATCAACAATTTTAATCATTGAAAGCAGTTAAGAAAATATCTTTTGGAGTGATTGTCCAGTGCATGATAAAATCTTGCTTCGAAAGGAATTGCTATTATTATTTCATGTGACATCGATAAAAGGGTTGTGTTATACATGTAAAGGGATCCAATAATGTTTTACAAATCACCACCCTTGTCAAGGAACGTATAAGCAACATGCGAATTTTTAGTATTAAAGGTAGTTAAAACTACATTTGCATCCAACTATGTTATGTTGAAGAGAATGCATGAGGTAAATTATGTATTATGTGATATGGGAGTTTGTGAAATGAGGAAACTTTGGAGATAATCTATGATGAAAAAAGCAATTCACTTAAGAACTATCATTTTTTATGAGGATTGTTGGAGACCAATTGAGTTCTTCCTTTCCCTTTGTGAGCTTATCATTTGTATGCTTCAACTTTCTGAAAAGGATGTGCCTATGATGGGAGATGTTTATGATGATACATATTAAGAAAATTCAACGGGTTGTGGAAGAGAAGGATCCTCAATTGTTTGAAACTGTCATGTATATAGTGGTGAGACGATGTGACATATATATGGAATGCCCAAATAGATCATGGATATTAGACCTCGTAGCATGTGCAAACTAGAACGCAACAGTAGTAAACAACTACAAGATGGTTAAAGACTGCAAATGTTATGGATTGATTTCCCTTACTTCTACAGACTTGACTATATATTATATCATTTATTTCCCTTTGAAAAAATAATCAACATATTTTATTTCAAGTAGAAATAGTTAATGATACACTTTGAAATGGTCATGGTTGAATTTTGACTCAAACATCCAGGAAACTCTGCTCATTAGGAAAGACTGTAAAAAAGTATGATAATAGCATGGGAATTTACCCATTAACATCATGGAAGCCTGCCTTTAAAACATCATTTTAAAAATTATATTAGCATAATAAAATTTATCAAGCTCCCAACCGAGGAGATACAAAGAAGAATAGAATTAGATGTGAATTTGTCTGCGGGGAAGAGAGAAGACCTCATCTCCTTGAGATCATGTCAATACCACATGCGAAACCATGAGGATGTTGGTTTGTGAAGCTTGCAGTGCTCAACAAGTATCCCATGAACTCCCTATTGGTGTTAATATGGGATGAAACCTCTTTTCCAACACGCTGGGAGTGAGTGAGCTCCTAGTGTTGTGTTTAGATGAAGAAGGTAGGCACCCAGCTAGTTAACCAAGTAATTGGGGAGATGGTTGGGTATTATGTTGAAGCATTGAATACGATGCCCAACTTACCATGGTAGGTCACATGTATAGGCACAAAAACATTTTTAGAGCAATGTCGTAGTGCATTGAGTAAAAGTACATTGAAATATTTTATAAATCTTGCAGTTATGCATAAATATGCGTGAGTACAAATGTTAAGATGCATTGTGTGAATGCATGATTGTGGTGTATACTTCATTACAATTCGTTGATAGATGAGATGCTATGAGATACATATGTTAAGATACATTGTGTGAATGCATGATTGTGGTGTATACTTCATTACAATTCTAAGATCATTTCATGAGATGCTATGGGACAAGAATTGCATGAAGAAGGTAGTTGTGTTTGATGGGCTACCATAATGCTCTGTTAAGACGACATAGTTGTACGAAAGGATATGATTGCAAAATCATAATTATTTAAAGTTTTATTTGATGACATAGATAATGTGATTGTATATTGCATTTTACTGTGATAATGGTGCATATTAAATTATCATATTTCATTGCATTTGAAATAATAACAGCTTATAGTGTTTGAATTATTGAGAATTATAATTCTGAGATCATTACTGTTGTAACAATGAAAATATTATATACATGAATGCTCACCAAGTGCTTGGCTGATTGAAATTTCAGATTACAGGTAGAAATGTCTTAGGTATGGAAATGTGGGTAAGTCAATGATAAAGACTGGAATCTACCATGTACAAGAGCGAAATATTGTTAGGATGATCTCATTGTTGTGAAATATGATTTTTGTATAAAACAAATTTGTAAATTTTTCGATTTAAGTTTATGAGAAGGATCTCATGGTTGCAAAAATCTAATTTATGTACAAAACAGATTTGTAAATTTTAGGTTTGAGAATTTGCTAATAAGTACTAATGGTTGTTTGGTTCTCTAGAATTGTGTCAAGAGGACATGTTGTAGGTGGATGTTCAGGTTATGGAAGAAAGTGTAAAACCATAATGGACAGAGTGATACCACTTACAAGAGCCAAACAATATGAGGACGGTCTCATGGTTAAACAAATCTAATTTCTGTAGTGAACAGAATTGTAAATTCAGATTTGAATTTGATTGCTAATGTTGTTGATTGTTTGGTTGTTTTTGAAGTGTGTCGGGAAGACACATTGCAGGAAGACCATGTGCTATGGCCTGCATAAGCCAAAATCCATGGGAATGATCCCATGCTCTGGAAATGGGTTTCGAGTGAAACACCATTGTAAATTTGGATGACATCTCATGTAAACTGCTTGTTGTTAAACAACGCAGGTGAGATGGTGAAGTTCTGCCAATAGGGCATATGTTGTTTATGAAACAGAAAGGGATTGGGGTAACATTCCCGAGGGACTGTTAAATTAGAGAATGGAGCCCCATTCCTCGTGAAAGGAAGAGATAATACATCTGCAAAACATACAATTATTTTGTAACCCTTGCTAAAAATATGCATGCCTAATTATTAGAATTAATATCCATAGCATGTTTTTATTTCAGACTGCTTGAGTGTGATTATAGCCTACATGGATCACATCGGAAAGGGGTGCACACATTTCGGGTGTTGTGTCGTGTTATGGTTGTCAACATTGACTACACCCTAAGGGAATGGACGCATTCCTGGTGTTTCAATATCAGAGAGTGAATTTTTTTTCTTGAAATATGTTGCAATTTTATATCATACCATTTGGTGCTGCATACTAAGAAGAAAAGTGAAAAAGGGGTGCCATCCCTATGTGTGTGGATGGTTGGTGTATGCTTGATAAACCCAGTCGGAGAACTGGCTTAGAATACTGGTTAATGGAATGCCTGATAAACCTAGTCGGCGTACTGGCTGGGTATTGGTTATTTGAATGTTGTGGAGCAGCCTGTGTGCTGGCCAAACATTCGTTATTGTATGCACAAGTGATCCGAGGCTTGCAGAAACTTGGTTACCTTTCGATGCACACCCTGAAGAGCACTGGAAGCGGTGGGTACGCTCGAGGGACTGTGTAGTAGAGAAGAGGTACCATCCTTGTGTTGGGTGGGACAGGTCTTGTGGGTGCCATAATTGTCTGAAGTCAATACGGGATACCTGTGGAGCTAAAGGAAGACGTCCAATTCATATAAGTATTTGGTTTATCTTGCATCTTCTTGCTTATTTAATATGAATGTACGCGTGTATATTATTTGGTTATGATTTTAAAACTTTTGTTTAGAGATAAATCTTATGAAAATGATCTTGACATGTGAATTGACTCAATGTTGAGTGTAGGTATTGTTGGATGAAAGGACCTTGAAGACATCTTAAGGATGAAATTGGACATGTGACTGTCCTAGGAAGCTCAGTATGAGTAGCAATGGAAAGTGGTGCTAGTGGACTTGTGTGGGTCCTAGCAGCCAAAGGTTCTGTAGGCAATCACGGGGAAGGGTTCCCTGGTTGAGAAGCCTTGAACAGACCTTAGACACCAAGTGTCATTGCCAAAACAGGGAAAAGGTGAGTCAAGCATTGACATTTAAAGTGAAAGAGACCCAGGAGCGTGGAACCGCAGTTGTGGTGGGGATATGGATTGGAACAAGATTAAGAGGGGGAAGCCCTTACTCTTCTCTTTCCTTTTTTATGGATGCATTTTGGAAACATAAAATTGTTGAATGCATGTTATGGCTAAAAGTTGATTGTGTTATCTTGCTTGAAATAAATGGTGAATGTGGAATTAGTTAATTCCCTGTGAAATGATGAACATGAATGAGTTCATTTGCATGTTGGACAAGCATGAAATGTGTGGAAGTCCTGTGGATAAAACATGAACTTCCCATGTCAATTGGGCAAGTAATTGACTGATCTTAATGCCTATATTATGCTTGGCCTAACCCGGTTTGCAATGATGAATTTCACAGGTGAAAATGAAACCAATTGGTTGCAGCTGTTACAAGGCAAGTGTTGCTAGTAAGCAAAGTGTGGGAAGCTATGCATATTGACCATGGCACTAGACCAAAAGCTATCAACAGTGGAAATGACAACAAGAAGAATTGTAGCCATAAAATTTCCAGACTTGTGGATCAGCTAGAGGGTAAAGGAAGGGATTGTTGTGGATAAATGCCCAACTGTGGATCTAGAAGGTCAAATCCAACAGGATCAACTTGTAGACGACTATAGTGTCCCTTTTTAAGAATTTGCACAAACTATGAAAAATTGCAATTATTGGCCAATTCGACCCTTAGACTAGTATTGACTCAACTGCTTCCAAATTGCTCCAAATGGTTCCAGATTGGGTCTGAATGAGTTTGGAAGGTATTCAGACATGTAAATGAGGCTGATGGATGCTTGGACACTCTTAAAACACTTTTGTAACATTCATTTATAATCAAAGAAAAATGATGAACTTTACTAGTCAAATCAAGGTTCACAATCCCCAAGGGTAGGAGACAAAGATGGCTTCCCAAACATTGTAAAAATTTCCCAAATTTCAGAATAGAGGCATGGTAGTGATAAAGGACTTCAATGGGCTCCCCAATTCATCATTAATAAGTTTCTATAAGCTTTCGTAACTCCCATAAATCAGATGTTTGTATACTATCTTTGACATAGGGGGAAATGATAGTAAATCTTCACATATTGTTATGAAACTTAAGAATATTGCTCCAAATGCTTGTCTAATGAATATGAAACTTCTTCAGCATATTAACGGCATTCCATACAACATTAATATATCAAATATTGACTGAACCATTCGAATTTGATACCACTTCAAGTGTAAATAACAAGGTATTGGGAAAATGACACCATTTATTCATAGTTTAGCATTTGTACATGAAATCTCTTGGAATTTCGATCTGAAAGTATTCTGAGCAGTAAATATAGAGTATATATATCATATTACAAATATATGGGGCCTCAAGAGCTATCTAAAAGAGATAATCACCTCACCAAGTGCGCCTTTCCTCAAGGAGTAAGAATATGCCAAGAAATGAGAGAATGGTTGTAGAAGCAAACTGAAAGAAATGTGACCACGAGCTACCCTGTAGCTTCAACCTGTAACAAAAGACTCCATTGTAGCTCCAAATGAAAGGTCTGAATGGCCTCTCCAATTTACAGTTAGGATGGGAATCTTTCACCCTCAAAATTGGTGCTAAGGCAAGTAGAATAACACTCTACTAGCTCTCCTCTCCAAATGCAAAATCTCAAATGACCAAGTCTTCTTCTTTGTTCTTGACTTTTATAAACTTCCTAAGGCTTCTCTAACTCGAATTCCCTCCATGAGCTTCATGCCAACTCAATTTGGGAACAGATTCCCAAGTATGCCACTTGTCCCTCCAAATCTAGCCTCCTCCTTCACTCAATTCAAGTAGGTGTCTCTTTGGCTGCCCTAACTCCCTTGTGCGCCTTCTTGGAGGTTATTTTTAGCCCTGATGTAATGTACCCACCTGCTGACCCAATGCAAGGAAGGAAACATGGCACTAAAATCTGGGCATTTCATAAAACTCAGCCCACTAATTAGAATCATAAGAATTTAAACATTGGTGTGCAAATACAAATTAGGCAATATGCACAGCGGAATTTAAAACTAATCCACACACACAATTCATGCCCATCCAGCATATCAAAACAGTCATCAAATTGACGCATTGCAGAAGTAAATACATAGACAGAAAACACTTATCTTCATTGTGCAATTGTCCCAAGCAACTAGCTATGTCGCTGCAATGTTCCACCCAGCCATAGGCTCTTCGACAGCTTATACTGAGTTTGTCCGAAGGCCACCCCCGAGCTGGGCATGATTCTCACAAGGAAAGGGGACATTCACTCTCTCACAACCAATTAATCATTCCATCTGAGCCAAGCCAGTCCATAGCTGGGTTTATCAGGATACAATTGAGCCATGGATGCTTATTCTCAAGCTCAAGCCAAAGCAATGAATACCCCTACCCATACCCCAACATATTCATTTTTCACACAGCAAGCACAAAAATTGGGCATAGATACACATTTCCAACAATGGAATTCACAAACAAGGTGGCCATAGATTTTTCCCCAAATCGTGGCTCACCCAAAACGAGCTGTGGGAAGGAAAATGCACCAACAGGGAGGAGAAACGTTTTCTCCCCAACTCTCTTAGCATTTAACAACAAAAACGATCTCTCTGGAACCCCCGTTCCATTCCCCTTATTCCCCACTGGTATACAACACAAAAACGCCCTTCTCTAATGGGAGAATGAAGGAAAAACACAACAAACATGCCTGGAAAACGCCCAGGTAGCTCAAAACTCGTGAGGGAGAAGGAATCATCATGGATAATGGCTTGGGGAAGAAATTCATGGCTCTTTTCTTACCCAAGAAGAAAAACGCGAATTCCCATGCAGGGTGGTTTTCCCATACCCGAATTTGGACAGCCATACCACCCATTCCCCAAGGCATTAACTACCTCAACCAACTCTTGGGAGAAATCAATGATTGGGTACAAAAGTCAACATGGGTAGTTGAGGGTTTGATGGGTTCTCTCATTGACACTTGGCTTGACTTGAGTGGCTTAAGGGTTTGAATGTTTTCCCTCCCAATTCCTTGTAAAATCATGCCCCCATCTCTTTGTTGCATTGCATAGCTAGTTGTGGGTATTTTTATTAAAATGCATATTACATGATGTTGAAGTTCCAATGTGCCTGGCTAGCACGCAAACCATATGCATCAATAAATCGATGGCGGGGCCTTGGCCTTGAGCTCCTCACCACGATTTCATAACAATATTACATCATTTAAAATGTTAAAGTGATAGGGTCTAGATGGGGACGTGACACCTGACATGTCATGTATGTCAGATGTTAGCCATCAGGTCTGATTTTGTCATACGTGTCATAAAAATCTTCATCATTGGTGTCAGAGAAGCTAGGGAATCTATCCCAAGTGTCCCACTAGCTCCAAAATGCCTCTTCCTCTTCCATGGGAGTTACTCTTCCTCTACATTTCGATCTCATTGAGTCATGCCAAGTATTATTCCCTTCCAACTCCCCCAATGATTCAAATGGGTAAGAGTGGAATGCCATGTGGCATGGGAAATCTAGCTTTGTGTGGGTCCCACACCATCCACGTGTCTCCATGACCAAGTGCCATCTTATTTTCTCATCATAAATATTTATTTATCCCCTCTTAATATATTTATGTCAAGCTAAAGTCCATTTGGGGTTTATTAGATTACTTATTCCAAATTTAATGTCTCCACCCAACATAGAAAACTAGTAGATTGGTGGAATTTTCTCCTTTTAGAATTTATTTGAATGGGGACATTACAAAGCCAAAGGACTTGGTCCTGAAAACTCAAAGTAAAAGATGAAATGAAGGACAAACCTGCCACATTATGTGAATTTTGATGTGTAAACAATGTGTATGTATTCCTAACTATTGGAACACCTAAGACGATGTTATTCTAAGGGGGAGATAATTGTACCCCCATTTTGACCCTTCGGATGTATTGGCTTGTAATGTAAATATTGTATATATATATGTGATGTATGATTCCTAGCGTGGAGCTCAAGGCCAAGGCCCCGCTAGTGAATGCTCAGCTTTAAGAGGCAAGTATTTGGTCAAGGAAATTGTAAAATTGATGTAAACAAATCTCATGCAATAAAAATACCAAGGGGCTGGCTATGGATGCAACTAAATGAGAGGGACTATTCATCCACTAGGGAGAGGTGAGGGGCTTGTGGGATTGAACCCTAGGCTTCTATATGTCACCTTGAGAACCCACCTTTGACTATCCTAGTTGTCATTTAATTATGTGTAAGGAAGTGGTTGAGAAATTCAGTTCATGGATTGATGGAGGATGGGCAGCCTAAAATTCGTAAGGCAGGGGTATGGGCTCTGTTTTGCTTGTCCCATAAGCCACCCTACCTGAAGGGAGGAAATTTTCCTCACTCCCCATTCGATGGTGGAGGAGGAGGCATCAGTTTTCATGGAGGATGCATTCCCAGCTGTGGAAGAACTGAGAAATGGCGACTTGGAGAGAAACCGTGTTTTGGAGTGCCAATATCGCTCAGGAAATTCGTGTGGGAAGTGAAATCCAATGGGGGACCCATTACACATACGCAACAGTGAAGAAGTTTGAAGTTTTGGATGGAGGACGCGGCCCAACAGTGAAGAAAACTAGAAATCGTGGTTCTGAGTGAAGCCGCGAAAGTGGGAAGATTGCCTAGAAATCTGCATGGGAAGATAAATCCGATAGGGAACCCATCGACCTAAACCCGGGGGTCAATTGGAGAGTCTGAGATGCCCTGAAGCCCATGGAAAACCTAGATTTGATGGCCGAAAAGGGCAGTGTGGGATCGAGCCATTTGTCCGCAACCATGCCCAGAACTTCATAGGGGAAGTCCCGATTTGGAAGCTCGAAAGGGCAGCAGTGGGACAGAGCCTTCGGTCACAATGCGGAGGAGATCCTAGAGCGGATTGGAGTGGGACTGATCGCCCGAAAACCTAGTTGCGGGACAGCGCTTTCAGCTGCAACGCTGAGGAAGATCCAAGAACGGATTGCAATGGGAGAGAGAGATTGGGGGGGGTTAGACTTCATAGCAGATCCAGTGAAGGCTCATTTATCCATGGTTTAGCAATCGAGACCAACCATACCTTCCCAGGTCAGCGTTGAGGGAAGGGGCACTTGAGGGACTGTGCAACAGTGAAGGGGACCTTACTTAGGCGGAGAGTGGAGGTGATGGTGTTATCGGAACTGTCTGAAGCCAACTAGATATGCCCGTAGCTTTGTGGCTGAGTTTATTGGTTTAGAAACCCCCTACCCTGTCTCCCCACTTGCTTGACAAAGCCAGTTGTGTGCTGGATGACCTTGAATGATTGTGAAACCAAGGTTGTGAGTGGACCTGAGTAGTCTCTCCTTAGTGGATACATAGCCCCAGCTTGGGGGTGTTCTCTGAGTGTTGAAAGAATATAGACTGGGCATAGACCTATGGTTGGGTTGGAACGTTGTAGTCCATAGCTAGTTGCTTGGAGATTTCAATGGAAAAATAAGTGTTCTCTATGATTCATATCATGTTCATTCTATGTGTTTTACTTCTGCAATCATTTAATTATCGATAATTGTTATTGATATGCTGAATGCAAGATATATATGTGTGTGGATAATGTTTCATTCAGATGTGTTTATTGGAGTATGCATATGCATCCATGTGTTTTGATTTATACGAATTGTTCATTGATGAATAGGGCTAAGTCTTGTTGAGGCCCAAGATGCTCAGAAGGTTCAATAAGGGATTTGGGGAAGAAATAGACACCCCTTGTGGTGTCCATGTTCACTTTGTGGATCAGATGAAGGGAAGGGCCATGACAGAGTAGTATAAGAGCCACTTAAAGGTCCTTGACGAAGTTTGGGGCCACATTTTGGGTTGGAAGAAGGACGGGATCAAAGTCTTCGGGTGTGGCCTAGGATCATGTACTTGCATAGGGCTCGTCGAGAGCTTTCCAACGGTATCAGGTTTTCCAAAAATGGACTTAGGATGACGAAGTTATCAGCCTGAGAAGTTGGCAGTGATAGGGGTATATTGCCGACTTCCCACTTCCGACTTTCCTAACCCACAGTGCGGATTGTGGAAGTCGGGGGCGTGATTTCATCGGAGTTGCACGCTGTGGTTCCGACTTTCTGACTCTCGCAAGGCAGATTGCGGATTGTGGAAGTCAGAGGTGTAATTTTTCCAGATTTGTGAACTCGGGGTTCTGACTTCCAACTCCCGCAAGGCGGATTGCAAAAGTTGGGGGTGTAATTTTCCCAGAGCTAAGAATTTTGGAGTTCCGACTTCCGACTCCCGCATCGTGGATTGCGGAAGTCAAAGGTGTGATTTGGCGAAGCAGAGAATTGGGTGTTCCGACTTTCCGACTCCCGCATCATGGATTGCGAAATGCGGAAGTCGGAGACGTTTTTCTTCGACGTCGTGTATTTGTCGTTTCGAATTTCCGACTCCCGCATCGCGGATTGCGAAAGTCGGAGATGTAATTCTTGAAGTGGCGCGTTGGGGTGTCGACTTCTGATTCCCGACTTTTGAATTGCGGATTGCGGACCAAAGTCATTGCGGATGTGCAAAAGTGCATAGTTGGAGAAAAAAAAAGTAACAGGTGGTTCTGGGGAGCTCCCCCATCACCTCTAAAGGACACCGAGGAGATCGAGGACATTACAGTCACTTTCGCAACAAAGATAATAGGGTTAACAAGGAATTGGGTTTGCACTGAATTCGCCGTCGAGCGACAAAAACACCACGAAAATGCCGAGTTACCTTGCAGAGCCGTGACCACCATTTGGCCTCCAAACCTTGCTTATCTAACTTGGTAGTCCGCAAGATAGGGATGCCTTCAAACCAACATGAATAGACTAACGAACCACCGCATGAACCGGCCATTGCCCAACATCAAAGGCTGATCGAACAACAACAAACATAGGATGAACAACATAGAAAACCAAATTGTTGAGTATCCAAGCCACCGTAAACCAGAAAGGAACTGAAGTGCATGCACCAGCGGAGAGGGCCTAAGCAGTTGACAAAGGTATGGCGTACCACAACTGGGGTGGCCGAGCGGCCATGCTCCGAGCCCAAGCAAAAATGAACAAGAGGTTGGAGAAGGGTCCAAAAAGTGCAAAAAGACGGGGGGGGGGCTATCTAGGCGCCGAAAAGTACAATTAATATGACCACCTACCCAATATGCATGTCTACCACATGGAACCGTCCAGGTCAACAACGGGTGTCACCAAGGCATTATTTGACGTGGACTAAGGGAGGCACACCTTTAATGGTGTCCCTCCCCTATCTGTGTAATAAATAGAAAGAAAGGATTTTTCGATTAACACATTCATGTCAATTCGTCTTTGCGCTGACTCGACGCGAATTTAACTTCTGTCGAATCACGTTGTTTATTTGACATCTACGTTTGTTGAACTGGACTATAAATTCCCTAATCCTCTCTCTGTGTCCAAATCGAGCTCTTTTGGCGTTAATCTGTAGGTTTTAATTTCAAATTCTATTGCTTTTGTGGAGAATTGATCATGGAAGGCACGAGTTGCAGTAACCCTCCCAGTGCAAAGTTGAAGGTGAGCGGCTTATGGTCAGGAGTAATTGAGGTCGATTTGGAGGAGTGGACGGTACCCATGTTGAGAGCAGAGCTTGCCAAGAGTTCTCAGTGCCCGCCAGAGAATTTAAAGGTAATCTGTGCCGGGAAAGTTCTCAAAGATGAATTCGCCGATAAAAAGCTCAGAGACGTGGGATTGAGGGCCAGTTCAAGAATTCTGATTAGTAAAGTTGACGTGGATCAAGCAAAGGCTATAAACGATGAGCTTGATGCCCAGAATCGACTTGCTCGTATCAAGTATGTATTTTTCTAGGGCTTAGTTTTCAATTTTTTTTATAGTAAATTATCAGTTTTTGAGAAACTGTGTTGTCATTGGTGTTTTCGTTTTCTTGTAGGCCACAGTTTAAGATAATCTCTGTAGTTTTATTGGAAGCATTGTAGAAAGCGTTGCCTGTTGAGAAGTCCTTTCATGGCCTTTGTTAATCCTGATGAAATTTTTTCATTATGTTGGTTAAAAGAAAGCTTATTGGGAGAGATTATTTAAAGGCCTTCTTTTAATATTTTTGTTCAATTTTGCAGACCATGTTTTGATGAATCTATACTTCTGTTTGAACATATACATTTTTTTGAAAACCTTGTATGTTATTTGTTTAACCAAACTACAATCTGGGGTAGAATATTGTAATAAATCATGTAGGGAATTTATTCACTTATATTTGAGAAGAGAAATCATGTAACGAACAAACACACAGACTATAGTTTGTATGAAACAAAGTGGGTACACTATACAACCACTAGCCTAAACAAGAGGTGACTTCCGTTCAACAAAATCCTTTCTGTTAGTGTTTACTTTGGGTGGGCCCTGTTTTTACTTTTTAAGACCTAGCGTAGAACTTTTCAATTTTATGTAAAGAACATATAATCTTATGTTAAGTCATGTGTAGGTTATTTTTTGTTTTTGTTTTGGTATCTCTTCGGAAAACACGTTTTGGAGCACCCTTTTATTGAGGTAGCCAAGTAAAAAGATATCCCTCTGCATAGCTTTTTATTAACATTAGGTTTAAACTTCACGGAGACTGTATTAAACATAGCTTTTATTTCCATAATTTTGTGGAAAAATGGATTTTGGGGAACTTGTCGAGAATTGACAACCGCTATATATTATTAATGGTTCTGATTCAAGCCTGATTGAAACACATTCCCTTCAAAAATGTTTTGAATTGTTTACAGTTTGCAATCAGTCAGGATCTAGCTTATTAGAGTGAGCTTAACTCCTAGTATGGTCTCTTCATTTCTTCCAGTCCCTTCAATAAGCTTTGTTCAGTGTGCTTTCAGAGTGCCTGGAAAGTGGAAGAGTACATTACTTGAGCAGAGGATATAAAAGGATTTTCTTTTTCTCAGAGCAGATACCTCCTCAGTAGCCAGCTTCTCTCGAATGCCAGTGTCTAGATTTGTAAGGATTGTATCCTCTGAAACAAATACATCCCAAACCTTCGCTGCTTAACAACACAGTACCTTTCTAACTCAAAATTTACCCCTGACTGATGTCACATAGCCTGTTTACAATTATTTTTATGTTTTTTCTGCCCAAACAAAATATAATAAAGTTTGTGTTCTGAAGTTTAATTTGATTCGTATATGCTTCCTTCCATGGAAACCTAGATTCAGTTAAAAGTCAGTCTCGTTCACTATGCACCTTTGGAGTGCTTTGCACATTGTCCTGTTTGCCAGGTTTCAGCCTTTTAAATCTCAACAAAATTATCACATGCTTAGATTCATGGTTGAATGCTGTTGTGGTTTTATCATCTTGAAAAGATGGTTGTGCTTGTGTTGATGATCTATCCAGCTTGCTATATGTATTTTGGTGCTTGTTAAGTTAAAATGGTTTTCATTTCTCTCCGATTCATTTTGACAGGGGAGTTATTTTATCACGTTGGACACTCATGACTTTTGTAAGCCAAGTGTAGGGCTTTCTCATTTTCTCCACTGATTAGAGTCCATCTTCTGGTATACTTGGGGGATTTGTTCCACTGTCGCATATTGAGATAGTTGTGCATGTAATTATTTTTTCTATGGACTTTGACAATTCTGACTGCAATTTCTCGTCCATCATGAGTATTGTCCAATTGTAATAACTTCTTTCATGATTATGCAAGATTGCAGTTGTGCATACAGAATTAAAATAGTATGGCTAATACTTGTCGTTATCTAGATTTTTGGCCAGGTCTATTTTTTGATAAGGGCCACTAATAATGCGGAGATAGTAGGTATTCATGTCATTGACTATGCACACAATTAGGCATTCATTTATAGTATGACCTAATTGTGGGATTTTGTGGACAATAGTACAATACTATCAAAATGGATACTGTAGATGACTGCTAGTGGAAGTTTCTTTATTTAAACATCTGTTGCCCTCCATTATTTTGTATTGTTTCTCAATTACATGACCTGTAGGCTTAGATGTCCACCTATTGGCTACCTTTGAGTTCGAAGATATCTCATATGGATGATGGTGATTGGTTGGGAATGCCCAAATGCACTGACAGCAAATGGAATGAAAAGTGAAAAAAAGAGCGGCACAAAAGGAGAAGGACAAAAAAATGTCAAAGAGGGAGGGAAAGAAATAGATAGGTGTAGGAATAGGAATGCCTTAAAAATTAGAGAATATTCTCCAGCCCACATTCCTTTTAGGGCTGGCTTGCTTCATTTTAATAATTATATCATAATCTTCTTTGGGTTTTGTATACTCATATATTTTTATTTACTATATATATTAAAGCTTTTCTTGTACCCTTGTATTGCTGAAGATGTTCTGAATAAGACGACCACTTTTAGTGAGCTGATGCCAGCCAAGGAAGCTGGCATGAGTAATTCTGTAAGCTATCCTAAGGGCCATAATTCCTTTACTATATGATGTTATGTGCCACAGATCACTCCCAAGTCCCAACTGTAAAACAGTTCTCTTTGCTGTTTTGGATCATGTTAAATTGTAAACGTCATTGCTTATTGTTGCTCAGTTTGATATTAGATCGAAAACCTCTTCTTTTATGATACCTGCTTTTGCTAATAGTGTTCAATTTATATTTTATTTTTTGTTGAAACACATATATTCTCACATGTTCTGCAGAGCTGCAGTAGATGCAATGGCAAAGAGACATACAGATAATTCCTTTCAAGTTGATGACTTCAACATCGAACTCGAGAATCAAAGTGGAGACAAGATGAAAGTTGGTACCGAGACAGATCAAAGGTGTGATTTTACTTCTGATTTTTTGGTTCTTTAACTTCCAATGCTCTAGTATTTTTTTTTCCAAGAAAAAAAAAATTATATTTCAGAGTTGGAAATCAATATATACATTTAGCTGTCCTGGGCAGACTCAAAACCAGGGATCAAGAGCTATCTCTGCACTGTCTGCAATAGAAATAGTATACTGCACTTTCATATGACATTCACTAGTTTACATGTTAGTGCTTCTGGCCTTAGTTGAAATAATATGCTCAGGGCACTGCAACTAATCTAATCATATGAACTTTATTCATTTCTGGATCTTAAAATGAGGATGAAATTGAATCAAAAGGATGCTTTCAATGTGACAGGGCCCTTGTTATGGGTTTGATGCTTCATGCAAAGGGGCGGCATCTCATTAAAAATGGACAATATAAAGATGCTCTTGAAATTCTTGGCATGGGAGAGGTAACATGCAGGTTTCTTATTATTGACGTTTTAATAGCTCTCATATAGCTCTCATACGGATGCCCACTTACTGATTTTTACTGCATAGACTTTGGGCCTCTGTGCTCTGATTACCTTTGTTATTTTGGACTAGGAAATGAAGGTCTTGGAACAAATTATGAATCTTTCTATTAATAGTGCAGAAAAGGAAAAGTGGTGGTCTTGTAGCTGTATTTTCAAAATTATGCTTGCTATATCATCAGTCCTGCTATTGGAGGACAGGTTATGATGGACACAGTGAAAATTGGTTTGTGGGATTTGTTGACAATTGCTTTTCTTGCAGGAGGCCTTTTCCGTTTGTGATCGGAAAGTAATCGAGGTGAGTTATCTATTTGGTTCTCAAATTTTCTGACTTTATATGTGGGCTCCCTGTTTCTGTTGCTCCTCAATTTAGTTGTATACTAACTTTTCCCTTCCTATCTAATTAGATGGTGGATAATGCATCGCTACTGCAAATAGACACAGTGTGGTGTTATTTCATGCAGCGTGACATATCCTGTTTGGCTGTGGCTGGAATACGGTTAAAAGAGGCCCGCAAAGGTCTTCAACATTGCTATGGTGCAAATATGGAGAGAGCTAGGGTTCTACAAGGAGGATTTTGTCCAGAAATTGCCACGTAAACTCTCTTTCAAGCTTTATCCTATCCTAAAGGAATAAGGATCATTTGTTCATATGCTCAGCGTTTTCAGATTCTAGGAGTTTAAATTTGTTCACCATAAAGCTAGGAACCATGTTATACTGAGAATATACTTTGAACATGCCATATATGTTATGTGTGCACCTAAATGCTGTTAGTATAGATTTGTTCTTTTCCGCATTTGGATTGCATTAGAAGTTGTCCTTCATAGATGTAATTGCTAAATAATAATTATTGGACAGATACACACGACTGGAGCTTCTGGAAGGTGTTGTGGCTTACCACACAGGATTATTGGAAGAGTCTTGCAAGGCACTAACATCAGCTCAAGCCAAATATCAGCAGGTATTTAGTTCCAACTTCGAATTTAGGTTAACAGTGAAATTCAGTTTATTTGTGCACTAAGTTGTTTAATTGCAAATTTTCCTTGTATATTTCATTCATAATTATCTTTTATTCTTACAAATGTTCAGTGAATTGTAATGGCACTTCTATGTTCGCTATGCTGACTTCGTCTGTTTTTGTGGACAGCTTCAAGTCTCAGATGAATCTTTGTCAACACTTCTCAATATAGGTTTTACAGCAAAGCAGTCAAAAAGGGCTTTAAGAATGTGTGGCCAAGATATTCAACGTGCAGTAGAGTTTGCCATTGGAGAAAGGGAAAGAATTGCAAAGAAAGAAGAGGAAGATAGACAACATTACAGAAACATCAGGTGGATACTCAATTCTGGAAGAAATTAAATTTAATGACCAGGGACAGCTAAATTAAATTTGAGGATGGTTTGAACTTTGGAATGTCAGATAGGTCTTTTGTTCTATGAGTAATCCAATAGCACCCAGGGTCTTCTGTTTTTGGTACTGAAGACAGAAAGATAACTTATAGGAAAAAGCATGTCTTTACTGCTGCATTTCTTGATGTTTGTAAGATCATAATAAAACGGTCATTTCCAGGGAGCAAAAATCTTATGGCAGAACACCACTGGGAAAGGTTGTGGACATGACAAAACTGACTGAACTAGCTTCAATTGGGTGAGTGGAAAAAAGGAACAGATATCAATTTCAAGTTGTATTGTCCAATGAATATCATAAACTCTAATCTTATACAGAATTTGAGAATCCATTAGCAATATATTTGATAAATGACAGTCGATCTGAAAGTTGCTTGGGGTGCTTAAGGTATGAGAGACTCCTCGCAGCAGAGGCACTCCGAAGGAATGAGAATGATTTTGAAAAAGCCTTGGATGACTTAACTGATCCTGCATCCAATTCCGCTCTACAGGTTTGTTCTTCTATTTGCTGAACATTATTATACAGTTTGCACTTTGAGATAATCAGCATGGAAATGTTTCCCAATTTTGATATTGTATTTGTTGTATCTGATGAGTAAAGATGTCTACATGATTTCCTGCAGGGTAGTCTTGAGTCCAGACAAAGAAAGAGGCAAAAAGTTCCCCGGGAAGAAGATATTGCAGAGATGATATCAATGGGCTTTGAAAGAGGAAAAGGTACTTGATTTTTAATTTTTAATGCTACTTTCTATTCTCAAAACTCTTGAAACTGCTGCTGTTTTCTGTGCAATTGGCATTTACATTTCTGATTTCATATGATAACCTGTATTTTGTGATGTTGGATCAGCTAAAAGAGCCTTAGTACGTTTGGGTACGAAGGAAGAGGCAATAGACTTCCTTCTTAGAGAACTCCAAAATGTAGATACAGGTTCGAGTGCTGCTAGTGGGAACTTTGCATCTTATGAAGAAGAAAGAGAGCCCGAAAATGCTACTCACAATGAGCATCATAGTGCACCCTTGGAAGTACGAGATGAGGAGATGGAAAAAGATATTGTAAGGAACTTGACTGGAGATCCACTAGAAGATTATGACATTGATGTTGAAGAAGAAGGCAAGGCCATTGTAGAGTATTTAGCCTTGCTTGTGTCTGCGCGGCAATAGTTTGCTCAATTTTTACAATGAATTTCTCCAAAAGCCCAAGTATTGGGAAGATATAGAACAAGGCATTTCAGTATTGCCATTTCTAATATTTGACTGTAACATCATTACCTGTATGCACTGTATATTTTCACAGGTGATGATCTCATGAAAATAGTAAATGCAAACATATTTTCATTTCTTTTTAGAACCAGATATATTATGTACTCGGTGCATTGTTGCTGGATATATCCAATTGGAAATGACCTGAAGGTCTTTCTCTGGACAGATTCAATATTGGTACTTGGCATTAAAGAATTGTACATTCAAGGAACATACGTTTAAGAATGCAGTCTTTGCAACCTCAAAAAAACTTCATAACATTTTATACAAAACTTGCTGGAACAAAGCGAGGATTATACATTTATGGTTAAGAGGCACCCATCAATGATATCCATTAGTAAGCCTTCGCAGAAAGTCCCATCAATTCTTTTGGACAAACAGTGAAACCCATTTGTCCACTCTCTGATTGTGTTCACCAGTATTATGATTAGAAAATTGAGAACTTTATGCATTGCCAAATAGGTAGATAAGTTAAACTAGGCAATAGTGCACTTTACATCATTCCAAAATGGCGGAAATTGTGTACCTGCAATACCTTTCCATATAAAGAAGAGCACCTTCATTGGAGCACTTTATCAGCACTTGTGTCACTTTGTTGCGAAAGTACTGGGTGGAAAATTGTGTGATTGGGTTTTTACTATGGGGCCGCCTCTTAGTACATGCACAATGAATCGAGAGAGTCCCCAGTTGCCTTGTCTACGGGGACCGGGGTTGGGTGGTGGTCCATGTACTCTTTGAGATTTCGATTCTTATTCTTATATTTGTTGATTGCTTAGATCTTAGTGTTTCATCACATCAACTTTTGTACTTTGGAGTTTGTTTAGATCTTACCATGTTATCGTATCAACTTTTGGGTCTTAGTATGTTGATGTTGAGATTTTAATATTGGAGTTTGGAGTTTGTTTACATCTTAGTATGTTATCACATCAACTTTTGTAGGTTGATTTTTAGATTTTAGTATTGGAGTTTGTTTAGATCTTAGTATGTTATCACATCAAGTTTTGGATCTTAGTATGTTGATGTTTAGTATCTTAGTATGTGAGCATATCAACTTTTGGAGTTGCATTTCAAAGCAATGTTTGGATTGAGAAATTTTGATAGGTAATTGCATTTTAATAAGTGGATAATGTTTTATAAAATATTTTTATTTTCATAATTATTATGCATGTGATATTATTCAGAATACATGTGCACAATGTTATAATTAGAATGAATATGAAATATGTTATGTGCACAATCTTATAATTATAATGAATATGAAATATGTCATTTGTAATAGTAAGGTTCACAATTATTATGGATATTGTATAGAGAACAACCACAAGAAAGAAGGTTTAGAAGGAATGTCTTCAAAGTTGCTAATTATTTTAGTACTATTTTAGTAGCATTGTGGGGCGAAAATGGTTTAGAAGGAATGTCTTCAAAGTTGCTAATTATTTTAGTACTATTGTGGGGCGAAAATAGTATACCATGGAGACACCCTAAAGTTAGTTTTGTTATTGTCAATGTTTGTGGTACATGTAATGTCTTCTAAATCATTTTGATCTCACAATTGTGGTGGAGGATGCTATTGCATCAACTATAAGTTTTTTACTTGAAACCTAGCCATTGGATTGATAGCTTTTGGTGTCAGTAATGTCTTATAAACTACTTTTGTATCACAGTAATTTTTGCACATGAGATTATTTACAAAACACAAACATAATTAGGAAAGACAATATCAGTGTACAATGTAATTTTTATGATGAGATATTGCATTTAATAGTAAGACTTGCAATTATCACAATGAAATCACAAACTAAAAAAATTCAGAGGGTGTGACATTGAAACCATTCACAATGTCAACATTAAAATGAGGAAAGAGGTGATCACATTAACTCATGAACTTACATCTCAAAATAAACTTGTAAATTATCAAAGTTTTAAATGTGCCTATATTATCACCCTTTTGTCATGGAATTAGTTGAGATGAAGCGATTCATGAGGCTCATTCACTATGTTTTTTTGAGATAAATGCATGACAACCAAGATCTTAATGGGAGTGAAGTTGACAGGAGTGAATGGCATCATTCAACGAGGGTTGGTAGCCAAGGAATGGCATCATTCAACGAGGATCGGTAGACCATCATCTCTATTAAGGTAATTGGAGTTTATTAAGGTAGTTGGAGTTTTTAATTATCGAATTCTTCTTTTGGACCAAATCTTGACTCTTATTAATATTTTCTTTTCTTCAATTTTGATGGTATGCTTTGTGTTGTGAGAAAGTTTTGCCAAGGTACTTTATTGACTCTTACTAACATTTTCTTTTCTTCAATTTTGATGGTATGCTTTGTGCCGTGAGAATGTTTGTTTTGCCAAGGTACTTTATTCAAAGGAATGTTCGCACTATGTTCTTTGACTATGGTTTGAATGGATCTCCCTTTTCTTCGATTTTGATGGTATGCTTTGTGTTGTGAGAATGTTTCGACAAGGGTACTTTAATCAAAGGAATGTTCGCACTATGTTTGTTGACTCTGGTTTGAATGGATCTCCCTGTTTCTATGTTGTTGTAAAATTTTCTGTATGTAGACAGAATTCGATAACCTTGGTCTTTTGTCCATATACAAAGCTTTTCGATACCTTTAGTGGCGAGAAGGCAGAATAAATCTCAATCGACTGGTGTTTAACCTTTCAAGCATACCATTGGTTGCACCAACGAGAAGTTTACTTGAAAAAGGATTGAACTTTGCAGTAGCTCCCATAAAGATTCCGATAGAAGACATTATATGCAGTATAGAGGACGTTATTAAACACTTGCCTGAGAGGGAAGCTCAAGAGATATGTCGCGAATGCACGCTAACTCTAATAAGAGCAAAACCTCCGAAACTTAATGTTTCCAAAGAAGAAAACAGGGCACTCAAGGAGCTTAATAATCATGAGCAAATTATTATCTTAAGAGCGGACAAAGGTGGAGCAACCGTTATTCTAAACAAATCCGATTACGTGGACAAGATGAGGGATCATCTAAATCAAAGTGGGTGCTACAAAAGACTCGGAGGCCATCAAGGAATCCTCAGATGAAGCAGTTAAAAAAACTCATAATTTCGGATCCTTTAGTCCAGCAAATATAAGCCAAGGATTCACAAAACGAGAGTTCCCCTAAGACCCATCGTCGATACTATTGGCTCACCAACTTATAGGCTCGCGAAATTCTTGGCAAACAAATTAAATCCATTGATTGGTAATACAGACTCTTTCATTGAAGATTCTACGTTTTTCGTTGAGAAAATTAAAAGTAGACGTATGTAGGAACATGAGTTGCTTTTAAGCTTGGATGTTGTTTCTCTTTTTACAATGATCCCGATAGATGTTTTGATAAGGGTCATGGAAGATCCAACATACCAAGAAAGCAAAAAGTTGGTATACCTATGTCTTAAGCCTACTTCTTTAGCTTTCTAGGGGATCTATATGAACAAACCTCTGGGGTGGCCATGGGCTTGCTGCTCTTGTTTATAGTAGCTAACTTGTTTATGGAAAACTTTGAATATAAGGCATTGAACTCAGTTCAACCGAAACCAGAATGGTGGTCAAGATTTGTTGATGACACCTCCGTCCTTTGCGTGCATGGAAAAGAGAAACTAGATAAATTTGTGGATCACAATAGCACCCAGTGCAATTCGATTAAATTCACAACGGAGCTTGAAGAGGAACAGTCCCTTCCCTTCCTTAACGTTTTGGTTATCCAAAAACAAGATGGTGGTATAGCTCATAAGGTATACATGAAGAAAGCACACACAAACCAATACCTTCATGTGTTTTCTCACCACCACTCGAGCCAAAGATAGGTGTTCCAAACACATTAATTGCTAGAGCCCCAAGGATCTCGGACGTGGACCACATCGAGTCAAAAAATAATAGTTGTGTAATGTCTTTTTGAGTAATGGATACCCTTGTCAAATCAACAAAGCCTTCGCCAAGGTAGAGAGACAACAAAGTTGAGCTTGAGATTTTGATAGGGAAAGAGAAGTTGGGGAATATAAATCATTTCTTCTATTTATACAAGGAGTTACCATTAAATTCGCCCAACATCTAAAGAAGAAAAAGATTGATTTTGCCTTATTGTTGCTAATTAGTATAAAAATAATTCTTAAATCTTAAGTCAACAAAAGACCCCATAGACCCTGTTACTGCTCAAACTAGCATCCGTTTGCAAATTGAGGTGATATAGGTATAGTGCTAGTGATGGTAATCTCGGGAAAGAGTTAAATCCAATGTCACCACAATTTAACCTCTCAACACTTCAAGTAACTCCAAAACCTAGGGGGAGACCCTAATCAATGAAAGATACTTGCAACCACCAATAAGATGCAAATACCTTCCATGAAACTTTAGTGGCTATGATCAATGTCTTATTGGAGTCAAACAATAACAAATTTAGACACTAGAATCATATATAAATGGATTTATTCACTTTACCCAACAAAATCATGCCTTTTGAGGCAATTTCATGCTTCCCAAGGCACTCACTCCAAAAAGTGCACCGTCATGGGGAACAATTGGGCTAGGGCGAACGTGGAGGATCAAGAAGACATACAAAACACCTTCCAGTTCACAATTTACCAGGGTTTCATGGATCCCAATGCACTTCCTCAAATGAGGATGCCCTTTAGGGTTTGTGGCTAAAACCCTAGGGCAAATTTTTAAGGTGGACCAAAAAAACAAATTCATAGCTAGCTTTGGATTTTTGACTTTATTTAGATTTTTAGGGCTTTTTCCAGTGTAAAAATATTTCTATGCATAAAATAAAATACATGACATGTAAAATTTAAAAAAAGGAGGATAGCTAAAGGATAGGGTATTAGATTCTTGTGTCCAACCCTAGGGCTATGAGAGACCGAGGCTAACGTCCCTCCTCTTAAGATGGCTTCCAATACTTGCAATTAGGTCAAAGCTAGCAAACATATAGGGTTAGGTAGCAAAACCCTACTTAGAGCAAATAGAGAATTCCAAGGCCCAATAAAACTATGGAGAGATCCTTTATAGGAAGGTCTCCTCAAGCAAGTAGACAAAATGCTAGGAAACAAACCCTACCTTAGTCCAAAGCACTTCAATAATGACGTCAAACCAGGGTTAGGAGATAGACTTACCAACATTAACCAAGGAATGAGCAAAGAGATGCACCTTAGGTCATCTTTAAGCATGAGTTATCACAACTATTCTTAGCATACACTTAGCTTGTGACTATCAAACTTTAACAATTCTTCCATTCACCATTCATGCAAGAGAAAAAAACATCCCAAGAGAAGTGCGCACTAGTTCAAGAGCTCTAATAAACCAATACGAAAATAAAATATTTCATAATTTGAACCCTTGTCCATGATTTACAAATGAGGTGAGGATATCTTATTTATATGAGACAACCCTCAACCTTTTACAAATTTGAGCCTACAAGTTAATGGAAAAATATAAAATTTTAGGTTAGTGCACCCACAAACTTCGGGGACTAAACCATACAATGATATAAAATAAGAATAAAAATGTGCAATTAGGCTCTACCAAGTGCAAAGTGAGCCAAAAGGAGGACGCCATGCCCCAAATAACCTTAATAGATGCTTGTCCCTCAATGCCCTCCTTTTTAATGTAGGCTTCTTCTTTAAGGATTAATGTCATAAATATAGAGACCGGGAATAGGGGTTTTCTATGAAAATAATAGGTCTAAGTGGGAAAAATGAGGTGTGCTAAATTGGGTATGACAACCCTTACATGCGCAATCACCTCTACAAATAAAAATATGAGTGTGATCATGTGTCTTAATGGGCCCACCCAAGAAGCATTGGACACCAACCCAGGGCCCAAATAACCCAACAATATGGGGGAATTTCACCCATTAAGAGGCAGTCAACAACGCCACTAAGCCAACACTTCTTGGAATCAAAACCAAGAGGACCTGCCATGACTTGATCATGGGCATTTGGCCCCAAAATTAACACTACATAATATAGCCCCCAAAACTTGGCCTTTACAATAAAAAAGAAACCCCTCGCTCTGGTATATTTGGAAAGAATGCATCATGCACTTTGAGGTGTAACAATTGGTTCCAACTGCAGAACATGTGCTCTTCTTAGGAGTGTATGAGAGTCCCCTAGAATCTCATAGGTACTTGTATACCTACACACACATCTAATAACAAAGACGTTAAATGCATTAGAGGTAGACACTTCCATCCTGCCTTGTTCAAAATGAAATGCAATATAAATCAAAATAAAATAACAAGAAGTGCAATGCATAGGTAACAATACATGCTAAACTCAAATGAATATAAATCTACTATAATACAAAGGAAAATGATGTCTTCAAGACATTAGATATCACCTATGTAAAACTTCTTTAATGCTTGCCCACTAATGGATAAGGGCACCTTTTCTCCATTCCAATGGCTGAGGAGGAAGGAGTTAGTACCCGCAACATCATCAATTTGATATGGACCTAACCAAAGGCTTTCAAATTTATCATGCTTACTTGGTTGTTCATTTCTTTTTGTTCCACAGGAGGATGAGATCACCTTTTTTGAAATTGTGTTGATGAGTCTTCTTATCGAATCTGCCTTTAATTTTTTCCTAACACTACACCATATGATCAAAAGCTATTCTTCGGGTTTCATCAAGCTCTATCAAATGATCAATCTTGCACTAGACTACATTTGGATTTGGGACATGCTCCTGGAGGATTTTATATGCAGGAAGTTTCAAATGAATAGGTAAGGTAACATCAAGGGCTTCTTCATTTCCTTCCACCATCACCTGAGCTAATACTTCGCCTTTAATCAATTTGGTTGGTTGGATTTCTAGATCATTCCCTTGGATCTTCATGATCCACTTTCCTTTGGTATCAAAACCATCTTGTTGCTTTAGAATTTCGTTCACTGTTGGATGTAGAACATAAGCTTTGATATTCAAGTAGCTGACATATAATCTGAAGTGTTTTAATGACATCACCAAGGCATAGGCCTACTTTTCTATGATGTGGTATTTTAATTTTGAATTCTTCAAATCTTTACTCATGAAAGTAATGGGATGCTCTTCATTCTGATCATTCTTTTGTAATAGTACTCATGCAATGATGTTAGTAGATGCAAAATAAAATATTTGAAATGGCTTGGAATAATTAGGACTTACCAGGACCAGAGCTCATACAATAACATATTTGATGTCTTCAAATGCTCTGTTGGAGGGCCTCATCCCACTTGAAATCTATATCTTTCAGAAGTACCTTATTCAAAGGTTTAGTAACTTTGGAAAAATTTGGAATGAACCTATGAATAAAGTTAATCTTTCCAAAGAATGAATGCTAGGATTTTAAATGTTTGGGAAAAGCAATTTATTTTATACCCCTAATTATTTTAGGATCAAATTTCACTCCGTATTTACAAACAATATGGCTGAGTAACTTTTTTTTTTTCAGAGGAAAAAAAATGTACTATTGCTATTCTTCAGAATCAAATAGTACAATGATATATCAAAGTCTCATATTCCCAAGACTTTCCTTCATAACCAAGCATGCAGGCTCGTACAAGATAAAAAAAAATAAAAAAAGTTCTGAAAATTTACAATCCACCATCAAAATATTACTATGCCGTCTCAGAGATCCCCAAAAATAAAATGAGTCCCATTATCCAGAACATTTTGTTCATACCATTCCTCCCACCGAAGATATCCTTCTATACCATCAAAAGCTAGATTTGATAATTTATCAGCCATGTCATTCTGTTCTCTATAGATATGTTCAAATATAACCTTTTCACATTTATCGATCTCAACTCTTGTGTGCCAACACCAATGACGAAGGGCCAGAACCTGTAAATTGTATTCCCTGGAAGCCCACTTAATAGTCACCCGCGAATCACCATATACCTTTAAATCCACAAGACCAAAGATATTTGTCGTCTTCATAACACACCATAATGCCAGCAGTTCTGCCTTCGTGTTTGTCCCAGAGCCACAATTGAGTTTGAGAGTAAAATAATGATCTTTATTTAAAAAAATCACACCACCTGTTGCGCATAAGCCATGCTGGGTTGCCCCATCAAAAAATAGTTCAGGCTGATTAACAGTGAATGTAAACAAACTGATACGAGGAGAAACAGGCTTCAACTTTTCATTATTATAGATATGAGTCATCTTCAGAACAGTTAACCCACAAGCCTTTACTTCAAGAACTCTGCCATTGAAAGTTTCACAATTTCTAGCATACCAAATAATCCATGACACAAAGATTGGTATAAGAAGATGAGATTTTGAATTCCTATACCAATTGTGAAGACATGACCCAAAATCTCCAACCTCCCATATATCATTTATATGCAGGTCAGCACAAACAATATTCTAGATATCCTTTCCAAATCGGCATTCAACAAAAAGGTGACTGATAGTTTCCATATTTTGCTTGCAGAGAATACATCGATTGGGACCACACCAACCCTGTCTTAAAAGATTATCCCAAGTTTTGAGGGTGCCCTGGAGTGCTTGCCAAAGGAAACATTTTATTTTCAATGGAAGCTCCCATTTCCAAATTTGTTTATACTACCAATCCTGCGGGAAAATATATTTGTTCTGTAGAATTCTATTATAAGCAACTTTCGCAGTAACCGTTCCAGATTTATCATCACCAGTCCAGACAAGTTTATCATCCTCATCATTTAAATGCACACCTGCAATATATAAATTATGAATATAACCATCCCAAACACAAGCATCCGAGCCATCAAGCCCCAGATCTTTTGCATCGAGCCAATATTTTCCTTCACCGGTAAACCGAGCTCCATTCCTAATCTGGTTCAGGGTAGATAAGCCATAAATTTCTAAGTAACCCAACAGACGCTTAGAGAAATTATCGGTTCCCTCTATTCCCAGGATGGGATCCTTCCCCACAGTTATCTTTTCACCTGAGCCCACCTACCATTTACATCATCAACAATCCAGCCAGACACCTTTAGCAGACCTCTCCACATCGGGGAAATGCATCCTGCCATGCTCTTTGGTTTCCAGATCCAAGAGTGCACCTCAGCCTTTATGTATTTGTTATGAATGACGCGGGACCATAGTGTACACCCAAATATCCCACGCCACAGACTCTTAAGTCTCAGGCCACTATTGAAAACTTTGAGGTCCTTTATACCCCATCCACCGAACCTTTCAGGCCTAGATAGAGTCTCCCAACCCGTCATAGTTAGCTTTGCACGATTTGCACCACCAGTCCACAAGAAATTGAATAACAATTTTCTGACCGCATTCAAAATAGATCCCGGAACTTCCAACAGAGACATCCAATACACAGGTATACCTGTAAGAACTGCTTTCACAAGTATGAGCTTACCCCCAATGGAGAGAAACCTGTAGGTCCAATGAGACACATGAGCCTCAACCTTGCGCAGAAGCCACTTCCAATCTTCCAATAGGTAATTGTTTGGCTTTAAAAAGAAACCAAGATACTTTACCCCATCTTCTAAATCACAGCAACTATAAGGCAGAATTCTCCCAATTTCTATCCTTCTGGCTGAGTAACTTACCCTCTACAACTCCAAAAAATGATTTCTTATGGTTTAACGAAATGCCATACCTGCGACGATGTTCAAATACCCGTTGGAGATGTATGAAGTGATATTTTATATCCTCCAAATACACGGTGATTTCATCTTCATATATTTCCAATATCTTCTACACGATGTCTTGAAAGGAATAATCCATAGCTCTCTGAAATGTAGCTCCGAAATTCATAGCTATCTGAAAGTATATTTTAACTTGACTCTCACTGATGTAGACACGTCCTTCTCCGTGTACAGGAAAACGAATGACTCATTTCCCGTGACCCTTTTTCCTTTATAATATTATTTTATAATCAACGAAAAGAACTTTAACCGTCGATCTTGTCGCCCATTTCATCTACGCCGTCGATCTCATCAAAGACCATCACTTAGGAGGTTTCAGGATCGTTGAAGGCGGTTTCCCCTAACCACTTTTCAAACCGCGAAATGCATCCTCGCTCAATACGTGGCAGACGGTATATTTTCAGCCGCGACTCACCTTTCTCTTCCCCTATGCTACTCTCAGCCCCAGAAAGGCTATCAACCGTCGATCTATCGTTGATTTTGCGTGGTTTATTCCTCCACCTTTGATCTGCACCATAAATTTAACATTTAGCATCCTTTGGGTTTGGAGGTCCGCTACTTTTAACCATTCTGCTATTTTCAAAAGCCTTGCTAATCAACTTTAGGAATTTCTTGGTGCCTTGTCTTCATTTTAGCATGTCGTCCAAATTTAGAGGCGCTATCAATTTTCTTATATGCCCAGCTAGATATGGGATTGTTTTACCAGTTTCTTGGTCACAACTTTAGGTTTTCATTATAAACTTCCACCATATAAAAACTAATCATGTTCCAACACATGGGGTAGATGAGCCCCGGCTATAGTTTTCCAGAAAATGCATGCAGGTTGATAGTTTTGATGCTCTAAATAATGTATTTTATTCCAAACTATATGGTGACATTTGTGTGTGAAAATGATCACACAGACATAAGTGGTTTGTATTACATTAGCTACAACAGTAGCTTCACCAATCTTGGATTTGGAGTGCAAGTCCTTCAATTGATGTAATAACATTCACCATGCCTCTTTCCTTTTGTGGTGGATGCATTCTAGAACTGGAATTCTGTCCTGTGTTGAAAATTTTTCCATGGATGCATTTTGGGACTGGCATCCTATACTGTCTTGAAAAAAAATCGTGTCTTTATGTAACTTGAACTACACTCTCTCACACTCATACCAAGTTGTGGAAGCATTTTGGGACTGGAATCCTGTCTTGTCTTGAAATTTTTTCTTGTATTTATGTAGCTTGAGTCGACACTATCTCTCACTATGGTACTAACATAACCACTCCTTTCTTATGTAACTTGATTAGAAACTAATCCTGAATTATTTTCATGTCTTTATATAACTTGACTGGACACCAATACTGAATTTTCCTCCAAAGTTAATGTCCGGTATAATTACATACTCTTATATCGGAATGGTATTGACAAAAAGAATTGTCTGAATCTTTGGATTCTAGCATCATTTCGCCTTGTTTTGACTATGACTCACCAACTCCCACATTGAAACTTGTGTGCATTGAAAAACTAGTTTGGGAAACATGAAGGTGTGATGGTGTCCCTGCAATGAAATCAAATGTTGGATTAAAACTAGACCCGCTGCTACCAACATTCAGATTTTCCATACCATTCTAATTAGTGTTGTTGCTTTCCTCTATTTTTCTTCCTATTTCTTTTGTAACAATTTGTAATTTTCAATATTAAAGATTTCCCCACAAAATTAACATATTGGTTGGGTGTGGGTGGGAAATCCTTTGCATATATAAGGTTTGGATTGCTGCAAATGTAACATACATTTTTTCCTCATGTTGTGAAATTACCTTGATATGTTCCACGACCACTAGAATGGTGTGTGAACAGGCTTGATATGGTGCATGGCCACCTCAACCTAAAAAGAAATTCCGTTTGGATTTCTATGCCATTGCATCCCATGATGCTCTTTGTGAGTGTCATGATTTGGTGAGTCACAAAACACATGCCATTTTGATCTTGTTATCTTTCTCTAATTTAAAATTGGCATTTACTGAGGTGTGATGAATGGGGTTCTTGGTCACCTAGGTAGCTTGGATTACCATAGTTATGCTTTTTATTTCAGTGTGTAGCACCCATGAAGAATATGTCTGATACTTGATATAGATAATATTGAAGTTTTCCCATTTCTATAGAGTTAAATGTTTCTGGAACAGTTACATTAATATTTCGCATATCAATGTTTCGGGGCATCCAGTCAGAGGCCAGAGCCCATCAGCAGGACAATAATTATGGAGAAAATATAGCAACTACAATGAAGGAATTATTTATTTCTTAAGATCTTAGAAATCATATCCATTATGCCTCGGATTCAAGGTGAGGTAAGACTATGTTCAACATCTCGATTATTATGTTCATGAACCCTTGGAACCATACTCGATCGGCTAAACACCATGTCAATAACTCACTCTTTATACCCACTGTCGGGAATAAATTCTTCAAATGTTCTCTTCCCTTTCTTGAGGTGGTCGTCATCTAGGATATTCATACCTGCTAACTTCATCTATGGTCTATTTCTTGCATAACCATATGCAATTTCTTTTTCTAGGACTGAGTTAATTGAATTTTAATCCTCCTTTTACCTTTCAAATGCCCATCAATTGTGTTGGAGATGTATAGTTGCCTCAAATATTACACTATCAAATATGCACACATAAGTTGATCATGTTAGTTGATTATTCATAAAATGACTTTTCAATCTTTTTACATGCCACTTCTCCCTTCCCTTTAAATAAATAAGGTGACCTAGCTACGGGAAGATTGACCGCACTAAACATTTGAATTTTTATTGGGTCATTTGATAATGACAAATATTAGAGGTATTTTAGATGGATTGGTGTTATTATTGTTTTTTATAGAAGCTTACTCTTCTCACAAAGATGAAAGCATGTACGGGGTATCTATTATGCCAAAGTTACCCAGAATTTGCATCTAGCCCCAACTGCTTGAAATGTCCTACCTGCACAACAAAGACAACCCCTGAGTAGAAACAAGTCTCTGAGGTTTTTGAATCTTGCTATGGAAAATATCATCACTTCCTCTTAACCATCGAATGAAGACCTACTTATTAATATGTTAGAATCTCCATTTATCATGTATTGAGGTAGATTCTCTTTTACTAATTTGGATATTACTCTCAAATAATTTGGGTCATTTAATTTAGGAATGTTTGTTTTATCTTGTACTTTCTTTCTCAACCAATGATTTATTAAAAATGATGCAAGTCCTCCTATTCATTTGATTTTGGATATATAATTTTGTGGAAAAATGTCAATAGATTGGTGCAGCAGTAGACATTAAATAAAAACAGAAAGAGAAGAAAGATTTATAAAATCCTAACTATTTTTCAACATTAATGTTTTAAAATTTGAAAAAACACTAGACAAAAGCAGAAAATACTTGCTTTAAATATGGAAGAAGAGAATAAAGTATATAAAATCCTAACTATGTTTCAACATTAATGTTTTAAATTTTGAAATGGAACTTTTTCGAGCATTATCATATATATTGTGCATCATTTGCAAGATGTTGTTCTTTATTCCTTTTCAATTATAAGTAAATCTCCACAAACAACAAAACATCCAAGGACAAATTCATAAGCATGCGCACAAGAAGATGGTGAATTAGTTGGAACAAGAAGTTAAGCATTTACTGCAAGTGTCATTTTACTAGTAAATGGCAGAATTATTTTTCTTTTTGGATATCCACCTTCAATCTTAGATGTTGGATAGGAAGGTTATCACATTAACAAACAAAATGTTTATTTTTTTTAATGAAAACTAGCCAAACCTAAGGACCCTAAGGAAAGGTATGACAAATTTTCTTTCTTCTCTATCACATGCCTTATCAAACTATATCTTTGTTGAATATTGTAACATCTAAGAATATTATATTTGTATATTATTATTCCGGAGATGTTGCATTCCTCCGAGGTGACTCTATCATGTATCTGGAGATGTTTATTCCTCCGATGGTTTGTGGTAACTAGGGTTATTAGACCCACCATGTGGGGGTCGGCCCTGGGTTTAGAATTCTCCAGGAGAGTCGGCCCCATTAGAGATTTTTTGGTCAGTCAGGAACTAGTATAAATAGAGGAGGAGAGCTCCTCATTTGACACACTTCCACAACTCAGAAAGTAGCGCACTTGTGTCTGGGAGGTCTGCATGTGAGGTAGAGAAGAAGGACAAGTCTTGGAGCACATCTTGTATTTTGGTTGATCATCTTATTGAGGAAATCTTTGCTGGGTTTTCTACCCCATGAGGGTTTCCCAAGGTACATTCTGTGTCTATCTTGTGATTATGTTTCTTTCAGTGATCTTGCTAGTTTATTTGGTTTAAACTTAACATGGTATCAGAGCTAGCCTAAATAGAACATCTTTCACAAGGTGAAATTATATTTCTCTCTCTCTCTCAAAATTAGGGTTTCTGCAAAAGTTAGTATTTTTGGATTCTGGTTGCATGGCTGAATATCCATTCTAAAGATCTATCTTTTGAGCCTTGGATCGAGGTTTTTGGTTCGGTAGAACTCTGGGAAAGTCAAACCCTAGTTTTACCAAAAGTGCAATAAAACCAGAAATTTTGTTGCAGATCTGGAAAAGTGAAAAGTTAAAGTTTCCGGGTAAGTACTACTCTATCTCTTATCTCTTGGAATCCCTCAAGAGAAGATGGCTCCAAACACTAAGCTTGAAGACAAGCTAGAAGGTATAGAGAATTTTCGGGCATGGAAATACAGAATTGGTCTCATTCTTGAAGAAAATGATCTTGCTCATTATATTAGGGATGAAGTTGCAGAACTTGAAGGAGATGAAGCCAAAGAGAAGCATAGGAAGGATTTGATTAGGGAAAAGAGAATCATAGTTGATTCTATTAAAGACCACTTGATTCCCCAAGTGGTTTCCAAGAAGACTCCAAAGGAAATGTATGATGCCCTAGGAAGAATGTATGAAGGAAAGAACATCAATAGGAAGATGAACCTAAGAACTCAGTTAAAGAGTACCAAGATGCACAAAGGAGAATCCATTCACGACTACTTCTCAAGGGTCTCCCAAATCAAGGAGCAACTAGATGCCATTGGTGATACTCTTGATGAAGATGAACTTGTGATGACAGCTCTAAATGGTCTCACTAGACCTTGGGAGTCATTCATACAAACTATGTGTGCCAGAAAAGAAAGTATGAAGTTTGATGTAGTTTGGGAGGATTGTGTACAAGAAGAGGCTAGGGTTGCAAATAGAGAAGCCTTGCTCAAAGAAGATGACCAAGCCTTGGCCACCCACACCAAGAGAAGAAGGAATCAACCCTACTCCAAAAGGGATAGTCTCAAGGAGTCTCATTCTCCACTTAGATTTCAAAAGAAAAGAGGATATAATCAAAGAAGAGATTACTCTCTATTCCAATGTTTTGCTTGTCATAAAATATGACACATTGCTAGAGATTGTCCCCTAAAGAAGAAAAATGGCTTTCATTACAAAAGACATCAAGCACATCTTGCAGAGGATGATAGTGAAGAAGAAGTGGAAGAGGAAGAAAGGCCTCACAATAAAAGACCTAGAAGAGAATAAGAAGAAGAAGAAAAGACCCTCTTCAAGAGAAGATCTAGGAGAAATGAAGAAGAAGATGCAGAAGAATATGTTCTATTCTCCGCACTCTCTGGATCTATAACTCATGGAGAAGATACATGGCTTATTGACAGTGGTGCTTCAAAGCACATGACAGGTCAGAAAAAGACTCTCTCAAGACTTGAAGAAAAGACCTCTCCACAAAAGGTATCTCTAGGAGATTACTTTTAATATCCCATCAAGGGAATTGGTGAAGCAAGCTACAAGCTTGATTCTGGTACCCCCATGAAAATGAAAGAAATATTGTATGTACCAGGATTGAAGAAGAACTTGTTATCCATCTCAACATTGGATAAGAAAGGCTACAGGGTTGCATTTATTGATGGACAAGTATTAATGTGGCCCAAAGGAAAATCTATCAAGGATGCAATTATCATTCGTGAAGAAGAAGGAGGTTTGTACAAGCTTAAGGGCCATCCAGAAGCTGCTCTTGTACATGAAACCATTAGCCTAAATGAGCTATGGCATGGGAGACTTGCTCATATTAACTACAAGGCACTACCTTATGTAAGCAAGGTAGTCATAGGTTTTCCAGACTTAAAGATTGATCATGATGGCACATGCAAAGGATGTGCAAAAGGGAAGAATATCAAGAACCCCTTTCCTAGGAGTGAAACAAAGACTAAAAGTACCTTGGAAGTAATACACTCTGATGTATGTGGACCAATGCCCTCCACATCTTTGAGTGGATATGAATACTATGTCACATTCATTGATGACTATTCAAGGAAAACTTGGATATTCTTTATAAAAGGTAAGAATGAAGTCTTTAGAAAATTCAAGGAGTTCAAGGCCTTAATAGAAAATCTCTCAGAAAAGAAAATCAAGATTATCAGAACAAATAATGGCGGAGAATATACTTCAAAGGAGTTTGAAGACTTTTGTAGAGAAGTTGGAATCAAGAGGTAACTAACCACTCCCTACAATCCCCAACAAAATGGGGTTGCTGAGAGAAAGAATAGAACTATAATGGAAGCTGTAAAGACTATGATACATGATCAAGATCTTCCCATGTATCCATGGGCTGAAGCAGCCAGGACAACTGTCTATGTACAAAATAGACTTTCTCATAGTGCTCTTGAATTTAAGACTCTAGAAGAAGTGTTCACAGGAAGAAGCCTGAGGTAAGTCATCTCAAAATATTTGGATGTCCTATGTATATTCACATTCCAAAAGAAAAGAGAACCAAGTTGGACCCCTCTGGTAAGAAAGGAATATTTGTTGGATATTGTGAAACATCGAAAGCTTTCAGAATTTACATACCTAGTTTTCATCATATGGAGATAAGTAGAGATGTAAAATTTGATGAAGAAGCAGCTATCAAGAAATCTAGAAAGTGTCAGCTTGAAGAAATCTATGAAGAAGATACACCTCCTAGAGTCACAGAAGCTGTTCCCATCCCTGAAGATGATACACTAGAATACCATGACATGTTAGAACCTCAAGAACCCTCCATCACAAATCGATCTAGAAAAAGAAGACCAGCATGGGCTAGAGACATTATTCAAGGAGCTGAAAAATATGGAGCTCCTGAAGGTTCCACTAGAGAAAGGAAGAAACCCAAGTTAGTATCCAACTATGTGGCCTTAATGTGTGATCTTGTGGATCATCAACCCACCAGCTATGAGGAGGCAGCTCAGAAGAAAGAGTGGGTAGAAGCTATGACACAAGAGTACCAATCAATAATGAATAATGATGTTTGGGATATAGTTCCCAAACCAAAGGATAAAAATGTGGTTTCTTCCAAATGGATATTCAAGATAAAACATGCTGCAGATGGTAGAATTGAAAAATATAAGGCTAGATTTGTAGCCATAGGATTCTCTCAAAAGGAGGGAATAGACTATGAAGAAAAATTTGCACCAGTGGCTAGTTACACATCAATTAGAACTATCATGGCACTTGCATCTATGATGAAGTGGAAATTACACCAGATGGATGTTAAAAAAACCTACCTGAATGGTGTCATTGAAAAAGAAGTGTGCATAGAACAACCTCAAGGATTTGAGGTTAAAGATAGAAGAACACATGTATGCAAGCTGAAAAAAGGCTTTGTATGGATTGAAGCAAGCTCCCAGAGCTTGGTACGGAAGGATTGACAGTTTCTTAATAAGCATGGGCTTTACCAAGAATAAAGCTGATCCAAATCTTTATCTCAAAGTTATGGATGATGAACCTGTTATATTACTATTGTATGTAGATGATCTATTTCTAATAGGAAATGAGAATCAAATTATCGAATGCAAGAAGAAGCTTTCTTCAGAATTTGAGATGAAGGATCTCGGAGTAATGCACTACTTCTTAGGTTTGGAAGTATGGAAAGAACCAAAAAGGAATCTTTCTAAATCAAGGTAAGTATGCTGTGGAGATTTTGAAGAGATTTGATATGTTGGAGTGTAAGGCCATGGCCACTCCCATGGAATCCAACTTGAAGCTATTAGTTGATGACTCATCTGAATTAGTGGATATAACTCTATACAGACAAATCATTGGGTCATTGATGTATTTAACAAATACCAGACTAGATATATGCTTTGTTGTAAATACACTGAGTCAGTATCTAGTAGAACCAAGGAAGGTTCACCTAATAGCTGCAAAGCATGTAATGATGTATCTAAAAGGTACATTAGATTTTGGTCTTTATTACCTTGGAAATCATGAACTTAGATTACATGGTTACTCAGACTCTGATTGGGCAGGAAGTGTTTCAGACAGGAAGAGTACATTAGGTGGCGGTTATGGACTTGGATCCGCCATGATCTCTTGGTTCAGCAAGAAACAATCCAGTGTGGCTCTCAGTACTACGGAAGCAGAATATATAGCTGCCTGCTCTACCAGTTGTGAAGCAGTATGGATTTGGAAACTATTATTTGGAGTGTTTGACTTAGAATTGGATCCCACTGTGATCATGTGTGACAATCCAAGCTGTATCAAGATGACTGAAAATCCAATGTTCCATGATAAGTCAAAACGCATAGAGATCCGATATTTCTACATACAAGATATGGTGCAAAGAGGAGCTATTAAGATCGAATATGTGAGCACTGAAGAACAAATTGCTGATATATTGACCAAACCTCTGTCTCAGGTGAAATTTGAATACTTGCGAGACAAGCTTGGTGTGGTTCAAAAGGACCCTCCTCGAAAGGGGGAGTAGTGTAGTCACTGATGATGAGATTGCCTCATCGATAGCAAGGTCGATGATGTGGATACCTGTTTACTACACTTGGATATTTAGGTTATTTAGATTTAGGACTCTTAGAATACTTATTTTTACTTGCTTTTAATTTTTGATGATATATGTATTGGTGAGGATACATGCTTTTGATTGGTGAGGATACATGTTTTATTGATGTATTGATGAGGATACATGTTTTATTTATGTATTGATGAGGATACATGTTTTAATGATGTATTGATGACGATACATGTGGGGATTGTATCATCCCCGGACTTCGGTCCTTGAATTGATCCGTAGACGTATGGTCTCCGAGAAGTGGTCCCTAGTGGATGAGAGGGGATTGTATCATCCCCGGACTTCGGTCCCTGAATTGATCCGTAGATGTATGGTCTCCGAGAAGTGGTCCCTAGTGGATGAGAGGGGATTGTATCATCCCCGGACTTCGGTCCCTGAATTGATCCGTATACGTATGGTCTCCGAGAAGTGGTCCTTAGAGGATGAGAGGGGATTGTATCATCCTCGGACTTCGGTCCCTGTATTGATCCGTAGACGTATAGTCTCCGAGAAGTGGTCCCTAGTGGATAAGAGGGGATTGTATCATCCCCAGAATTTGGTCCCTGAATTGATCCATAGACGTATGGTCTTCGAGAAGTGGTCCTTAGTGGATGAGAGGGGATTGTATCGTCCCCGAAATTTAGTCCTTGAATTGATCCGTAGACATACGTCTCCGAGAAAGTGGTTCTTAGATTTTCTCTAAGTTGACAAGTGGACTGTATCGTCCCTAGACATGTTATGGTGTCTTAAATGGCTCATGTTTTACAGGGTATGCTGATGATCGTGTGATGACAATGCTGATGATCGTGTGATGACGATGCTGATGATCGTCTAACAACGATGATGTTGCTGTTCCAGTAACTGGTTAAGTTACTGATGATGATGTATTAAAGAAAGCTTCCGATGATATACAGATGTATCATGTGTGATGTAGTCGATGACTCCTTGCTCCTGCAGGTGTTGTTATAATATCCTTCTCGTTAAGGGGGAGTGTTGAATATTGTAACTTCTAAGAATATTATATTTGTATATTATTATTTCGGAGATGTTTCATCCCTCGGAGGTGACTCTATCATGTATCCGGAGATGTTTATTCCTCCGATGGTTTGTGGTAACTAGGGTTATTAGACCCACCATGTGGTGGTCGGCCCTGGGTTTATATTTTAGGGGTAATTAGACTTCTCCAGGAGAGGTCGACCCCATTAGGGATTTTTTGGTCACTCGGGAACTAGTATAAATAGAGGAGGAGAGCTCCTCATTTGACACACTTCCACAACTCAGAAAGTAGCGCACTTGTGTCTGGGAGGTATGCATGTGAGGTAGAGAAGAAGAACAAGTCTTGGAGCACATCTTGTATTTTGGTTAACCATCTTATTGAGGAAAGCTTTGATGGGTTTTCTACCCCATGAGGGTTTCCCAGGGTAAATTCTATGTCTATCTTGTGATTATGTTTCTTTCAATGATCTTGCTAGTTTATTTGGTTTAAACTTAACAATCTTCATAAAGAAATAATCTACTCGTAGGTTCCATTCCGCTCCATTCTTTCCTAGATATCAATGAAATCATTTAGAATCAAATGGAAATAGATAAACTAATTTGTTTTTCCCTTATGATCTTAGGTAGGATATGCTTAATGTGTAGAGTTAGATATTTTGTGAATATTTTGTATTTAATGTTAAGAAAGGTTATAGGACTTCAAATGGTCATTAGATCATGGTCACTAGGTTTCGGTATCATCTCGACCATACGTTTCTTGATATATCCCTCCAATGATTGCTTCTAAATGGATTCCTTTTATACCTACAAATAGTTAGTCCCAACAAAATCCTATGTCACCTTATAGAATTCAAACTATGAGCCATCAAGTCTAACCATTTACATAATGGCATTTGTCAATTCATCCAAAGTCAATTCATGGTGACATCACCTCTCATGCTTATGTCACATTAAGGTACATCTTCATGGATACCCTAGATTGGACTACCTAATTTATCAAGCTTCCTAAAAAATAGATTAGTGTCTTTTTGAAAATTTGACCATGTGAATCAAAGCTCGAAATAATCATACATTTTGAATTTATTGGGAGCATACACCCTTCTAGCCTCAACATAGTACACAAAATGTATTATTTATGATGGGAGGGACCACTAAAAAAAAATAGTGATGTTCATTTAAATACCATCACCACAAACAAATAAAGCATTAACGATCCTTTCTTGACCAATCTCCATTTATGGGCTAGTTCTATGCATCTTGTTGACAAGGAAATCCTTCAAGCAACACTAATTCAGCAGTTCTAAATACTTTCAAGCTAATGAATGAAATCTTGTTGTTTGAAACCAAGCATCGGCATCTTTTTATACCTCATGAAATATGTGAGTGTACAACATTACTTTAAGGTCCAAATACTACATAAGGTAACAATTAGGTCCACCAACCAAGCATTTGAAGAATGAATAAAGTAGACTAATGTGGTTTACAACCCCACGATCATCCAATTCCACACAAACATAAGTCCCAGGGGTGGTCTCAGACTCACTGGTAGATTTTTTCAGTGAGACAATATATCCAAGGTCAAATTCCTATTTGAAGAAATTGCAAAGAAGTGAGAAATATTTCCTCATATAGAGATCCTAAAGACAATCTTTCTAATAAGTTCTCATTTACCTAATTCCAAGTTTCTATGCTTGATCTATGACCTACGTAATTTGTGCATTTCTCAAGGCAAAATTTCACTATTGAAATTTCGAGGTTCAGATTCTCTTATGAACCAAAACTAGAATGAAAACACTAACCAATCAATTACGTAGGGTAGTCATATATATTTCCAATGGTATATATTATGCCATGTTTTGAGCACCTATCATATAGAATGGCCTTTCACAAAATCTTGACTAGTTTCAAGGCAACATATTAGGGATAGAGGTTTAAAGTTTAAAAAGTGATGTTGTTTGGCACTGTTGTGTATCTTACATATAAAAAATTATTGCTAACTTACCAATGGATGCATCGGATGTGGCCTCTTTGTTTACTATGGACATACATAACTAGGTATGGTTATGACAGAAATAAATCTTTAATATTTTTTCATTTTCCTCAAATTGTTATTTTTCATATATTTATCCTATGATAAATTTAATTTTTTCATTATGTTTGTAATTGCAGGTCCAGTTTTGGGGAAAAGGGACAATCTAAAAGATACTTCAGATAAAAAAGTGAAATACACTATTTACATTGAGGTGGATCAAAATATGGCACCATTACACAAGATAGATAGCCATAAAATAAGGGGTGTAGATGAAAACCAAAAACGAATAGAGGAGACAAAAAAATTTGACATGTGGGAAAGGGAGAGCTCTTCCCAATAGATCCTACCACAAATTCTCACCTAGACTTTAAAAGTGTAACATGAATAGTAAAGTTATTGTGTAATGGAAGGAAAGGATTGCTAGGATATTATGAAAATTCAAGGGGAACTTTTAAATATATTGAGGAGAAAGTGGACAAACTATTCAAAACAATCTATGATTTGGAGTACAGAAACTACAAGTTGGTTGAAAGTATTAATCAAATTCAGAACATGAATTTGGTTGCAAAAAAATGAGAATACGATTTTACGACAAACCATTGTCTTGCAAAATCAAAATATTATGAACATCCTTGGAGAAAATAAAATATTGGGAAAAAATTTATCTGTTTAAAACTTGAGGTTGTTGCTTTAACAAAGAATATGAAAGAAAACAAGAAAACAACATTTGGAGGAAGAAATAGAATTAAAAAAATTACTAGCATTTCTTCATTGGTGTCCACACGAGTGCTATGAAAAAGAGGGTATATGCTATAAAATCTCTCATGAGGCCAAACAAGACAAAAAAAATTTAAGAGGAGGGAAACTTGTCATATATATTGAAGTCCATGTTCATTAAAGATGAGATAATATCTAGGATTGGACAACCTCGTTTTAGTTCCTTTAGAAAAACCCTTGTTGATCAAGTGGTAAATCAAATACCGAAGTCCATGAATGCGGAGAAAGTCCAAAGTATTTGTGATGATGTTGGTATTAGTAGATGAGGTTATGAAACTCTCTTTAAATTCTTACGAGAGGGAATGGTAAATGCAGGAATCACTAAATTTGTCATTCCTCGTCCTTTTCATATAGAAAATTCTCATACAAGAAGTAATAGGAAAATTGTTGACCTCGTGGGTGACATGTATTACATAGAAGCAAAGAAGGAGATAAAACAAAAGGGTGGAAAGAAAAATACTCAAAATTAAATTTTAATATTAAATTAAAAAAACAACATATGGATAGATCTAAAGAAGACCTTGCAAGCTGTAGTGAATTTTATGATATTTTCATGGAGGAAGCACATGGAAATTTGATTTTTGTCATCAAATTGGATAAGATGGAACTCATTAATAGTGAGAAATATGAAAGAGTTTATGTCACGTTAATGAATAGGGCCATGGATCCTAATATTGAGGTAAATGATGAAAAACATTTATCTATCCAATCTGAGAATCACATATGGTGGTTGGGATTGCTTCGCATTTCTAAGGAGACTCATGAAGCATTAAAATGAGTTTTTCATCAAACTTCAATACCCATAGCAATTTCCTCACATCGAATGGGAGAAAAACTAGATGTTGACGGTTATGGTTCATATGAAGTTGAATGGCATCTAGCAACTACTTTAAAAACATTAAAATGCATGTACAATGTTGGCCATGGTGCTAATGCAAAGCATAGTTGCATTTATTGTATGCACACAAGGAAGAAAGAAAAAATTGCATGTGGTGGGTGGTCAAATGTGATTACGGATTGTAGAAAAGACCTCTCTCCAAATAGAGATCAGATGGATAATAATATGGATCCCATATTTCCTACACCACTTACAAGAGTACATATATGTACGCTGCATGCATTTGTAAGAATTGTTGATAAACTAATGTACTTTTCTATTATATTTTATTGGAATAAAAGGCTACATGAAACTGCTCATAATTCAATTAAAAAAATTGAGAAGGTTCTTTCTAATGTTGGTTTGCATGGAGGTAATGTGAAAATTTGCAAGGATACAAAAGTGTCAGGGGCTCGAGGTAATGTTCCTTCTAAACTATCCATGGGTGGGGTTAAAGCATGACACTCTATTGTAGATGTCAAACCATGAGGAAGAGGTCAGTGGGAAATTTATAAGGACCTTATTGATGTAGATGATGATCAAATTGATAATGTTAGAGCCGCATTAAGAAAAAAAGGTTTAGATGGATCTTTCTACTTTGTTCTCATTAATGGACAATGATAAATTTGAGAAAGGGGATGGTATGGATTTCACTACAACAGTTACACATTTTACAAAAAAAATGATTGGGGCATGGGGATAAAATGAGATCACACATTACATGGTAGGCCTCATTTCTTCCTTCTCCTTGCATCATATTCAATACTTTTTGTTATGTCATTTAAAAAAAATAAAATTAATTGATCATTTTTATGCTAGAAACACATACTCTATGCTCACGCACCATGGTTTGTTAATGAGTATGGTGGCTTAGGAATTTGGAATACCCAAGGAATGGAAAAGTATAATAAGTTAGCATGGGTATCATTTCATAAAAATACTCAACATGGAGGTGGATCCAAACCTTCAAATCCACTTGTTCAAATGTTTGAGTGGTTTTATAGGCAGATAGTATCAAGGTTTACTAAAGTGGATAGTTCTAGTGAAAACTTTGTTGAAGAGTGGGTAAGGGATGCACATATAAGAAAAAAGTGTGAAACATAGGAACAATCTAAAGGTAGATATGCTTGTACATAATGACATTAAAAAAGAACAAGGAAGGGTAAAAAATGGGTTTTAGAAGAATATGCAGGCCAAGAATTACTTTAAATTTATATATGGCAAGTACATATTCCATTGTGCTATGTTTTATATGCATTATATTGTTTTAAGTGCTAAAACTACGTCTAAATATTATCGTTTTGAAACTGCATTATCAATTACATGGTGTTTATACTATCGTGAGAATTGAAGGGTTTAATATATCACTATCTCTAGTAGGATATATCATTAGTTGTTGCTATGGGTTCTGCCACAAAGATTTCCATGTTTGTAGTAAGATCTGCATATGGAGGATTTGATTATGGTATTTCATCTAAGTATTAAAGGATTTATTTTCTCACAAAAATTGGACAAACTTCTAATATTTATCACTTGTCTTTGTAGATCCCCTTCATAATCTGTCTAGCTTGAATTATGGGAAAACCCATGGACTTTGCTTCTAGGCACATTTTGGACCTACAATTAGAGAAAACAACCACAACAGACAAATAGGAAGTTAGAAATTTTGGCAAAGGAAAAATTTATGGCAGAGAAATATGCTTCATTCATGACAGTATTGAAGTGATTTTAGCGGCACTTCTAAGCCTACTCACTAGTGCATCCTTCTAACCAATTTGTAGACTTGAAGGTACATTCATCTAGCAATAATATCCTACAATAGTCCTAGGGCATGTTTATTTTGAAGGCATGGGTGTAGGCTTGTAAAGGGTGCACCCAGGTAAAGGTTATAATGGTTGTTCTGAGGTGGCAACCTACTTATTTTCTATTTATCTCTAGTTCAAGTGAAAGGGTGGATCAAACTATGATACAGACTGTGTTCTAAGATCTAAAGCAGATTTCTCAATTAGATTTTGCTAAATCAGTTTTGGAAGATGGTTTATCAGCAATGGTTCCCTCTTCAAGGCCTACAAACATACAAGCCAATCATCACCAGCAAAGGCATTCTCATAAGCAACAAAGGAGGTAATACATGATTGATCCTAATTGATTTGATTCGTATACATAATAGGTTGGAGCAGCATTTACCCAACTGAAGAGGCTTTATTTCTAGGCACTCCTTAGTAAGAAAACATTAATAGTAATGTCCCTTATTCAACAACCTTCATATCAGCAGACTCTGGCATCTTCTGATAGCAACATGTGTAACCAAATTTAAAGTTTGAGCAAACTATTTTAGGGAGGAATGGAAGGTGTCATCTAAGCCATTCTCAGACATGTCTAAGCACTATAAATTTGTTGGAATTCATGAGATAAGGAGACTATTTTCAATCTTGAAGGATGATGTATACACTGAATATTTTAGGTGCATTTGGATAGTAAATCATGGGTTTCTTCCAGTTGCATTTTCAGGCATGATATCACCTACAATAGTGAAGATGTGTGCCCTTTTGGAGGATGTCTTTCCCATCCTATTTTTAGGGATTTAGTGGACTTTATCATTATTTTATTGTAGAGGTAGTTGAACATATCTCCTATAAAAGGAAAATCTCCTCCTCATTTCATTTTCATGTCTTGGATGATGGAGAATCCCCCTAAAGACTAAGGATTGGATCCTTTTGGTTTTTGTGTGTCATTGTAGGAACTTTCACGACGACTTTGTGCAAATATTTATGTAGTGAATGGATTTATATGATTATGAAAGGCTATTGGTGATAATTCAAGAAAGTGATTTTGATTATATTTATGAAGGTTGGTGCAGAAGGAAGACTAAAATAGCAATTAAGCCACATGGAAAGTAGATACCTAAACATATTTACATTGTAGGCTCAATTTTGTAATTTCATTTTCTAAGACTATAATTGTTTATGCAAAAATACTAGCATGGCATAAGTTGCTCCAAGCAACCCATAAACCAAAAATATTTTTGCATTATCCCCAAAATGACCCAAGCCTTGTTAAACATGACATTTCAAAATTTTGAATTATTAGAGAGAGATGGCATTAAGTTAATTACCAACCAGATGCAATAATTATTTTTCGTTAGACCTTTTCTTCATGTAATTAAAAATGATCTATCCAACGCACATGTTCACTTACAAATGATTGACAACAACACTAATATGAAAACGTGTGTCTAAACATTACATTTATGTTACAAAATTCAATGTCATTGGTCTCAGTGCTTCCGTCCACTCATTGGAAATGTCTCAGTGTCCCCTACGCTCAACAAGTAGACCATTGATATGAGGTTGTATGGAAGAGTTACATATTTATTAAGGTTAAAAACCAAGGATTCTGTCTAGTGCTCAATTTAATAAAATTTTAATAGGGTGGGCCTACTCCAAACTATTTTTTAGTCCAATTTCACTTGTGCTTCCCACCCTCCTGATATCCTCTCTATATGAATCCATTTTTTCAAATTTGCATTTTTTGGTTAGATTGTCAATGGGAGTTATCACCCTCATAATTCATACACAAAATATAATTTATCAGTGGTTACCTCAAATACACAACAATAAAATCACTTCAAAAATAATAGGTGAAGCTAAGAAATAAATTAATCCAGATACATATTTAAATCCATTAAATGTAAACTTCATAGGGCATAAATATGACTACTCCATAATTTGCAATATAGTGACATTATAGCAATGTAGGACCATTCAAACATAAACAATAAAATAACTGCAAAAATAACAGTCTTGGAAAGAAATTGAAACAAATATAGATTTAAATCCATTGCACTTAAATGTAAATTTCATAGAGCTTATAATCTGACTGCTCCACAATTTATGATCCTTTGGATTAAAACATGTGCCTTTGTCTGAAATTTTAATTTTTTTTTACAAATACAAATAGAGGCAATGGAAGTTTGAATTTCAAAAACATAATCAAGGTCTCAGGGTGCCCGCTTGTAAAACATCTCTAAACAATGTAATTTTCTTGAGTCCATGCAAAAACGCCACTCATAATTTTCCTTTCATGTTACATGTAATTCATTATACTATTGTATCACTACCATTCACATTGTATTCCTTAATGTAATGATGAACTTGTGGAGTCCGATCCTGCTGCTTGAGCCTATGATGATGTTGTTTTTTGGACTTTGCAAGCCATTTAGGCCTCATTGGTTATGTGTTTTGTTCTAGATATCTATTGCATTAATCAATGACATGTATGATCACTATGATGTATGATGTATGATGTATGATGTAGTGGAATCATAGCATGTTGTTTTTTCGATTCTACAGGCATCATAGCATGTATTGAATCTACTTACAATAACGAAATGTGATTTGCATTGTGGACAAAACTTTGATGATCAAATCATAGGTTGTTTGAAATTGAAAACCCAGCGTGAAGGAGAGACTTATATAGATGGAAGAGATCCCTTATACCTATGGAAGGATGCTTGGATCTTCTTGTCTAATTTCTATTTATAAGGAACAATACACCTAGTTGATGTCAATGTGAGTAGACATTCTTTTACCTTGTATTTTTTAAGGAGATAAAATTGTGTTGAAAAGTGTATATCGATTAGTTTCCCTTCATCTTGGACTAGTTGTTGCCACAAAGAGGTTATATATTAGTCAAGGGTTCTCAGCTTGAAGTTGTGCCAGCACCAGGCCTACAGACACAATATATCATCCAAGGGTTTGTGATCTGAGGTAGCAAATCCGTCTAAGCTTTGAATACTGGAAGGGTTTGTGATTTGAGGCATATTGTTGATGGAAATTGACTCTCACATATTTTATTGAGAGCCCCATTAATTATGCAAACTAATTACAAAAATGATCCTTGTTGAGTTGTTTATTTACTTTGTCTAAATTTCTGCTTGTTGATACTGCTCTTTTCTCCTCAAATTTATGCATTTTCCCTCAAAAGTAGAAAGGGAGGGGACATTGAGCAAGATTTGGAAAACTAACTATCATTGTAGCTTTGAGTTTGGATGGTTTTTGCTCGAGGTATAAGATGCAATTGTCTCTTCATTCATTTATTCTCTTTTATTTCTAGCAGACTATTTGGAAACTGACATATCTCCTAAGATTCCCATTTGGAAAGCCTTCCCAAGGTTATTGAGCACCACTGCATCATTCCAATACCTATACCATCATAACAAAAAATAACTAATCAATTATGAGATCCAATCATCAACCCATTCCACTTCATCTTTTGTTGTCCCATTTTTGTCTCAACATCTTGAATATAATATGAGCAAAGGTGAACATGAGAGAACATTAACATTAACATTAGTATTATTACTTTGACTACTTCTATGGTTATTGCCACCAAAATAAATAAAAAGGGCATGTAATAAAATACTTAGTGGTCCAATGTATGTTGTTATTTCCTGCTACAATTGGAAGTGTGTGCTATGAAAAAAATTACAAGCTTACTGTAAAATGAAGGGCATGACACTTGTGGGCATCATCTCTACCACTGTCCTCATTGATGGCCTATTGATGGGCAGGATGCTTATGCTGAGGAGTCCTACTTTCATAACCGTGGTCATTTCCTCCTTGAAGCAATCCACAAGCTTGGGATCCAACACTTTATGCAATCCATTATTTTTCTCTATTTTATTGTGCAGACACAATTAGTGCAATTAGTGCAGAGTTCAATTTTATGGGGAAACAAGCACAAAAATAACAATCCCAAGTATAAATTTCGAGAACAACTCATCTATATAAAGTAGGCACGAGAACCCAAAATTCAAGAATACAACACAAAAGCGATGTCACATTTGGAAATAGAACAAGCACATCATCAAGTCATATTGGACACTCAAGATCAACCTCAAATACATGGAGATTTTTGTAAAGGAATCCTCCCAAACCACCTCAATGATCAAATACAGTAATACAAGGTGTCTAGGAGATGGCATGAGTTCATAGTAAAATGATTGGGTGTTATTTATAAGATATTGTGGTAAACTATCCAAAATAATCCCTAGAGTGTTCTAAAACATGCATATTCCTATCTTGGAATGATCATGTCAAATATATAATGCTAGAGCCAGTAAGGAAGAAATTTTCTATCTTTGTGCAAGATCCCACAATCTTATTACTTTAATTATTATCTGGTACCACTCACTACCAATGGACAATACCACTCACTACTAATGGACAACAAACTAACATACTGGAAAAAGCTATCATGACTCCGGGACTACAATACAAGTTGAATCATCACAAATTTTGATTAATTGTTGACATATCTCGCTTCTATTTTTTTTTCCACCAATTGTTCACAAGAATGTAATTTGGCTTCCTCAATGGATTCAAAATTTAATTGTAGGAAAACCAAAAAATATTGCTTTCTTCATTAAGCCAAGATTCTAACAAATCTTTGAGATTGAAACCTCTCTAGGTAGGGAGTTCAAAAATAATAAAATGCAGCTCATCACCTCAAATTTTATGCCTTCGTTACCAGTAGTCGTACAGTATACCTTCTAGTCTTCCAGGAATACAATATATACCATGACACTACTACAAGCATGGCCCCATGAACATTCTGCAAAAAAAAGTTGCCTCATGGAATCGGGGTATTTTCTTGATTCAATGGATCTAAAAACCTTTTCACAAAATTCAATAAGATATCAGTCATGAGAATTTAATATATGAGATAATAAAGGGAATTTATAACTACCTACAATACCATCCTATTTGAAATTCAATTACTCTCTTTGTATCCATTTGATCCAACTGTGACTTAGAAAATGGCACCATCCAATTCGATGTAAGTACTATTCCTATCAAACCTTTATTGCTTTCCTTGCATTTTATTTTCAGTTTTACAATATCTTCTATCAAATATTTGAGATTTAAACCTCTCTAGGTAGGGAGTTCAAAAAGAATAAAATGCAGCTCATCACCTCAAATTGTATACCTTCATTACCAGTAGTTGTATAGAAGACCTGCTAGCTCTAGGAAAACAATATATACCATGACAATCTGCTATAATCATGGCCCCATTAACATCCTACAAAAAATAGCCACCCTGTGGAATCAGGGTATTTTCCTGAAGTCAATGGATCTAAAAACCTTTTCAAAAAATTCAATAAGATGATAGTCATGAGCATTTAATATACTAGATAATAAAGGGAATATTTTAAGTATCTACCTGACTGTAGCACGACGAACGATCAAAATTTTGTCACTCATTTTTAAGCCATTAAGTGCAGCATGGGCAATGTCAGCTATTACACCTAGATACTGAAACATTAGGGAGTATGTCTTTAATCTTACAGGTATGTGAAACCTAACAAATTCTTATGCAAATGATTTGCAAGAGAAACCAGATACCTTTGCAATTCTGATAACCTATCGCAAAAGCAAAAGAAACACACCCAGTGGATCCTGATAAGATCAAGGCCATAATGAGCTGGCCTACTCCCCAAAACGTAATCGATGTCCGCTCTTTTAAGGGATTAGTCGGGGTACTATCGGAAATTCATTGAAGGATTCTCCAAAGTGGCTCATCCTATCACATCTCTTCAGACAAAGGAAGTTAAGTTTATTTGGACAACCAAATGTGAAGATACTTTTGCAAAGTTGAAACAATTGCTTACTTCAACTCCTGTTTTAAAGGTGGCTGATCCGTATGGTGACTTTGTTGTATGCACGGATACGTGCAAGGAAGGATTGGGAGGTGTGTTAGCGCAAGAAGGTTTTGTAATTGGTTATGAATCTAGAAAATTAAAGATACATGAAGTAAACTATGCAACGCATGATTTAGAACTGGCTTCCATAATTCATGCTTTGAAGATGTGGCGACATTATCTTCTTGGGAAAAGATTTGTTCTTAAAATGATCACATTGGGCTGAAATACATTTTCGAACAGCCAAATCTGAATGGTAGACAAGTGAGGTGGATAGCTTTCTTAAGCGAATTTGACTTTGAAATTCAACACATTAAGGGAAAAGAAAACAAAATAACTGATGCTCTTAGTAGGAGAATTCACATGTTAACAATGACTTCAGTTAATAGTTTCCAATATGATTTGGTATTAAAAATCCAGACAACAGCTAAAAAAGACCCAAAATATCTGAATTTAATGCAGAAGTGTTATGCAGAAAATTCATAACAGCAAGCAATAGATTACACTGTATCAAAAGATGGGTTGTTGTTATTTAAAAACAGGTTATATATACCAGATTAGGCAGAACTAAAGCAACTGATTCTTGACGAATTTCACAAGAGGCCATATTCTGGTAATCCAGGTTATCAAAAAATGATAACAACTGTCAAAAAACAGTACTACTGGCCCAGATTGAAGTCTGAAATTGCTGAGTATATAGCAAAGTGTATGGATTGTCAAAGAGTGAAAGTGGAACATCAACACCCGGTTGGTTTGTTACAACCTATACCTGTACTAGGATGGAAATGGGAGACTATTTCTATAGATTTCATCATTGGGTTGCCCAAAAACAACAAGCAACATGATGTTGAAATATTGTAACTTCTAAGAATATTATATTTGTACTTTATTATTCCGGAGATGTTTCATTCCTCCGTGAAGACCTTATTGTATATCTGGAGATGTTTATTCCTCCGTCGGAATGTGGTAACTTGGGTTATTAGACTTCCCTAGGAGGGTCGGCCTTATATGTGTTATGTGGGTCAAAGGGTTCTTAGACCACCCTAGAGGGGTCGGCCCAATCAATTGTAATGGGGTGTTTAACCCAGTGGTTAAGTTGGGGCCGACCTAGTTAATGTAAAAGACAAGTCGGAGATGTGTATAAATAGAGGAGGTGTGTTCCTCATTTAACACACAACACACTCACTTGTGAATAGCGCATAGGTGGGAGAGAGATCTTCTATGGAGGAGAAGGAGCTCATGTTTGGGATTACATCTTTTCTATTTGCTGGTCATCTATATTGAGGAAGCTTTGCTGGGTTTTCTACCCCATGAGGGTTTCCCAGGATAAATCTGTGTCTCTTGTGTTTATGCTATGCTTGTTGTTCTTTTAGTGATCCGGTATATGATATTGTTGCGAAATGGAATGTAGTGCTGATATTTTTTGTCTTAGCATATTAAATATTAACATGGTATTAGAGCTAACTTGAAGGAAGGCAATGTATGGCACTTACGACACTTGCTTCACTTGCAACAATTTGAAGGTTAGGGTTTTGTATAGCAAAAACTAGTCATTGTGGAAATTTCTCTATAAATCCATTTTGGCGAAAGTTCAGGATTTGAAACCTTTACAAGTCGTAGATAGCACCCCCATGTACCTTTTGTACAAAGGACACCCTCAGATTCGTTGTACTTTGTGAGTTATGATCATTACAATTTAGGGTTTCTGCCTCTTCCAGATCTTAGTCATAATCAGGTGACCTAGGAAAAAAGGTCATAACTTGGGCTAGGAAGCTCCAAATGAAATTTCGTAAAAAGTGACAGGTAGAGAACAAACGTTAGTTTCTCAGGTAACTTTTTCAGAGGACGAAGTTGAACCAGTGACATGTGGAACGCCATACAAGTTTTCTCTCATGTTTTATCCAATAAACAGGTAATGTTGCGACAATTGGAATAAATCTCTCTCAGAGAATCCAATTGAGGTCAGACCTATGGGGTTGGAAAGAGGATAGGTCGGGATACAACAAGAAGAAGTTTCAGACCCTGTGGATTCGTAGTTTCGGAGTTACACCAGAAACAATCAGGTGCATATTTATGTCAAAACAGATTTGGATTTTGAGCACCTTCATTCTTGAATCATCACTGCTGTAGGAAATTAGGGTTTCAGAGAAAGTTGGAATTTTTGGAATCGGAGTCCACGGATGAATGCTCCTCATCAAAATCAAAATTTAGAGACCAAGATCAAAATTTTTGGTTGGTAAGAAGGGTGGGCTTGATCAAACCCTAGTTCGGGATTTTGATCGGAAAGGTGGAAAATTAGGGCTTCTGGAAAAGTTGGAATTTTTGAAGTTTGTGACCACAGCTGGAAGCTCCTCAGAAAAATCAAATTTTAGAGATTTGGATCGAAACTTTTGATTGGGAAGAACGGTGGGCTTCATCAAACCCTAGTTCGAGATCCTATCTAGAAGATCTAGAAGTTTCAAAAGCAATTTTGAGGGGTCAAATTTTAGAGATTTCAAAATTGAAGTATGCTAGCTTGATCAGCTCAGCAAGGCACATCTTTCCATCATTCAGAAGTTTGAAATTCAAAGTTTGAATTTTTAGGGTTTCTCTGACAAACCCTAATCTAGCTCCAGATCCAGTTTCAACAAATCCAAGTGGATTGGGTTAAAAGCAATCCTGACAGGTGTGACTTGAGGAGACACAGGTATGTGTTCATGATTAAGTTTATTATAATATGCTTGTCTTCATATGACTGAGGTTAGTACAATCTTGATTAATCTTAGAATTGTCTTATCACCATAGTAAAAGTATGAATGCATGTGAATGATAGAAGACATTCTTTGATCAAGGTTATATGACTGTACTAATGCACCTATGGTGTTGTATGAGGATGATGTTGTTTGCTAACAAAAGATAGGTACATCAAGAAAGACATATCAAGTTCTATGACCATGATGACATAAATACAAAGACTTATCCATAGTCTTTAGAATCTCTACTTACAAGATATGTATGACTTTGTTCTACTATGCTTAACTTATGAGGTATGCATGTTACTAGCACAAGGTCTCTAAATCATTGAAGAGAATAAATATATTGTTTGAGTATGTTAGGCATAACTAAGCATGCATACTAATCCAGGTATGTTTTCCTATGTCAAGTTAGAATCCTACTTTGTGCTAGGATCTTAGTATACCCATGTATTGGATGATAATGACCATACATATTCAAGATTACTTAGAATCATAATGTTGTGATAATATTGAGTTTATACTAATGAATCTATGATTATGTATGATATCATGATGATGACACTAGTGCACACTTAAGCATGCATAGTGGTCAAGGATGGATAGAAGCTCATGACATGGAAGGGAAGTAGAGACCAAGAAGGAAGCAACCTCACAAGACATAAAAAGATAAGTATTTGAATTACTGAATAGTTTATGATATTGCTCGTAATAGTTGTATGCATATTTGTATTCCTAGAATATATCATGCTAAGTGTAAGCATTCATATAGCATTGAACAATATACTACTAATATGCATATGATTGGTAAGTTGGAAAAACATTCCATTGTTGCTTGTCTAGAATGAAACCTCTTTGCTAACATGCTGAGAGCTGTGCACACTCTCGATAGTATGTTCTGGTAGAGATGGAAGGCATCTAGATAACCACTGTATGCATACAGGATATGGAAAAGTGTTGTGCCAAAGTATTGGTCAAGATAGTTGCATAACTATGTAAATCATATCTGTATGCATAATAGGTTATCATGTCAACATGATTTGATAATTATGAAGTATTACTAATCATATACTTAATTTTTATTTGTGGGAAAGATCATGAAGAATGATGAACACTGAACAAGTGATGGATGTTCAACAAGAAGATTTACAAATCAAACATACTATAGCAAGCTCGTGGCTAGAAGATTCTCTTAGAAAAAGGAAGAGGATCATGATGAGATGTTTGCTCCAAGTGGCTAGATAAGACCATTCTCTTAATGATGTAATTAAAGAAGAAGTGTGAATCAGGCTCTATACGGGTACCCAGGATCGATGGGCTTAATGATCACCATGGGTGATGCGGATTTCAACCTTTGCTACAAGGTTGAAGATGGTTTCTATATACAGATGAAATGGATGCAAGAAGGAACTCACCATAGAGTTCGAATGATATTGAGGCTCATATCAGTAGACCCATCTAACGGGAGATGGCACGGATATATATGCAGAAGATCACTCAATGCAGAGTGTGAATGATGTTTAGTTACAGAGGGAGAATTGATAGCTTCTTGACAAGCTTGGGCTTTACCAGAAGTAAAGCTGATCCTAACCTATACCTAAAGGTGATGGATGATACTATTACTGTATGTCGATGATATCTTTCTAACAGGGAACGAGAAACAAATCATGGAAATCAAGGAGAAGCTAGCTACATAATTTGAGATGAAAGATCTCGAATTGATGCATTACTTCTGAGGTCTGGAAGTATGGCAAGGCTCAGAAGGAATCTTTCTCAACGAGGGAAAGTATGTTGTGGAAATATTGAGAAGATTTGATATGTTGGAATGTACAACCATGGCCACTCTCATGGGTTCCGACTTGAAGCTGTTACCTGATGACTCATCAGAGTTAGTGGATGTGACTCTATACAGACAGATTATTGGGTCATTAATGTATTTGAAAAATACCAGGCCAAACATATGCTTTGCGGTGAACACCCTGAGACAGTATCTAGTGGAACCTAGGCATGTTCACCTAATAACTGCAAAGCATGTGATGAGGTACCTAAAGGGTACGATAGACTTTGGTCTACATTATCGAGGAGATCATGACTTTAGATTGTTTGGCTACACAGATGCTGATTGGGCAGGAAGCGTATTAGACAGGAAGAGTACATCGGGTGGATGTTATTGTCTGGAATCTGCCATGATCTCGTGGTTTAGCAGGAAGCAGTCAAGTGTGGCTCTCAGCACAGCTGAAGCAGAATATATAGCTTCCTGCTCTGCTAGTTGCGAAGTGGTATGGCTTCAGAAGCTGTTATCAGGATTGTTTGACTTAGAGATGGGACCCACTGTGATCATGTGTGACAACCAGAGTTGTATCAAAATGATAGAGAATCCAGTATTCCATGATAAGTCAAAGCACATAGAGATCCGATATTTCTATATACGGGATATGGTGCAGAAAGGAGCTATCAAGCTTGAATATGTAGGCACTGAAGAACAAGTTGCTGATGTGTTGACCAAACCTCTATCTTGAGTAAAGTTTGAGTATTTTTGAGACAAGCTTGGTGTAGTTCAAAAGGACCCTCCTCGAAAGGGGGAGTGATATGGTCAATAAAGATATCCTTGGATACTAGTATCAATGTGGATACCTATATTGATGATGAGATTGCCTATATTGACGATAAGGTCAATGATGAGGATACCTGAGGATACTGTATCGATGATATGGATACCTGTATTGATATGGATACTTGTATTGATGATGAGGCTACTTGTTCTGACGATGAGGTTAGTGTATGGTACCTATTTGATATGATAGGACTGCATCATCCCAGAACGCCTAGTTCAAAATGTACGTGATGGGGATTGCATCATCTCGGAACCACTAGTTCAAAATGTACGTGATGGGGATTGCATCATCCTGGAACCACTAGTTCAAAATGTACGTGATGGGGATTGCATCAGCCTAGAAACACTAGTTCAAAATGTACATGAGGGGATTGTATCATCCTTGGACTTTGGTCCTTGAATTGATCTGTAGACTTATGTCTCCGTGGTCCCTAGTGGACAAGAGGGGATTGTATCCTCCCCAGACTTCGGTCCCTGAATTGATCCGCAGACTTATGTCTCCATGGTCCCTAGTGGACGAGAGGGTATTGTATCGTCCCCGGACTTCAGTCCCTGAATTGATCCGCAAACTTATGTCTCCGTGGTCCCTAGTGGACGAGAGGGGATTGTATCATCCCCAGACTTAGGTCCCTGAATTGATCCGTAGAATTATGTCTCCGTGGTCCCTAGTGGACGAGAGGGGGTTGTATTGTCCCCGGACTTCGGTCCCTGAATTGATCCGCAGACTTATGTCTCTGTGGTCCCCAGTGGACGAGAGGGGATTGTATCGTCCCCGGACTTTGGTCCCTGAATTGATCCGTAGACATATGTCTTCGAAAAATGGTCCTTAGACTTTGTCTAAGTTGACGAGTGGACTGCATCGTCCCTAGACATGATATGGTGTCTTAAATAGATCATGTGTGTTGCAGGGTATGCTGCTATTGTGCTGTTGATAGAGAGGATCCAGTTGATGCTAGTGTGATGACGATGATGCTGATCGTGAGATGACGATGTTGATGATCGTGATATGATGATGTTGATGGTCTAGATGACGATGTTGTTAATCGTGATGGTCTAGATGACGATGCTGTTGATCGTGATGATCTAGATGACGATGTGGTTGATCGTGATGGTCTAGATGACGATGTTGTTGATTGTGATGATCTAGATGACGATGCTGCTGATTGTGATGATCTAGATGATGATACTGATGATTGTGTGATGACGATGCTGATGATCATGTGATGACAATGCTGATGATCGTGTGATGATGATGCCGATGATCGTGTGATGATGATGCTGATGATCGTGTGATGATGATGCTGATGATCGTGAGGATACAGATGTTGATGTTGATGTTGTTGTAGTTGTTCGAGTGCTGCAGAAGATGAAGACTTAGTATTGAAGATGTTGATGTTCTAGTATTGAAGATGTTCCAGTAACTGCTTGAGTTACTGATGATGTTGAGAAAGCTTCCAATGATTTATAGATGTATCATGTATGATGTTGATGACTCCTTGCTCCTGTAGATGTTGTTATAATATCCTTCTCATTAAGGGGGAGTGTTGAAATATTGTAACTTCTAAGAATATTATATTTGTACTTTATTATTTTGGAGATGTTTCATTCCTCCGTGAAGACCTTATTGTATATCCGGAGATGTTTATTCCTCCGTCGGAATGTAGTAACTTGGGTTATTAGAATTCCCTAGGGGGGTCGGCCCTGTATGTGTTATGTGGGTCAGGTTATTAGACCACCCTAGAGGGGTCGGCCCAGTCAGTTGTAATGGGGTGTTTAACCCAGTAGTTAAGTTGGGGCCGACCTAGTTAATGTAAAAGACAAGTCGGAGATGTGTATACATAGAAGAGGTGTGTTCCTCATTTAACACACAACACACTCACTTGTGAATAGCGCATAGGTGAGAGAGAGATCTACTATGGAGGAGAAGGAGCTCATGTTTGGGATTACATCTTTTGTATTTGATGGTCATCTATATTGAGGAATCTTTGCTGGGTTTTCTACCCCATGAGGGTTTCCCAGGATAAATCTTTATCTCTTGTGTTTATGCTATGCTTGTTGTTATTTTAGTGATCCTGTATATGCTATTGTTGTGAAATGGAATGTAATGTTGATATTTTATGTCTTAGCATATTAAATCTTAACACATGATGCTATTATGGTTGTGGTGGAAAAATTAACTAAGGCAACTCATTTCATACCAATGAAATCCACATTCAAAGCAATACATATTGCAGACATATTCATGAAGGGAGTCTTTAGACTCCATGGAATTCCGAAGGTAATTGTATCCGACAAGGATGCGAAGTTTTCCTCACACTTTTGGAAGGAGTTGTTTACAGGTTTGGGAACAAAATTGAGTTTTAGTACAGCCTACCACCCTCAAATGGATGGACAAACTAAGAGGGTGAATTAGATCCTGGAAGACATGCTCCACTTGTATGTCATGGATAACCAAAAATAGTTGGAAAATTACCTACACTTGGCTGAGTTTGCGTACAATAATGGGTATCAAACTTTTGCCAGAATGAGTCCATTTGAAATTTTGTATGGAAGAAAATGTAAAACCCTTATGACTTGGGATGATCCGGTGAACCAGATTTTGTTGGGTCCTGAGTTGTTAGAAGAACTAGAAAACATAGTGCAAAAACTTAAAAAGATCTTAAACACTGCTCAGGACAGACATAAAAGTTATGCAGATCAGCATAGAGAACATAAAGAATTTCAAGTTGGGGATCATGTATTCCTAAGAGTGAAAGAAAATAAAAGCTCTCTGATTTTAGTCAAAGTCTCCAAATTGGCACCAAGATATTGTGGTCCTTTCCAAATACTTGCTAGAGTGGGATCTTTATCAGTTAGATCTACCAGTAAAATTTAAAGTATATGATGTGTTTCATGTTTCATTGTTAAATAAATATGTATATGATCCTAAGCACATTGTAAATTGGCATGTAATTTAGGTGGAATCAGAAGGAGACTTCCAGATAGATCCTGTATGCATACTGGATCGTAAATAGGTGGCACTTCAGAATCAAACCATCACCCAGGTAAAAGTGCAATGGGACCACTATAAGCATGAGGAAGCTACCTGGGAAATGGAAAAGGAAATGCGAGCGACATAACCTTTTCTATTCGAAGAAGTACATGACACAAACTGAATTAGTTATTCTGTTTATTTTGTTGTTTTGAAAATTGTTTAACACCGAGGACGGTGAAAACTTAAGGGGAGGGAAATGTAATACCCCAAATTTTGGACTTATAACCCCTTTTATATTTTGTTAAGTATTATTTCATTTTACTTATATGACATTAGAAATATGAGAAGTTAATTTTTGATGACCATGTGGACCAACACATTAATGTTATGGGAGTCACAGTTCCTATGGGTTTGGAGGATAAATACCAAATAAAATAATAATGATAAATTATTATGGAGACTCTTGTAAACCCTAAAGCAAATTTTAGGGAGAATAATGGAATTTAAGAAATAAAAATTAAGAGAAATCACAACAAGGAGAATAAAAAGAGAAAAGAGGAATTCATTCACTCATGATTATCATTGTCACACAACAGAGAAAGGAGAGCAGGGGATCAAATAACCAGAGCTAATGAAGACAATGAGATGGGGGTAGTTTGGAGCACAAACTATACCAGAAGAAGGGAAATCATAGCAGTTGGGTATAACTTGGAACACTCGTTGTGTTTAGGTAGGAGTACTACCGCAAGTCTGCAGGAGCACTGCAAATACCCTGAATAGGTTGTGACTGGTTGTTCTCTTAAGTGCAAAGGCTTAAAAGTCCTTGGAGCATCCTGGAGCTCAGGAGTAATAAGTTGGATGTTGGGTTGTCTTCTGCAGAAGAAATTTTTTAAATAACTTGGGGAACAAGTTAAGGGAAAATAAAAGAGAAACTCTAACCCAGAGGAATTGTGAACTCAGCTCGGGGGTGACCATGAGATCAAGGAGACTTGCTGGTATAAGGATGGGAGGTTTGTGGCTGTGTTCCACTAGTCAATCAGAAATTCCAGATAAATACTTATGTTATTGTATTTAAATGATGTTATCACTGCATATTTACATATGGGTTTATTTGTACAATTTCTGATATGTTTCTGGAAGAATTTGTACCCTTAGATATGAACTTAAATGGTCTTAAGTAATAGAATATTGTAGGTGCTATCAGGATTTCATTCATTTATTTCATATCAATGTTGGGAATGATATGATTATTAGAGTCAGATAATGAATGTTTTCATATGCATCTATTCTGTAAAAATAAAGGATGCAAAGAATGCATTTATATTTAAGATTCTGGCAGAACTACAATAGACATGTAAACCTTAAGGTTTACATGTCAAGTAATTACAGTATATAAAATTATTATTCTATCTTTCACAGATTTACATGATTTTCTGTATTTAAAGTAATATATACCTGTAAAAAAAATTATTTCAGTACTCAAAGTTCATGCATATACACTGTTCACGATTTTGCTTTTAATGCCATTCATTTCGGCAGGAGAAATGTGAACTCATTCTCTTTATTTTATTATGCAAATGCTAGTTAAATGTCAGCATGGGAGTGAAATCTCCATGGTCGAAATTGACCAGCATATAACAAAAAAAATATACAGTGTTTGTGCAATAGAACATGCATGAGCATCGAAATCTATCAAACGTGACACGATAGGTTTTGAACACCCACAACCGCATAAGCAACTATTAATTAATCTCTTATTAGTACATTTATTATTATTATGTTCTGGCACGAAAAACGCAGATAGGATTAATATAAATATTAATTCGGTTTAATTTTATGTGTTAGGGTTTGCTTACCCTTAATGAGAAAATAAATATTAAATTATTGTTTGTTAACATACTCTGCCAATAGAACTACACAAACTATGAAGAAGAATGGCTCGCATTGCTTCACTCCCTGGAAATCGTTGCTTCTCTCAACGTCGGCAAACTCAAGGTCTTTGGCGACTCAAGGCATGTCATTCAAAGAATGAGATCTGGGACTAAAATAAAAGGATAAAAAAGCCATAGAATCCAAAGAAGAATCATCTCTCTCACCCTCCCTCAAGACACTCTCTACTTTCATATTCTTAGAGGGAACAACTCTATTGTTGATGACGCTGCCAATAAGGGAGTCACCTTGGACATAGTCCAAGTTCTCTATAATAATGAAAAGTTTGGGTTTTTGTATATCCACTAACCCTCTCCCCATGAATTGCCACCCCCTCTTTGGCATTTTTGGTCTCCTCTTGGACTGCCCCACCCCCATGTTCCTGCAAAAGGCACGCAGTCTCTCACGTGTCCATCACATGGCCTGCCCTCCCCCTGTCAACTCAAGCGAGCTGACCTTAACTCCACCCTTCCTCCCTCAGGATTTTACCTCCATAATGGCTCGCTCTCATCCCACTCTCCTGCTCCCATTTGCGTTCAACCGCCTCTCCATTCTCAAGCCCCTGGACAGTGGCCCCGATCCATCTGGTGATAGCTCCTCTGAACCCTCCCTCCATCCCGTCCCCCTCTGCAACTCCATGGACAGCGTGAAGGCTTCTCTTGCAGCCCTAAATCTCACCACCGAAGACGTCAAGCTTCATCTTCTCAGATATTATGAATCAATTTGCACCAGCATCAAGAAGAATATTGAAATCGCTTCCAAAGTCAGGTATAATTCCCAACAACTCTCCTGTTAAGATTCCAGAATCGACGATCTAGAGAGAAATCTTTTCGAGTTAATGGGAAAGGTTGATATAATCAAGGAAGATGTCTCAAGCATAATCAGCAAGACTCAATGCAGCCATTTTCAGGAAGCTCCCATTTTGAATCAAGAAATGACTGATGCTTCCTCTTTACAACAACATAACTATGGCTAATTTCTCCTCTTCTCTGTAGGTTCCTCCTTTTTGCTACAGTTTTTGAATGTTTTTATGCACACTGCTAATGTCTCAATTTGTAAGGGTTCATCCCACTTATACTATGGAAAGTATAGGAATCACCAGAACCAGAACTTCTTAGCCAAAATAGGCACTAATGTTTGCTACTTACAACTTTCTCTTTCTGAAAAAATACTTCTCTCTTTGTAATGTATGGCTGTGCACAACCTTTTTGAATATATATATTTATACTCTGTTTATGTTAAAAAAAACATACTCTGCCAATAGACGCAAACATAGCTTAACACCCAACCCTAACGATTTTATATGTCAAAATGGAGAGAAGTTACTCCACATATAAATTGAAAAAGATTACAAATAGGGTTCACTTAAATAATAAATTGTTTGAATACATATATGCATAGATAGAACTATTGCATCAATCAAATGCACCGAAAATAGTAATTCTTACCCTATAGTTGTATATACCAATTATTCATATCCTCTAGAAGTAGATGCATATTTACCCATGACGACATAGCCATAAATAGCAGTCCTCTGAAGGGTAAGGTCTTATCAATTTTTCACTTTCGCATGTATAGTATTCCCCATAGTAAGTGCATTTCCCCTACTATATATATTTTACTCATGACTGAAACAATTTGAGACCCAATTGTTTATACACATGTACACGCTTTAGAAAACCAAATAGTAAAAGAGTATACAGGAAATTGTAAGTTTATACAACCATGACAGAAAGCATTGTCACAACAAAAATCTGTTATGCATGCATTGCAATGCTAATACTAAGTTAAAATGCTTATAACGATATTAAAATAACATAAAACAAGGATGACCACAATATTTCAGAGTTTCGACCGCATTCGGGGTCACAAAGTTTCTGTTTGGTCATCCAAAACCTAAAGGAGACATTACACATACGCTTGGGGCGTGAATAGCAACTCCATCGAGTCGATTTGATTCTGTGTGGTGTTTTCTTAGAAAAGAATTTAGATGTCGAGCCGAAGCATTACAGAACTCGCGAGAGTTGGCTTGTTTCCAAACCATTGCATTTTTACAGCTGTAGGTCGTGGCGACCTTTTTGCAAAATCGTAAACTCGTTGAGGTGCTAAACAAGGACAGGCGGTCAATCCTTTTTAGGCATAAATCCATAACCGAAAGCCATGGCGTTTTAAGTAACCATCCCCATTCGTCAGGGAGAATCATGCCCGAGACTTAGGGTAATGAGGAGTTACCTGGACAACAGGGTATCCTCCATTTTTCTCGGCGTTGATGGGGTTTACCCAGGCCGTTACCTCCTCCTTCCTTTCACCTGTGGTAATAAACAAACCAAGGGTTAGACTTTTGTAAATGTGTAGTTAAACAACAAACATTTACCGAAGTTACATGGTGTAAAATATACCCATTTACCTATGTAAGGAAGGAATGCATGAAGCATAGTCTTGTAGCAACTCTTTCGATACACAGGGAAGCAAAAAAGGAAGTCAAATACGGTTAAGAATAAAACAAAACAAACAAAACCACATTATCCTAAATTATAGTTTGTATAATACAGTAATTTACTTGAGGACAGAGGTATGTGGGATTTGCTTTCATAGCATCACCATTCCTGCAAAAGAAAATAAGTTTGAGTTTTAAACACTGCATAAAACCTAATAAAAGAATACTTGACAAAGTTGAACTTGGTGTTTGTAACTTTCTCCTTACCTGAACATGCATGAACTGTCTCACTAAGTGCCTCCCTTACTTTATGTTGTTTAGAAATGAAACAAAGTTACCCAACATGCTATGGGCATGCATCTTTTGCATAGAGCAAAAGGTGCTCTATGTTTTGCCTCTCGAAACAAATGAGAACCGACACGAATGGCATAACGACTTTACCAATGCTGGTGTCCCCATTTGAAAATTTGGTTTACCTATGAAACTGGTGAGGAATGTTTTTATTACCAAATCGTGAGTGTGATGCTGGCCATGAAGATCACTGTCACCCAACACTGAGATCAATGGTTTCGAATGATCACATTTCCCAAACATTACTTCATTGGATCGTGATCGACGGAGGAGATCACAAGTGATGTTATTATCACGCAGGTGAAAATTTTAATGCCTTGTGTTAGCACTCAAAATTGCCCTGAAGGTTGTGGGAAAGGACACTTCAAGGTAACCACAAAACCAAGCTTTAGGAAAGAGAGATGGGTTCTATCTTTCGATAGAGGGATCTCTCAATGTTTGTTTATCAAGGCCAGATATATGAATTAAAATTAAGATCATACTGTTGTTTGGTTGAAGCAAGGTGAACATTCATTGGGCAATGGAGTCAAAATACTTAAGATGGTAAAGGGGAAATGCTTTGCATAAGAATTCTTAACAGAGGTAGGGTAGTTACTCCTTTACAGTCAACAAGCTATTTGTCTAGTGATAGGGAAGAAAAATAAGAATAGTCCATTAACACAGAGCATTATAAGATGAATTCTGCATTAACTTTAGAAGAAAAAGGTTTGTGGATGCTTGGAATCAAAGAAACAGAGCATAAACATCTGAATTCTGTCTCAATATACACTTATCCAAACATGAAAAGAAAACAATATGGAATAGATAACAAGGAAACATTCACATGAAGAAAAAGAGATACAGACTGTAAAACAAATAACACAGCAATCTTTGCTTCAAATCACTTACTCGGCTCTGCCCATTTTATTAAAGAAGTGTCTCAAATTTACACAACACAAATCCCCACGGGTTCCAACCAACAACCCTTTACTCTCCATTACATATGAATATATATAGGAGGTGATAACCTCATTTCTCCAGCTCGAAATATTCTACCCTAGCTCCCAAACATAAAGTTGTTACAAAATTCGATGACACCTATACAGACAATTTCATCCTCTTCGAGAATCAGTTACAACAAAAAACAGGGAATGTTGACAGGTAGGATTAACAGCCTTTACAAGTGCCCTTGAGCATTTAATAGCTAGTAACAAACTCTAGTAAATAAAAAAAAATCCTTGGTAACTACTTTCTTAGGCTGCAAATATTCATGATCCTCGAATCTTTATGGATTCAGTGTTAGTTTGGTCTTTCCATACTTCTCAACAGTCTTCCACTGGTCTGGAGATGGAAAGTCTAACGTGGCCACCTCCTTCAACAATACTTGCATCTCTGTATGATCCCTGTATGAGCAGCTCCTAAGGGGTGCACAAACTTCTTTGAATACTAAAACTAGCTCAAATTCCTTTGCCAATTTATCCACCACTATTTTTCGTGACAGTGACTGGTTCATGCCAACAAAGTCTGTATAATCTAACTTGCACCTATCAACCTGCTTTGATATTCTTCTTGTGTCATCATGGTTCCATCTTCTTCCCAAAAGAGGGGAAGTCCCATCTTGAATAGTGGATCAAACATCTCTTTGAAGAGTTTTACTTGATGTGCTAAAATGTCTATCCTTGCCTGAATTGTGTCGAGCTGGTGATGTTTGTTCACCACCTTCCTTGCCCAAATGATTGTAGACAATTTGTCCTTGATGTTAGCATCCTTCAAGTCATCTTCAGTCAACCTGTTTAGAAACTCAATGGCATTTTCAGCATACTCCATAGGCTTCTTGTTTAATTTCTCCTTTACTGCTTTTATGCTTTGCTTAGCCAACTTAATTACCTTTTCTTTGTCTAAAACAAAGTCAAGGTAAGGCCTTAATTTGTCTTCCTCAGCAATGATGTCATCCCAAATAACCTGCTTGGATTCCTACAATGAAGTCTGACCTGTATCTTGCTTTACCAATTCATCATACTTAACCTGCAGCTCTAGGTACTTGGATTCCCATGTTTTCCTCTCCTGCTCCTCTTCTGTAACCCTGCTTCCCAGGTCTGCATTTTGCTTCTGCAAATTTTCTACTTCTAAGTCCTTTAGACTTTCCTGTGCCATGGCTTGCACAATGGAGAAGTCGCGGGATTCAATGGAGGAGGGGGTGATCATATTCTCTAATTCTTTGCTCTTTTCCTGCAATTTCCTTTCAAGGTCTTCGGCTTTGGTTTTCAAACCTTTCTCACTTTCCACCACGAGAGCTATATCCACCTGCCACTACTTTTCCTTCTCTTCAAACTTCAACAATCTAGCTTTGCAGTCTCTCAACTCATTCTTTAGCTCTTCCCTCTTCTCTTCCAGCTCTGTCAACTCAGAGGATTCTACCAACTGGGTGGAGGGGATCTTTAGCTTCTTTTTTAATGTCTGAATGGTATTTTATTTGTCATTTAATAGATTTTGAATACTAGCTCTCTTGTCTTCCTGGACCTCAGTAGCCACTATTTCATTTTGCAGCTTTTTGATTTTGGCCTTGTGGGCTTTGTTTTCCACTCTTTCTTGCCTGAGTTGATGTCCAACCTTGTTCTTACTGGCTTGCAGTTTGGACAATTCTAGTGCAGTCTTTAACAATTTGGCATATAAACTCCCCAGTTTCTTTGTGCAAGTGGATCATATAAGGAACAATAATATATTCCAAGTTCACTTTTAGTTCAGTGGCTTTGTTTTTGGTAGTTAAGGCCAAGTTCAAGGTGTTCTAGGCATGGCTCTTGCTAGCTACCAAAGACATATCTTTATTGGAAATATGCCTCACCTCTGCATACAACTTGGACTCTTCTGGATCTTCCTCTTTGATTTCTTTATACTCATTCAATAATTCTGCTCTACTCTTGCTTTGTGCAGCAGGCTCAACAACTGCCCTATTAACATATATTCTTTGATCTCGAAGGAAGGCAATTTGGCCTTCACCCGCTTCTTTTTAGCTTGACCAGTTGACACCTGTACAATCTATTGCTCAGGTTTTTCTACTTTCTTCCTTTTGGGAGCTCTTTCCGTGTCTTCATCTATATCCATGACATCAATGGTTTACAATTTGCTAGACCCTTTAGAGCCACTAGCAGGGGATATGACTTCTCCAGCTGCTGGAGCCAAGCTAGAGGAGCCGGGAAATGGGGGTATGGTTGTCTAAACCAGAGAAGTGGATTCATCTTGTACATCTACATCCATCTTCCCTTTGTTGGGGTATTCTAACCAGTTGGCAGTCTCTGCCATACCTGCAAGCTCAAAATGTATAAAACCTTTTCTGTTGCTTTCTTTCCTTCTGTTTGAGATGATATGGTGGGGGTCATAGTTGATGGATGCCTTTGTTCGAAATCCCATCTCTCTTACCATACATTCAATGGATGTCATGGCAGCCTTACTCTTGACGATGAATGGGCCTAGAGCCCATGGGAATGCAATATCTGAGGCCTTTTTAGGGTCCAAAAAATGTTCAACTTCTACTCTTAGCTTCTTTTCGATAAAATCCAGTGTAAATACTCTAGGGGTCAAAAAATCTGGCAGCACATAGGGTGAATGAGCAAACCCATAAACTCTGATTGTTGTGCTGTGTTCTGAGAGAAACCAGTCACCTATCTTCTTCTCAGGAGAAGGTTTCAACAATTCCTTCATTTCTGTTAACACTTTGGGCAGTTTCTTCTAAAAGAAAACATTATAAACCTCAGACATGAGGTTATTCATGAATTTACTATATTCTATGAGCATCTCCTTGTAAGCATCATCTTAAGCAGCTGCAAGTTCTCTTCATTAAAGGGCATGAACATTCTCAGTAGACATGACTGGAATCTGAAGCTTATAGTTTTGTGGAAGTCCACTAGCTGAGAATGGATATTCTCAGCTAGGGACTCATCAAATTTAAGGCAGGCACATTGGATGGACTGAATGGGCTCATTAGACTCAAGTGGACATGTGCTGAGGACAAACAAAAGGCTTAGTGAGATACATGTATGTATCTAAACCTAGGAACTAGCTTAACATAGTTATAACACATGTGGATTCTTCAGTAAAGAGACGGATTTCAAATGGGAAGGCATTGCTCTCCAATGGGACACTAGGCTTCAGGAAATCCCTATAGAAAATTTGCTTCAATTCAACTGTGGACTGTCTAAAATATTGAATTAGGGCTTCTTCCTTGTATTCTTTTGATTTTTGGCAGAACTCATCTGGGATTGACAGGGATTTCCTAACAGTGAGGGGATTTACTGGGCATAGGATCTTTGAACTGGATGCATCCATAATTACCCTCTCGGAGGAGGAGTAATTGGTGGCGCACTAGTCGACGAACTTGGGATAGTTAAGGGTTTGGTCAACTATAAATAAATGGAAAAATGACCGGTAAACCTTATGGACATCTACATTCCGCTCCCTAATAAGCTTCAATCTATCCTTAGCTGTCTCAATGGGGCCATTTATCAAAATTATATCATAAACCTCGGCATCTTTATCTTCAAACAGTGCCTCTACTTTATGGAGCTCAAAACCTGGGGGCTCTACCTGTCCTAGCTCAGCCATTTGAATAGTTTTGTATGGGATAGAAAGCCTACCTGGTTACTGCTAGCTGCTCTGAGCTCCTGGCTGAGTTGTCTGCTTCTGCATAGTTTTCGTCTGTCGTTTTCTAATGCAACCAAATCAAAAAGTACTCAGATCCCCGTGCATTCCATTTTTATATTATTTATCCTTTTCTTATCCATCTTTCACCTCTAGCGATAAAGGGATTCTTTGGGCCGTCCATTGTGCATGATTGATCTGGTACTGTCGATCTCTTTCCATGCTTAGCCTCACAGCCTTCCACGATTTCCATCCTTTCATTTGTTTCCTTCCTCACACCTTCAATTTGTGAATCTAGTGGTGACCATCGATCTGGGCCTAACCTGCATCTCAACCATCCAAAGGTGCGGCTCCTACCAAGGTTCCCAGATTTGGAAAGTGTAAATAACCCGTGCATGTTAAAATCTGCGAACTACACATCTTCCATCGATGCCTTTCCCCGCCAGATCTGCATCGTCGAAACATGCGGTCCCTACCAAAACTTCGCAGATTTGGAAAATCCATTTCCCCACGCACTTTGAAATCGTGAACAAACTGATGACCGTAGATTTGTCCTTCCACCCATTGATCTGATTTCCAACTCGCTCGCGGGATAGCAACACTCCGCCTACGCTTAAACCCCTCCATCTTACTCTGCGAAGAGCGCTTGCGGCCATCGATCTCCATCGCCGCAGATATACTCCGTCTATTTGTGCCCCCATAGAACCTTGAGCGGGTTTTCACAGTCCATTTTCATTGTAATGTTAAACTTAGGATTATTGATCATTTTCATTCCGAACTTAGGAATAAACGTTCCGGGTTCTTATTTGCAGCCTCTAGGTCGCATGACTTACAACTCTGGGGCCTTACTCATTATTTTCGGGGATATAAACCCTTCCAACCCTTCAAACCAAAACCGATGCTAACACCTTGATTATCGTGGCCTTTGGATGGCATGGTAGCTGGAGTTCGACCAACTTGGACGCTGTATTCATTTCGGTGGATTAATCCATCTCGTGTTTCCAAGTAAGTAGTACACCTACCAAGTGGGCACCCACACTAAGGGTTTAAAATGTGGAATTGTTAACTTATGGCCTTCGTGGCATAACACTTACATCTAGCGCAACTACGTGGGTAAACATTTGATCATGTTGCCATCACAACCTATTTTAATGTATGATTTATGCTAATATTAACTCTTTTATCCCTAGTTGCGTGCATAATTGTAGCTGCGCGGGCATTTTATGCTAGCGTGGGCATTTCGCCATGCTAGCGTGGGCACATTCAAAGCTATGCGGGCATATTTCATAACCGGCATGTCGATAGTACAGTCAAATGATGTTGACTATGTTGTATCGACAACCTAAGTTATATTGTATTTATAATCAAGAGTTATAATGTTTGGTTAATATATATATGTTGCAGTTATAATCCAAGAGTTATAAGGTTTGGTTATATATGTATATATAGGTGAATTTTAAAACCAAAGATTTATAATGTTGGTTTATATGAGATATGTATTGCATATAACTCATATTTAGGTAATGCATTCATAGCTTAGGCTTAAAGTGCATTGCTCTCAAATTAAATGTTTATATTAGATAGTTGTAACGCTTCTGGACTATAGTTACAACTTATGATAACATAACATCAGGATTTTGTTGGCCTACAAATGATATAATCGTATTATATCGGTAAAGAATAACGAGGAAACAAATGTTACATATGCATGTGTTACATAAGTTAAACAAGTATATGCCTAGGTTATACATTGGCGTGCATAGATCACACGAGGATAAACATAGGACTTGTTTATAGTTTGAAGTTATATTAATATCAACAAAATCAATAATCTAAGTGTATTACTCATTTAAGTATGAGTTAAATGAATTATTCGCACCTATAGTTTGCATGCCACTGAGAATATGAATCATATAGGTATAATCACATTAAATTAACATCATATTAAGACAGTGATTATGGTCGTTGGACCTTGTACAAAAAAAATGGTGAAAAAGAGACGTGACAAATTGGTATCAGAGCCATGGTCACTACACTAGGACATTTAGGCTTGCTTATGTTAAATGCTGCTTTATAAAAAAATTATTCTGTAGCATACTATTAATTATTTTAGTGAGCAAATGTATGTTTTTATTTTACTATTTCCTAACAAACAACTGTTTATCACACGTAGACAGAAGTGTGGGCTGAAAACAGGAAATGGCTGAAAATGAATTTTGCGGAACAAGAGGGAAGGATTGTTGTGGAAACATCTAGTCAATGAGGCGAAATGGCTAGTAGGCAGGAAAGGAATATGAACTCTCAACACGGAGCGACAACATTTAGTGAAATGCTGGAAACTATCAAAATCCTTAAAGCTAAGTTGCTAAGCATTAAGGAAGACAATATTAAAAATTTTGAGGAACAGCGAGAGATCAATGCAATTTTGCTACAAAAGCTGACTGAGAAAGACAACAGTCATATTCCAACACAAGAAGAACAACATGCAGAAAAGTCAGTGAAAAAAAGGAATTCCAAATTTAAGACTACTCATCTAAGAAATTCGGTGAGTTATAATATGGATATCAATGACAAAGAGTCACTTGGCGAAGATTCTGAAGAGTTTGTTCCTAAAAAGAAAAAGAAAACTGGAAAAATGAATCAACTACACTCAGAATTGAGAAAGATTAAGTCTCCTACTTTCAATGGGGAAATTAAAACTGGAGAAGAAGTTGAGCTGTGGCTTAAGAACATGGAGAAATATCTACGAATGTTTGACTATTCTAGTCTCATAAAGGCCAAGATTGCTATTTTTAATCTGCAAGGGAGAGATTCGGCATGGTGGGATGACTTTAAGATGACAAAAGCTATCAATGAGAAAAAGGTGAAATGAAAATATTTTGCGACATTCTTTAAACATAAATACTTGTCTAAAAGGTACTATGACATAAAAGTAAAAGATTTTTACGGCCTAAAATTGGGACAACAAACTATGGAGGAATTAATCAACAAATTTCTGGAATTACTCAAGTATGTTCCCTATATTCAAGATGAAAAATTCAGAATTCAACGTTTCCTAAATTGTTTACCTTTTAGTTTCAAAGACTAGATAAAGTTTGATGATCCGAAGACATTGGAGGATGCTTTCAGAAAGGCTAGATTGTGTTTTGAACAGAGTCAGAATAAGGTGGAAGTATCTAAGAGGTGGAATGAAAAGAAGAAGACAAATTCTGAAAGTAGGAAGAAAGGTCATAAGTCCATTCATTTCAAAAATCAATTTATGCATGCACCTTTCAGCAGCAAGTTCGATGGTAGTAAATCAAAATCAAAATTTGTTCCACCAAGTAAGAATATGAACACTGAAAGTACAAGAAAACTAGAAGACACACCATCTTAACCACCAATCCAATGTTGGGGTTGTGGAGAAAACCATAGATGGTATGAATGTCCTCATTGGAAGGAGAAAAATAAATCAGTGCATAATCTTCAAGAGGCTTCTACAATTCAAGATGTAGCAAGGAGTCCAAAAATTTATGTTGCATTAAACAATCGACAAGCAAAACATCAAGCCTCTATTATTGAGGTTGAAGGTATGATTTCCGGGACAATTGTGTCTATCTTGATTGATTCTGGCACATGTAAAAGTTATATAGACCCAAAAATTTGTGAGTCCCGTAAACTAAGCAAAAACAAATATATGCAGCATTGGTTGGTTCAAATGGCCACAGGAGAAAAAAGAAAAGTTTATGAAGTAGTAAATTAGTGTCCTTTAAAGTTAAATAAATCTTACACTAGTACAGATCTAAATGTTTTGCCATTGGGATCTTACGATTTACTTATTGGTATGGATTGGCTGGAAAAACATAGAGTTGTCCTAGATTGCTATCAGAAGTCTGTTACTTTGTGAATGATATTGGGAAATTTGAAAAGATTCAAGGGAAAGTAAGAACAATAAAATTAAGGGAAATTTCCGCACTTCAGTTGAAAAGGAATGCATGAAAAGGGTTTAAATTATATACTGTTCACTTAGTAGGAAATTGAAAAAATAAAGTTTCAGATTTAACAAAACATCCTGTGTTGGCTGAATTAGAAGATGTGTTTCCCGAAGAAATTCCTGACTTACCACCCAAGAGAGAACTTGATTTTACAATAGACCTATCTCCAGGAGCAATACCTATTTCTAAGGCACCTTATCGGATGAGTACTCCTGAATTGATAGAATTGAAAGCGCAATTGCAGGAGCTGTTAGAAAAAGGTTATGTCCGTCCAAGTGCGTCCCCATGGGGAGCACCAGTGATCTTTGTACGGAAGAAGGATGGCACTTTCCGACTGTGTATAGATTATAGACAACCGAATAAAGTTACTATAAAAAATTGGTATCCATTTCCAAGGATCGATGATTTGTTCGATCAAGTTGGAGGTGCTATTGTCTTTTCAAAAATAGATCTAAGATCTGGCTATCATTAAATCAGAATTAAAGAAGAGGATGTGCAAAAGACAGCTTTCCATACTCGCTATGGACATTATGAATTTGTGGTGATGCCATTCGGTTTGACGAATGCACCTGCCACATTTATGTGTCTTATGAGTAATGTTTTCAGTAAGTACCTGGATAAGTTTGTTGTGGTGTTTATTGATGGCATACTCATATACTTAAAGATTGTATGTTGAACTCATAAAAATAAAATAAATTAACAGTAGCGCGAAAAAAAGAGAAAATAGGCGCACAGTAGTGTGGAAATAGTAGTCACTGGCACACAGTGGTGCGATTACAACTCACCAAGGTTGCAGATACAGAAACAAATTACCGCACAGGCGAGGGCCTATTAATGCACACAGATAATGCAATTTTCGAAGATAAAATTGTGTGGGTAGCGTGCTCGAGGTGCTAGGATCCACACAACTGTGTAAACAACAATTATGGCCGAAAGTAATTCGAAATCTGGGAAGGTAGGGTTTGGAGCTATTCACCTACACACAAAAAGAACCTAGAATTAGCTATCTAACAAAGAACAACCTAGTTAAACAGAAATGAGCAAAAATAGATTGGACTTGCCTTAAATATTGTTATGGGAAAACATGCACAAGAGGAATGCAACACTTCCCACTTTGGTGGAAGCCTTTGAGGTTGTCAACAAGGATCGGTATTGTAGTACAAAAATCAAATGTGATTGACCCCAATTTTATCCTATAAGCCCTTGTTAGTGGTTCACAACAAAATAAAAACAAAAACTTGAAATAAATTGAAATAAAACAAAGAGGGGTGAGAGGATGCAAACCACAACAAAGAGAAAATGCATGAACCAATTTAGATTTCCCAATGGTCAATCTTGTTACAAGAAGTATCACCTAGGAGGTGTGGGATTCAAAGGGAAGCCTACAATATCCCTTAGGGAGGTCTTTTTTTTCCACACTAAATGATAGATAACTTGAGAGGGAGGAATGGGAAAAACACTTACCCCTTGGAGGAAGGTGGAAATGGATCTTGAAGGATGCTTGGAGGTATGGGAAGAGGTGGAATCAGTTCCAACACAATTCCTGCAGCATAACCTTGCTCTAATTTCTCCTTACTAGATGCATGCCCATGGATTCCTTTTATAAGCCAAGAGGTGGCCAAGAAACAACTAGATCCAAATGTGAACCAATTAACTCCATGATTTGGCTCCAAAGTACACAAAGGGGGGCCATTCAATGAACCCAAGTACATAGGGACCAAATTCGAATTCTTGGAGATGATGGGGCCTTGATGAACCTTGAATGTGTCGTGGGTGGTTGAGATCCCATTGTTTTGACAGTCGTGCAGATTTTGAAGGGAAACCCATGTTGGTATAGTGTGGACACATCTAATAATATGCATTGTAGTGCACCTTATCATAGGATGAACCACACTATATTTGTTTTTTACTATTTTTTGGCATTTTTTGTTAAGCCCTAAATATGGGCACATTTCCCCCTATATTGTGGTTCATTACATTAATTTTGATGTCGGATTTGGTCCATTAGTGGTAATTGTCATTAGTATGGTTATATTATCTATGTCGGCTTGGGTTAGTTAGTGGGGATTGTACCCCTTAGAATCCTATATATAGGAAGGAGACCTTTCATTTGGAGTATCTTATCTTGTCTTGTCTTGTGTACTTAGTACATTGTAGAAGGAGGTTTCCCCCTCGAAGAGGCTTGTTATTCGGCTATTTTATTCAATCAAGTCATGGAGTACTCTTTCAGATCTATTTCTACTCTTTTCATACTCGTTTTGGAAATTTGTTGCATAACATTTGGTATCAGAGCCCTTTCCTCGGGACTGGTTTCTTCCAAACGAGTCATCTATTCATTTTCACTATAAAAGTTTTTATACAAGGGTCAGAGAGAGATATTTAAAAACCATCTAGAAAAAAATCCTAGCTAACTGTGGTCCAAGTTTCAGATCCTGAACCATTATATGTTTGGAGATATTCTCTCTAGAAGCGAGGGATTCTGACTAGTCTAAAATAGGTGTTCTGAGAAAAAATGTCATATTTGGGGCATGAAAGATCAAAATTGAGTGAGACCTGTTACATCTGAAGGACGACAGACCACAGTATATGTGGTAGGGTTTTCAAACTCATATACAAAATATTGGACACATGGAATACAATACAACTTTGCTATTCTAGAAAGACCAAAAATAAGAGGTGTTGGGAGATTTACAATAACTTCTTATTGGTAAATCCAAATCAGGTAATAACTATGGCATTGGAATATTAGACCCATAGGAGCATAAATTTAAAATTTACATCAGTTTCAAGTCGACATTAAAACTGTCTTCCAAACAAGGTTTGAAAAGGTACGCCATTTTTAATTTTGATTAACTTTGAGTAGAAGGATCTAATTGTGGTGACACATAAGGTGTGATATCTATTTATATTGTTCAAAATTACACCAAAAGGAATTCTAAAGACTCACACTCCATCCAAACCACCAGAGGATCCATCCTCGATGTATGATGAAAGGGAAGACCTCTCTTTTTTAGTGTCCCAATTGGAAGATATGATTAAAGGGTCTGTGAAAAAAGTTGATTTGGATAATTTAGAGGAGAAGTTGAATAAAATGGAGGAAAATATGAAAGGTTTGGTGATAACATTTTATTTACTCAATCTAGAGGAGAATTTGATGGGGAATATGACACATATTGTTAAACTCATACAAAATTCAAGGGATACTCTTCCTACAGGTGATGATGCGTTCCGGGACACTCAGGAGGATAAATATAATTCTCATGTTGAGAAACCTTCCATGAATAAGAATATTCCATGAGGAAATGATTCTGGTATTGGAAGTCATCATGGATGGTCACCGAGGGGTACCCAACTTCCCAAGATTGACATGAGAAATTTTTATGGCAATGATCCAATAACATGGATATTCCAAATGGAGCAATTCTTTGATCTACACCAGGTTCCAACTTTGAAAAAGGTAACTATTGCATCATTATATTTAGAGCCTGACCAATTTATATGGTACAATGGATTTGTGACCGTAAAAAGGACTCTATTATATATTGGTCTATTTTCACTGAATAATTGATTGCACATCATGGGGATATTAATAGCAATACCTTCTTTAGCTAGTTAATAAATATCAAGCAAAAATGTCCAATTGCAGAGCACATCAAATAGTTTAAGAAACCAAGTCTTAGAGTGAAGAACCTTTCAGAAGATAATCTATTGGATCTCTTCATTGGCACCTTGAAGGATAACATTCAACATGATGTGCGTCTCTTTGAAGCACCATCCTTGGAGAAGGCCTCCATGATGGCAATGAAGGTTGAAAGTAAAAATATGACGATGGCTACTAGAAAAAGAACCTCCAACACATACCAAGAGAATAATGTTACTTCTTCTAACCCACCTTAAAGGCTGACACCTCAACAAATTGGGAAAGAAGAGAAAAATGCATATGCTTTAATTGTGACAGCAAGTATAGTAAGGGACATAAGTGTGGTGAGAAGAAATTATTTTACATAGAATGTAAAGAGGAAGAACCAAAAGAAAAAGAACCATCTCTAGATGAATAAATAGAAGATACTACTTCAGAAGAGATTACTCCCACCATATCATGTCATGAATTGGTTGGAATTAGCACTCCTCAAACTCTCAATATCGAAGGATTTATCAAAAATAAAAAGGTAACAGTGTTGATTGATTATGGTAGTACTCATAATTTCATTCACTATAAATTAGCAAAATCTCTTAATTGCTTTGTATATCCAGCACCATAGTTTCAAGTAATGATTACAGATGGAGGAACTATCAACTGCTCAAGGAAATGCCATAATATGAATCTTACTATGGTAGAATATGCATTGAATTGTCCAATTATTTGTATTCCAATGGGTGGTGTTGATGTTGTCTTAGGAGTTCAATGGTTACAATCCTTGGGAACTGTGGCTTTTAAATTTCAGAAGCTTTTCATGGGAAGGAAAGGAATATCAATTACAGGGTATCACAGGGAAACCAAGCAAGGTGATAAGCTCTAATGATATGAAAAAATTGATGAAAAAGGGACATCAAGGTATAATTGCACAATTATGGTCATTAGATGTTCAAACATCTAAGCCTCATATTTCCCCAGATCTCCAAAGGGTCATTAATAAGCATTCCAAGGTATTTGAAGATATTCTGAAAGGTCTTCCACATGTCCAATATTTTGATCATGCTATTCACTTAATCCCAGGAATTGTTCCTCCTAACATCAAACCTTACATATGTCCCTATGGAGAGAAGAGTGAAATTGAGCGTATGGTTAAAGAAATGTTAGGGTTGGCATAATTAGGCCTAGACAAAGTTCTTACTCTATACCAGTGGTAATGGTACACAAGCCGGATGGATCATAGCATATGTGTCCAAATTATAGAGAGCTCAACAAGATCACCATTAAAGATAAGTTTCCCATTCCCGTCATTGATGAATTGATAGATAAATTACATGGAGCAATTTTCTTCACAAAGTTGGATCTTCGTTCTGGGTATCATCAAATTAGAATGAAAGATGAAGGCATCCCAAAAACAACATTCAAAACTCATGAAGGTCATTATGAATTTCTAGTCATGCCATTTGGTCTCACAAATGCACCTTCCACATTTCAAGGGTTGATGAATTCCATTTTCAAGCCTTTTCTTAGAAAATTTGTGCTAGTATTCTTTGATGATATACTAATCTATAGCAAGTCTTTGGAAGAACACCTTCAACATGTTGACAAGGTACTACAACTACTACAGGAGCAACAAGTATATGCAAAGCCTTCCAAATGTTTCTTTGGGGTGAAGGAGGTAGAGTATTTGGGTCATATTGTATCTCATGAAGGTGTCAAGGTAAACCCTAACAAAATTAAAGCCATAGTAGACTAGTTGATTCCAAAAAACCTGAAGAATCTTCGAGGATTCTTAGGTATGACAGGGTACTACCGCAAGTTTGTTCAAAATTATGGAAGAATAACAGTGCCTCTAACAACATTATTGAAGAAATATGAATTTTCTTGGACTCCAGAGGCAACTCAAGCTTTTGAACAACTTAAACAAGCGATGTGCACAACTCATGTATTGGCCACACCAGACTTCACAAAAACCTTTATTGTGGAATGTGATGCTTCAAGAAATGGAATTGGCATTGTTCTAATGCAAGAAGGACACCCAATTTATTTCACAAGTCATCCAATCAAGGGAAAGAACTTACAAAATCCCATTTATGAGAAGGAAATGTTGGCAATACTACACGCTCTTAAGAAATGGCGTCCTTACCTAATAGGTAGGCACTTCAAGGTCAAAATAGATCATGATAGTCTTAAATACTTTTTGGAATAGAGACTATCTTCAGAAGATGTAATACCCCTATTTTGACCCCTTAGGGTTTATTGGATTCAATGTAAATATTGTGTACATGCAATGTGTGGTTTCCCTAGTGTGGAGCTCAAGGCCAAGGCCCCACCAGTGGATTCTTAGGTTTATTTGCATAGGCAAGTATTTGATATTCTAATAATCCATGTGTTTTTAAGCCATGAGATATTGTAAATGGTGTAATTATTAAATATTTCAATAAAATACCAAGAAAAATGGCTAAGGAGGAAACCAATGAGAAGAGGCCATGTGTATCCACTAGGGAGAGGTGAGGGGGTTGTAGGATTTGAACCATGCTACCACATGTTGATTTGTGAACCCATTTGACTCCCCTGCTGACATTTAATTCTATTGTAAGAAGTTCGTTGAGAAGGCATGTTCATGAGGCCGATTGAGTATGGAGCAGCCCTGCAAAATCCGTATGCAGGGTATGGCTCTGTTTTGCTTGTTCCTCAAGACACTCTACCATCTAGGAATTCTCTCACCCTAATCACTATCCTGTAGTTGACCAACAACCTGATTCATCATGCGTTAAAGAGAGCCAAGCAGGAGGAAGAGAAGAGAACCGCGATTATGTGTGAAGCTAAATTTGTAGAGCCGAGAATACAAATGAAACCTTGCGCAGGAAGTGAAGTGGGTTGGGAAATCCTTGGATCAGACCCTAAGATGAATTACAGAGTGTGAGAATCTTAGTGAAGCCATGAGAACACTTAGATCTCTTTGCAGAGGACCAAGTTGTAGGGAAGAGCTTAGGCCGCAACCTTGAGAATATCCCAGCTTGAATAACAGAGAAGAAGGTCAAACATAGGGTTGGGTCTGCTTTATAAACCCAGTTAAGGCTGAAATCTCATGAAAGCAGTAGTTTGGACCTTTCTATGCCCACCTTGAAGAGCACTTGAGGGAAGGGGACTTGAGGAACTGTGCAGCAGAGAAGAGGACCTTCCTTGTGTTGGGTGAGGTAGGTAATGTGGGTTCCATGTCTGCTGAGTAGTCTGATATTCCTATAGCTCTGTGGTTGAGCTCACTGGCTTAACATCATCCTCCCTATTCCCTTGTATGCTTGATAAACCCAACTGCAGGTTGGATTAGCATTGGGATGGAACCCTGACTGTGAGAGAGCCTATTTTTCCGTCCTTATTGGATTCACATCCCATCTTAGGGGTGGTATCTCAACTCAAAGAGTATAGGTTGTACATAGACCTAAGGTTGGGTGGAATGTTGCTCTCACTTAGCCAGTTGCTTGGACAACTTCAGTTCAAATATAAGTGCTCCTTGTGGTGTTAAATGATGATATTTCATGTGTTATGTCTAATTGTTATGTCCAAGTTATTTGAATGAATGGTTGCATGAAATTGACCAATAGGAAGGTTATGTATAAGCCTGAGTACGAAGCAAGTGCATGTTTGATTGTTTAATCATTTGGTTGTGTTAATGTACTGCTAATCTTGCATGTGGTAGAAGCATTGCTTGGATTTAACTTCATTCATTATATGTATTTGTTATACTTTGCATACACATTTAGATGGACTGTATTGTAACATCCCCCAATTTCGATCCCTATTATTATTTCTCTCGTAAATGAAAAATACGAATTTTGTAAATGGCCATGGTGCGGAGCTCAAGGCCAAATCCCCACCAGTGGACCATGAAACTAGTATTATGTCATTAAGCGTTGTTTCAAACTTAGGAGACTTTGGGATGGCGCATCTAAAAGATGACAACTAGAATCACTAAAGGAAGAATGAAGGATGACGATAGATCATCATATTAGTGCTTATACTTTAGCAAAAGTAGATCATCTTAACTAGCATCGTAGGTATTAAGGTCATCACTTAAGTTGGGATAATGCTTACCTCTTGCAAGCTAGATTAACTTCTATAACTAAGCCATAATAGTAGCTATTAAGCTAATAATGGTGGTAACGATTAGATAACAAAATTAAACACATAGATTATATATGTCTTAATCATAAATGAAAAGGTTAATAAAAGAATGTGAAGGATATTATATATGTTAGATATTTTGTATATTTGATTAAGATGGGAAACATTATGATAATATGGTAGTTATTTAATAAAGGACACTTATAGTTTTATTTGGTAAGTACTTTAACTATTAAATATTAAAAGTTAAAAATGTATTATTGTGTAGACATATATATATATTATGATGTCTAATATTCAAAAGATTTATGTAAAACATTTTATGATGAATTATTTATGTAAAAGACATGCTTATTTATATAATGTTATGAGAGAATAAAATTTGTAAGGAAAACATTATATAAGATACAAATAATATAAGAAGCTTACTATTAAAGGATGAATGGCCAAGTAATTCTAGCTTAAGGCTAGGTATTATTTAAAAAAGTTATTAATTAATATAGATATATTTATGTGGTGACTAATGGTTCAAAAGAATTATACAAAAATTTCAAAGCCTAGTTATGTAGAGCTGATTAATTGATGTGTTTAAACGTATTAATATTAGAATATATAGTGGGTATGAATTTTTTCACATAAAAAAAACCAAATGAGTTCAAAAAATCATTTTTAGTATTGACTATGATGGAGATGCTCATAAACCGCCACCTCTCAAACTTTCACAAAATCTAACCGTTTAGACACTCTTCCGTTTCTTGAGCTACCAATTTGTTTCCCACGTTCTTTTTTTTGTTATGATCGGTTTGAAGGACATAACCCCATTATCCCTTGACTGGAGGGAGGCGTGGCAGAGTGGTAGACAATAAGGAAGGATTCCCTATTTAATTGGACGTCTCTCGGCCACTACTCAGAAATTATGATGCCATTTGTCTTGAGCTAAGCACCACGTGCACTAGGTCATCCTTGGTGGTTCATTAAAAGAATGTCTAGCTGCTTGTATTTATGGGAGGAGGTTTGGTTATGAAAAGGACGGGAAGAGACTCTTTATTTTTTTAAATGGAGGGAACTCATAGAGGAGGAACACGATCTCAGTGATGGAATAAAGGAGAGCTCCGAGCTAGAGCTACGGGGGGCGATGAGTGAGAATTAGGAACGATGTTTTTTTTTTTAGTCACATTCCTGGAGTGAGCTCGGCGTGGAAGGGAAAAGGAGCTGTGACCTGTTATTAGATATCTCAGGGGTGGGCGCCAACTTGTCCCAATGGCGTTACACCCGAACTGGATCCGTGAATTTTACGAGCTCGGGTGGAATGATCCCATTACTTCCAGAATAGAAGTACCGAAGTACTCTCTGCAAATTTCTAGACCGCTGACGAGTGTAAGTAACAATATCTCTACACTCATATTTTGTTGACAGAGTCTTGCATTGGTCATTTTACCTCTCTCTGTGCAGTAGACTGATAAATTAAATTTAGTAGGATTACCTTAGAGATCACGATGAGGGTCTTTACGATATATTATTGTTTCCATCGGTTTTACTAAATCTCTTTTGACCTGAAATAATACAGCCCCACCGCTTGCTTAAGACCATGCCTCAGATATTTTAGGTTGTGAAGTTTATTTAGGTAGTATTTTAGATATTTTTGTTTTCCAATTGGAGCCGGACAACTTAGGCTCTGGTGTATAACCCTAGACTTTAAAGCTAAATTTTGTACAGATTACATTACCCTTCTTAACCTTCGACCTTGCTCAGTAGACGTATTTTCATCCCTGCAACGACAAAAGGAAGGTAACATTGATCCATACCGATGGTCTCCGCAGTATCATATTCTGGTTTATTTTTCTTCCTCTGCAAAATGCTTATATACATAACATTATTCATATATTTATTTATTTTTTTTCTTCCTTCTTTAGATGCCATTGGAAAGACTTGCTCCTATTGGTTGGATTCCGGTAATGCTGATACTCGTAGGATGAAATCGTGATCTTTAGGAGTCGCTACGGAAATAATTCCTAAACCTCTGTGCTCTTCATGCATAATTAAATCGTGAATGTAGGATTAGATATGGAAGAGAAATTCTTGGTCTCTGTTACCACGGAACTAGAAGAGTTTGGTTGTTATTTATGATCCATGCATTGATGGGGTCTGGGTCTTCCTTCATGGCTTCGGGTGAACGTATATTCCAGAAGTTTTGTTTTGTTGAAAGAAATATAGCACACACTCCAGTGGGAGTTCGGTAAAGCTTCTGCAACCATGTTAGTTAAACTCTGCTTCCTAGACACTTTGTTGTCAATAATTAGCTTTAACCCTATATCAACATGGGTCGTTTTAACTTTTATTTTAAGACAACTCTGTTTTAGACACAAAATCCTTCGTGGCTGGAAGGACGTTTTAGCAGAATGGATCCCCGGTTTGTTATGCTTATCCTGAAAAGGTTGTTACCTATTATCTTAACGGAAAATAAAGGGGCAAACGTATTTTATGCTACCCCATTTCTTTCGGCACGGTTCCTTTGAAGTATTTGACCACCGTTTTAAAAGAAAAATATTGTTGAAACCTTGCATTAAGAATCGTTGAAAACAATATTTGTATTTGTTGAATCTTATGGATTGGATGAAAGGCATTTTTTTTCAAGTATTAACATATTGAGTTGGATTTTTGAATTATCTCAATCATCGAAAGTATGAACAAAATATATATAATATTTCTTTAATTTCTTTATATTATATATTTTCAGTATTTCATTGGGGAAGGTAATGACATAGGAATGTTCGTATGAATTACTTCTAATGTTACATATTTGAAGGAAGTCTCTTATTAGTGCAAGAAGGTTGATAAATGATATACCATGTATGTATTTTCTTCTAGTAGAAATTATTAGCTATATATATATTTATATATATCCTAAGTGATTGTATTTAAAAGTGAAGGACAAGGATTCTTATATGAAGAAATGAATCACTCACGAAATATTGATCATGAAAGGATTAGGGTTATCGATCCTCTTAGATTCACCTTATAAATTATAATAAGTGTTGGTTGATCTATATATGAAAGAGTCTCGACATTGTTTTGTCAAAAGTGTATTGATGAAGCCCTCTATAAGAGGTGTTCCTTGAAAGACAACGATTGAGTTGTACGATGTAAATTCCTATGGAGGAAATATTAATAAAAGATGCACACACCTTTGTGGACTAGCCCGTGTACGGGTGAACCACGTTACTTTGGTCTCTTGTGAATGTCTTTGATCTCTTGTGTGTATGTATTCTTGTTGGGATTGTTTTATTTATAGATGCATGGTTTGTAGATTATTGTTCATATGGCTTATTCTATTGGAGGTGTATGTACATTATGATGATTACATGATTTCTTAAAGTTATCTTAATAGTTGATCACATTGTAGAATGCATCTTAGCTAAAGGTATCTCATGTTAAATATTGTTAAATTATAATGACATTTATAAACAGTAATAAATATTATGAGGTTTTAATTATTGTAAGCAATAATATAAGAAATTAAACCCACACTTTATATTCCCGCATGTATTTTAGTGGCAATTTAGGCACTTAGAAAAGTTTTAAATTTTCTGGAAATTTTGGGTTCGTGACATATGGTATTAGAGCAATAGGTTACAACACTTGGGACTAATGAGCTCAACATGCAATAAATAAGTATGAAGGTTTTTAAGTTTACTAATCGATTCTTTTGTTTCATTTTGGATGCATGGAACTAGAATGAACGAGGGGCAATGTCATTCGAAAGTTCAGACTTCAAAAGTTTCCCAAAGGAGTAAAGATGAGTATTTCAGTTTTTAAAGCAAAGTAGTTGATGTGCAAATCTAATTGGATATGTGAGTATTGTGTATCTTCAATTTGATAAGATTTGGTTGACCCTTGTTAAGGAGATTTGGCTAACCCTTGATAATAAGAATTGTTTTGAGGTTGGATGTTAATGATAATACTTTGACCTTAACTAAAAGTGCAGTATATATATTCTTATATATGTGAAGTTACATTTATGTATATTTGAAGTTACTTTATATCAATGTGAAGTTATTTTTATACATCCATATGAAGTGGTAGGATATCCCAAGCTATGGGCTAGATTATTGAGATATTGTAAATAAAGGCATTTCATTATCGTAGAATGCATAATAGGGTCATCATTTAGGATGGTTTATACTCCTATAGATCATAATGTGTTTCAATAAAATGTGTCATGTTTAGAACTAAGCATGTTAAAATGAATATGAGGAATTAGAAAGTGAAGTTCAGAAATTACTTGAATACACTATTGATGAGTAACATCATTTTGTTAAAGGTTCGAAAAGTATTCAATTTGAAATGAATCTATGAACAACTAGCCGTTTTAAATGATGAAACTAACATGTTTATTTGTTAAGCAAAGAGTTTGCGTCAGGATGAAATGAAGAGGATGCATAAGTAAATGAGCATGTGTATAATGCTATGGAACTAATATGTTCAGAAGATGAGCAATTTAAGCAGAGAAACTTATCCTTATACTAACATTTTAGGAAGTGAACTTAATCCCAAATGATGACATGATCAAAAAGGGATGTTGACTTATACAGATAAGTTGAGCTAAATCGCTCAAGAGTAAGTAATAATTTACTTTACATTTTTATTTTTACAGGGCTTTATGGATCATGATTGATGGAAAGACTTATGATTGATGATGTGTAATCATCAAAATACATAGAATGAGATATTCGTTAATATTTTTGGTATTATGTCGCATGTGGAATGCAAGAAATACTAAATGATTGTTACTAAGTAAAATTCTCGGACTCAAATGAGAAGATTTGAGGGGAAAATAATATTTCCTGAACTCAAGTAGAGACTGCATCTTGCACTCACTTACTAGCTGTTGCAGGGTGCAACATCCCTAAAATTGTGGTCAAGTTCCCCATGGAAGTGGAATAGAGCAGGTGGGAAGCTCGTTGAATGTTATACTGACCCAAAAGTCCTAGGAAAACTTTATATCCATCGAATTGAGCAGAGGAAGGGCTCACGATTTTCCTTGTGTTGTTAGAACGGAGCGCACAAGAGGTTCTCTGAGGAGACTAAATTTTTTTTTCCTTGTGGTGTTAGAATTGAGCCCACAAGAAGATTTGATGAGGGGAAGCTATGTAATGAGTTGCAGAGTAACACTGTCATATTTCTGCTGTATGCAGAGGTTTTCCGGCTGAGTTACAGAAGACTCATGTTTTGTATGGCAAGTCTCCACGATTGCGGAAATACATAAAGGGTTTTGTATGGAAAGTCTTCACGATTGCAGAAAATACATATGCAAGTCTCCATGATTGCTGAAATACAAAGAGGTTTGATGATCACAAGGTTTTGTTGAAAGAATTGTTTAGTGATGATAATGACTTGTCTTGTAGCTAGACTATCAAAAATATTTATGTGTGAATTGCTATGAATGCTAGAATAAGCAAAATTATTCCCTCAAGAATGAGGAATAATGATGAACATTTAGTGTTTTGAAATTTTGTACACTTATGTTATGCTAAAAAAAAAAAAAAACATTGGAAGATCTTGTATGATCTATATGATGTGCAGGATATAAGTGATAAGAGCTTGCGGAATGCGAAAATGTAAAGATGACCAAAAGCGTAAGAACAAAAGCAAGCGAAAGATGATGAAAGGATGCGAAAGACAAACTGTTGAACACCGAGGATGGTGTTAATTTTAAGGGGAGGAGTGTGTAACATCCCCCAATTTCGATCCCTATTATTATTTCTCCCGTAAATGAAAAATACGAATTTTGTAAATGGCCATGGTGCGGAGCTCAAGGCCAAATCCCCACCAGTGGACCATGAAACTATTATTATGTCCTTAAGCGTTGTTTAAAACTTAGGAGACTTTGGGATGGCGCATCTAAAAGATGACAACTAGAATCACTAAAGAAAGAATGAAGGATGACGATAGATCATCTTATTAGTGCTTATACTTTAGCAAAAGTAGATCATCTTAACTATCATCGTAGGTATTAAGGTCATCACTTAAGTTGGGATAATGCTTACCTCTTGCAAGCTAGATTAACTTCTATAACCAAGCCATAATAGTAGCTATTAAGCTAATAATGGTGGTAACGATTAGATAAAAAAATTAAACACATAAATTATATATGTCTTAATCATAAATGAAAAGGTTAATAAAAGAATGTGAAGAATATTATATATGTTAGATATTTTGTATATTTGATTAAGATGGGAAACATTATGATAATATGGTAGTTATTTAATAAAGGACACTTATAGTTTTATTTGGTAAGTACTTTAACTATTAAATATTAATAGTTAAAAATGTATTATTGTGTAGACATATATATATTATGATGTCTAATATTCAAAAGATTTATGTAAAACATTTTATGATGAATTATTTATGTAAAAGACATGCTTATTTATATAATGTTATGAAAGAATAAAATTTGTAAGGAAAACATTATATAAGATACAAATAATATAAGAAGCTTATTATTAAAGGATGAATGGCCAAGTAATTCTAGCTTAAGGCTAGGTATTATTTAAAAAAGTTATTAATTAATATAGATATATATATGTGGTGACTAATGGTTCAAAAGAATTATACAAAAATTTCAAAGCCTAGTTATGTAGAGCTGATTAATTGATGTGTTTAAACGTATTAATATTAGAATATATAGTTGGTATGAATTTTTTCACATAAAAAAAATCTGAGTTCAAAAACTCATTTTTAGTATCGACTATGATGGAGATGCTCATAAACCGCCACCTCTCAAACTTTCACAAAATCTAATCGTTTAGACACTCTTCCGTTTCTTGAGCTACCAATTTGTTTCCCACGTTCTTTTTTTTGTTATGATCGGTTTGAAGGACATAACCCCATTATCCCTTGACTGGCGGGAGGTGTGGCAGAGTGGTAGACAATAAGGAAGGATTCCCTATTTAATTGGACGTCTCTCGGCCACTACTCAGAAATTATGATGCCATTTGTCTTGAGCTAAGCACCACGTGCGCTAGGTCATCCTTGGTGGTTCATTAAAAGAATGTCTAGCTGCTTGTATTTATGGGAGGAGGTTTGGTTATGAAAAGGACGGGAAGAGACTCTTTATTTTTTTAAATGGAGGGAACTCATAGAGGAGGAACACGATCTCAGTGATGGAATAAAGGAGAGCTCCGAGCTAGAGCTATGGGGGGCGATGAGCGAGAATTAGGAACGATGTTTTTTTTTTTAGTCACATTCCTGGAGTGAGCTCGGCGTGGAAGGGAAAAGGAGTTGTGACCTATTATTAGATATCTCAGGGGCGGGTGCCAACTCGTCCCAATGGAGTTACACCCGAACTGGATCCGTGGATTTTACGAGCTCGGGTGGAATGATCCCATTACTTTCATAATAGAAGTACCGAAGTACTCTCTGCAAATTTCTAGACCGCTGACGAGTGTAAGTAACAATATCTCTGCACTCATATTTTGTTGACAGAGTCTTGCATTGGTCGTTTTACCTCTCTCTGTGTAGTAGACTGATAAATTAAATTTAGTAGGATTACCTTAGAGATCACGCTGAGGGTCTTTACGATATATTATTGTTTCCATCGATTTTACTAAATCTCTTTTGACCTGAAATAATACAGCCCCACCGCTTGCTTAAGACCATGCCTCAGATATTTTAGGTTATGAAGTTTATTTAGGTAGTATTTTAGATATTTTTGTTTTCCAATTGGAGCCAGATGACTTAGGCTCTGGTGTATAACCCTAGACTTTAAAGCTAAATTTTGTACATATTACATTACCCTTCTTAACCTTTGACCTTGCTTGGTAGACGTATTTTCATCCCTGCAACGACAAAAGGAAGGTAGCATTGATCCATACCGATGGTCTCCGCAGTATCATATTCTGGTTTATTTTTCTTCCTCTGCAAAATGCTTATATACATAACATTATTCAGATATTTATTTATTTTTTTTCTTCCTTCTTTAGATGGCATTGGAAAGACTTGCTCCTATTGGTCAGATTCCGGTAATGCTGATACTCGTAGGATGGAATCGTGATCTTTAAGAGTCGCTATGGAAATAATTCCTAAACCTCTGTGCTCTTCATGTATAGTTAAATCGTGAATGTAGGATTAGATATGGAAGAGAAATTCTTGGTCTCTGTTACCACGGAACTAGAAGAGTTTGGTTGTTATTTATGATCCATGCATTGATGGGGTCTGGGTCTTCCTTCATGGCTTCGGGTGAACGTATATTCCTGAAGTTTTGTTTTGTTGAAAGAAATATAGCACACACTCCAGTGGGAGTTTGGTAAAGCTTCTGCAACCATGTTAGTTAAAATCTGCTTCCTAGACAATTTGTTGTCAATAATTAGCTTTAACCCTATATCAACATGGGTCGTTTTAACTTTTATTTTAAGACAACTCTGTTTTAGACACAAAATCCTTCATGGCTGGAAGGACGTTTTAGCAGAATGGATCCCCGGTTTGTTATGCTTATCCTGAAAAGGTTGTTACCTATTATCTTAACGGCAAATAAAGGGGCAAACATATTTTATACTACCCCATTTCTTCCGGCACGGTTCCTTTTAAGTATTTGACCACTGTTTTAAAAGAAAAATATTGTTGAAACCTTGGATTAAGAATCGTTGAAAACAATATTTGTATTCGTTGAATCTTATGGATTGGATGAAAGGCATTTTTTTTCAAGTATTAACATATTGAGTTGGATTTTTGAATTATCTCAATCATCGAAAGTATGAACAAAATATATATAATATTTCTTTAATTTCTTTATATTATATATTTTCAGTATTTCATTGGGGAAGGTAATGACATAGGAATGTTCATATGAATTACTTCTAATGTTACATATTTGAAGGAAGTCTCTTATTAGTGCAAGAAGGTTGATAAATGATATACCATGTATGTATTTTCTTCTAGTAGAAATTATTAGCTATATATATATTTATATATATCCTAAGTAAGTGATTGTATTTAAAAGTGAAGGACAAGGATTCTTATATGAAGAAATGAATCACTCACGGAATATTGATCATGAAAGGATTAGGGTTATCGATCCTCTTAGATTCACCTTATAAATTATAATAAGTGTTGGGTGATCTATATATGAAAGAGTCTCGACATTGTTTTGTCAAAAGTGTATTGATGAAGCCCTCTATAAGAGGTGTTCCTTGAAAGACAACGATTGAGTTGTACGATGTAAATTCCTATGGAGGAAATATTAATAAAAGATGCACACACTTTTGTGGACTAGCCCATGTACGGGTGAACCACGTTACTTTGGTCTCTTGTGAATGTCTTTGATCTCTTGTGTGTATGTATTCTTGTTGGGATTGTTTTATTTATATATGCATGCTTTGTAGATTATTGTTCATATGGCTTATTCTATTGGAGGTGTATGTACATTATGATGATTATATGATTTCTTCAAGTTATCTTAATAGTTGATCACATTGTAGAATGCATCTTAGCTAAAGGTATCTCATGTTAAATATTGTTAAATTATAATGACATTTATAAACAGTAATAAATATTATGAGGTTTTAATTATTGTAAGCAATAATTTAAGAAATTAAACCCACACTTTATATTCCCGCATGTATTTTAGTGGCAATTTAGTCACTTAGAAAAGTTTTAAATTTTATGGAAATTTTGGGTTCGTGACATGTATGGCTTCACCTGGACTTGGGGAAAGGAATGAGATATCCCCTGTGGTGTTTTATGACCCCTCTACGGGTCAAGTGAAAAAGGAAAGTCATGGTAGAAGGCAGAAAAAGTTCCTTGCAGAAAGGTAAGGGAACATTGAGGGATTTTTAAACAAGAATTCAGTTGGGAAAATGGCTAAGTTAGAGGCCTCAACTATGATAGGGGATTAGACAAGTGCATAGATATCTCCAAGATATTTCCAACGGTACCGGACTTGTCCAATTTGGTCTAAGGATGAAGGAGATATAAGCCTGGGAAGTTTTGCAGGTGCAGGTGGTGTGGTTCCGCTTTTCCGCATCGGCAATGAGGATTGCGGATTGCGGAGGTCTGGAACCAACCTTTGGATTTGCGTGGTTAGACTTCCGAATTTCTGAATACGCAAGGAGGATTGCGTATTGCGAAAGTTAGAAGGGATATTTCCACGGGGTTGGCGTGTTGGACTTCCGACTTTCTGCATCTGCAATGCGGATTGCGGATTGTGGAAGTCGAAAGGTGAATTTTCCCCGGTATGCAAAATAAGTTTTCTGATTTCCGAGTTCCACATGTGGGCTGTAGATTGCATAATCCAAAAGGAGAATTCTTCCGGGAGACTGATTTGTGGTTTTCGATTTCCGAGTTCTGCATGCCGGTTGAGGATTACGGAATTCAGAAGAGTAAATTTGCCGAAGTTGGAGTTGTGGTTCCATCGTTCCGAGTTCTGCATTGTGGATTGTGGAGGTGTGTTTCGTCAAAGTTGGAATTGTGGTTCCATCATTCCGAATTCCGCATTGCGGCTTGTGGATTGCGGATTGCAGATCGAGGTCCATTGCGACTGTGTGTAAAATGGACATAATAGGTTTTAAAAAAAATGTATCAGGTGTCTCCCATCGCCACTGAGGGGTTTGGGGACATGACAGAGTGGTATCAGAGCCCAAGTTACAGAACTGGGGATGCTTGGGTCGAAGCATGAATGAACTTACAGGAGGGAAGTGTCCATGGCGTGGTTTTGATAATTAATTTGTATTGTTGGTGTTTCCCAAATGAGTAATTTCCAGATTTGTATGGATGCTTGTGTCTTATATGAATTCTTATGTCTAATAAATGTCTTTGCAATGCACACTGATTGCAGCAGTTAGTAGTTGAATCATACAGTAGGGGAAGCGTATAGGAAATCAGGAAAATGGTGACCATAAACGATGCCCAGGATCCTTATGAGCATGAGGAAGATGTGTTGGGAAAGAATGTGCAAGAAGCACATACTAAAACATAATCCAATGGGAGAAGGGAGAAAATAAGTCCCCATAACTTAGTTGAAACCATGGTGAGATTCAATGAGATATTGATGAAGGATAAGAAAGAGTAGCACCAGCTCAATGCTGCCATCTTGCAGAGCCTCACTGATATGCATCAGAGGATAAATATTGGGTCTAACCCAAGCAATGTGGGCAACGAATGAAGAGATGCAAGTAGTCACTCTAGAGGTCGTTCTAGGAAGAGGACTCCAATCCCTAGAAGGAGTTATGTGAGAAAAAAGCACATAACACCCTCTCCAAGATCTCTTTCCAGCAGATCATGTGACTCCAGATATTCTCAAAGAATCCAAAGACATACTTCCAACAGAATTGAGAGAAGAAATAAATTCAGAGGGGTCCCATAGGGAGAGTTTAGGAAGACAAGACATCCCACATTTGATGGAGAAAGCAATACAGGTGAAGAGGTAGAGGCATGGCTTCTTGGAATGAAGAAGTATTTCAGAATGCATGATTATTCAGGAAATGAAAAGGCCAGAGTTTCCATTTACAATCTAAGTGGCAGAGCTTCAATTTGGTGGGAGCACCTCATGCAAGTGAAGAGGATTAGTGAAACAAGTATCAGCTGGGAGCGGTTCAAAAGGTACTTCAAGGAGACATACCTATTAGCTAGGTATTATGATAGAAAGAGAAAAGAGTTCAATGAACTCAGGTTGGGAGGAAATTCGATGGAAGAGCATGTCCGTAATGTTTTAGAGTTTTTGAGGTATGTAGACTACATCAAGTATGAAAGAGTAAAGATCCAATGTTTCCTTGGTATTCTACCCCAAAATTTTAGAGATAGGATTGAGTTTGTCGATCCACCAAGCCTTGATGAAACCATTAGGATGGCAATGCATTGCTATGAGCAGAGCAAGGAAAAATCAGAAGTTCAGTCAGCATGGAAAGGAAATCCAAGAGGGAGGTTTGAACAAAAGAAAAGTGAGTTCAAGCCACCATTCAGAAATCATCCCATAACTTTTCCACGGGGACATCAAGCAAGAAGTGGATTCAAACCAGCAGTAGTAGCATAAAATGCATCAAAGGGGCCACTTCAGTGTTGGGGATGTAGAGGAGACCATGTGCTTAGAGAATGCCCACATCAGAGGGAGAGTCCTAGAAGCTTGCACAACCTAGAAGAAGTAACTACACACGAAGATATGGCAAGGGAAACACCTCGAATCTATGCAGCATTGGATGATCATCAAGAAGACCATCAATCAACAGTGGTGGAAGTTGAAGGTAAGATTGTTAAGAAATCTATTTCTGTTTTGATTGATCTAGGATCCACTCATAGTTATGTGTCTCCTAAGGTGGTTGAAGGTTTCTCTCTTAGTAAAGTAAATCATAGTAAGTCTTGGCTAGTTCAATTAGCCATAGGTACCAAGAGAAAGGTGAGTGAAGTCGTGATGGATTGCCCCATAGAGTTGAATGGAATCCTCACAAAGGAAAATTTAAATGTCCTACCATTAGGATATTATGATTCCCTAATAGGTATGGACTGGTTGGAAAGACATAGAGCCAAGATAGAATGCTCTGAGAAGGTGATTGCATGCATTGATGAAGAGGGAAGGCCAAGGTTGGTAAGAGAAATTCCCAAGCAAGTTTCAGTAAGGTAGATTTCATCCCTGCAGTTGCAAAAGTTTTATAGAAAAGGTTTCCAATTATGTTCACATATCAGATTCATCAGAGGACAAGGGACCAAGGATAGAAGAATTTAAGTTGTTGCAAGAGTTCCAATATGTGTTCCCTGATGTAGTGCCAGGACTGCCACCAAATAGAGATATTGATTTTTCCATCAATCTTTCTCTAGGGGTAGCATCAATTTCTAAAGCTCCTTGTAGAATGAACACACCAGAATTGTTAGAATTGAAAATGCAGCTGCAAGAATTAATGGAAAAGGAGTATATCAAATCAAGTGTATCTCCTTGGGGAGAACCAATACTATTTGTCAAGAAAACGGATGGGATCTTGAGGCTGTGTATTGATTACAGACATCTAAATAAAGTGAGAGTAAAGAACAAGTACCCATTGCCAAGAATTGATGACTTGTTTGATCAAATGAAGGAAGCCAAGGTGTTTTCAAAGATTGACTTGAGGTATGGATACCATCAAGTGAGGATAAAGGAAGAAGACATTCATAAGACAGCTTTTAGAACCAGATATGGCCATGATGAGTTCACTATGGTGCCATTTGGTCTTACCAATGCACCTACCACATTCATGTGTCTCATGAATAGTGTCTTCAGCAATTATTTGGATAAGTTTGTGATTGTGTTCTTGGATGACATTCTTGTTTATTCAAGGAATGAAGAAGAGTGTAATGAACATCTAATAATGGGGTTGCATGTTCTTAGAGAACATCAACTGCATGCAAAGTTGAGCAAGTGTGAATTCTATCAAAAGAAGGTACATTATTTGGGTCATGTCATCTCAGAAGAAGGAATTGCAGTGGATCCAGAAAATATTGAAGCCATAATGGATTGGCCTACTACAAAGAATGTCGCAGATGTTAGATCTTTAATGGGTCTTGAAGGTTAGTACATAAGGTTCATTGAAGGATTCTCCAAGATAGATCATCCAATTACATCATTGCAAAGGAATAATATCAAGTTTGTATGGTCTTAAAAATGTGAGAAAATCTTTCAGCAGCTAAAGGAATTGCTTACCAGTGCTCTTGTTTTGAAGATTGCATTTCCAAAGAAAGATTTTGTAGTGTGCACAGATGCTTGCATTGAAGGGCTAGGTGGAGTGCTCATGCAAGAAGGATTTGTAATTTGCTATGAGTCAAGGAAGTTAAAGGAGCATGAGAAGAATTATGCCACACATGATTTAGAGCTAGCATCCATAGTTCATGCTCTCAAGAGATGGAGACATTATCTCTTGGGAAGAATATTTGAGCTCAGGACAGATCATATGAGCTTAACATATTTAATTGACTAGCCAAATATGAATGCTAGGAAAACTAGGTGGATGGAATTCCTTTGTGAAGTTGTTTTGGAAATTAAACATGTCAAAGGTAAGGAGAATAAGGTTGCAGATGCACTTAGCAGGAGATTTCATGTTGTAGTAGTAAGTATGTGTAAATCAGATTTGAAGGCAAGAGTTCTTGAAACTCAAACAAGTGATGAAGCTTACCTTCAAGTAAAAAAAAAAATTACAGCAGAGAAATGTGGATGAAAAGTGTGCAGGATATCAGCTTGGTGAAGATGATGTTCTCATTTATTAGTGTACCATACTGTATATTCCAAATAGTATAGATTTGAAGATGCTAGTGATGAATGAAATATATCAAATGCCATACTCTGGAAATCCAGGATATAATAAGACTATAACAGTAGCAAGAAAGTAGTACTTTTGGCATGGGATGAAGAAGGAAATAGCATAATACATTGCTAGGTGTCAAAAGTGCCAAGAAGTCAAGGCAGAACATCAACATCCAGCATGATTGTTGCAGCCCTTGCCCATTCCAGAATGGAAGTGGGAAGTAATTTCTATGGATTTTATAACAAGTATTCCAATGACAGTGAGGAAGCATGATTCAATCATGGTAGTGGTGGACAAGCTATCAAAGGTAGCTCACTTCATTCCAGACAAGTCCACTCATAAGACCAATTACATTGAAAATATCTTCATGAATGAGATATTCAGATTGCATGGATTGACCAAGGCAATAATTTCAGATCGTGATAAAAAATTCACTTCCAATTTTTGGAAGGGATTATTCCAGGAATTGGGAACTCAGCTGAATTTTAGCACAACATATCATCCTCAAACATATGGTCAGACTAAGAGAGTGAACCAGGCACTTGAATACATGTTGAGGATGTATGTGATGGATAAACCATCAAAGTGGGAAGACTACCTACACTTGGTATAATTTGCATACAATAATGGACATCAAGCATCATTGAGGATGAGCCCTTTTGAGGTATTGTATGGAAGAGGATGCAAAACTCCAGTAAATTGGGACAGTACAAGGAACATGGTAGTGCTTGGACCAGAAATGATCGAGTAGATGGAGCAGGAAGTTGTTAATATCAGGCATAATTTAAAGGCATCTCAGGACAAGAAGAAGAGTTATGCCTATTTGAAGAGAGTACATAAGGAATTTAATATTGGGGATCATGTTTACTTGAGAGTGAAATCAAGGAAAAGTTCCATGAAGTTGGGAATTTGTGCCAAGTTGGCACCAAGATATTGTGGGCCATTTGAAATCCTTGATAGGATAGGGCCAGTTGCATATAGGATTGAATTACCTATTAACATGAGAGCTCATAATGTTTTCCATGTCTCTTTGATTAAGACATGTGTACATGATCCTAATCACATAATTGATTGGAATGTGATACAGGTGGAACCAGAGGGAGAGTTCCAAGTGGAGCCTATGTGCATCCTCGACAAGAAGGTCACTTTTCTTTGGAACAGGGCCATCGAATAGGTGAAGATGCAATGGAAGCAACTTAGTCTCAAAGAGGCTACATGGGAGCTAGAGGATGCCATGAGAGAGGCATTCCCATTTTTGCTCAGTTTTGAGAACACCGAGGAGTCCAGGGTAATTTTTAGGGGAGAAATTTTGCCAATTGGTTATTTTTGGGGTTTTTTTTCAAACAATAAATTCGCTATTTGTTCATTTTTAGTCTCTAATATCGCCTATATTTACATAAAATATGTTTTTTATCATAATATTCAACAAAATTTACACGTTTTAGTAGTAAATTTTATGTTTCATATTTATTATTCTCCTACCTATCTAAATACATGTTTTTTTCAATCCAAAATAATCGCCTAGGATACTATAGTTAAGCATAATATTAGAATCCTTAAAAAATACCCTGCCAAGGACAATGTTGTTCTAAGGGGGAGGGAGTTGTAATACCCCTATTTTGACCCCTTAGGGTTTATTGGCTTCAATGTAAATATTGTGTACATGCAATGTGTGGTTTCCCTAGTGTGGAGCTCAAGGCCAAGGCCCCACTAGGGGATGCTTAGGTTTATTTGCATAGTCAAGTATTTGATATTTTGATAATCCATGTGTTGTTAAGCCATGATATATTGTAAATGATGTAATTATTAAATATTGCAATAAAATACCAAGGAAATTGGATAAGGAGGCAACCAATGAGAAGGGGCTATGTGTATCCAGTAGGGAGAGGTGAGAGGGTTGTAGGATTGGAACCATGCTAGCACATATCGATTTGTGAACCCATTTGACTCCCCTGTTGACATTTAATTATGCTGTAAGAAGGTGGTTGAGAATACATGTTCATGAGGTTGATTGAGTATGGAGCAACCCTGCAAAATCCGTACGGCAGGGTATGGCTATGTTTTTCTTGTTCCTCAAGACACTCTACCATTCGAGAATTAGGTCACCCTGATCTGTATCTTGTAGTTGACCAACAACCTAATTCATCACATGTTATTGAGAGCCGAGAATAAGGAAGAGAAGAGAACCACGATTCTGTGTGAAGCCGAATTTGTAGAGCCAAGAATACAAAAGAAACCCTGCGTAGGAAGTGAAGCGGGTTGGGAAATCCTTGGATCAGACCCTGAGATGAATTACAAAGTGTGAGAAGCTTAGTGAAGCCATGCAAGCACTTAGATCTATTTGTAGAGGATCGAGTTGCGGGGCATAGCTTAGGCCACAATCCTGAGAAGAGTCCAACTTGAATAATAGAGAAGAAGGTAAAACATAGGGTTGGATATTCTTGATAAACCCAATGAAGGATGAAATCTCATGAAAGCAGTAGTTTGGAACTTTCTATGCCCACCCTAAAGAGCACTAGAGGGAAGGGGCCTTGAGGTACTATGCAACAGAGAAGAGGACCTTCCTTGTGTTGGGTGAGATAGGTAATGTGGGTGCCATGTCTTCTGAGTAGTCTAATATTCCTACAGCTCTGTGGTTGAGCTCACTGGCTTAGCATCATCCTCCTTGTTCCCTTGTATGCTTGATAAACCCAATTGCAGGTTGTCTTAGCATTGGGATGGAACCCTGACTGTAAGAGAGCCTATTTAGCTGTTCTTAGTGGATACACAACCCAGCTCGGGGGTGGTCTCTCAGCTGAAAGAGTATAGGTTGGACAGAGACCTAAGGTTGGGTGGAACATTCCTCTCACTTAGCCAGTTGCTTGAAGAGATTCAGTTCAAAGATAAGTGCTCCTTGTGGTGTTAAATGATGATATTTCATGTGTTATGTCTAATTGTTATGTCCAAGTTATTTGAATAAATGGTTGCATGAAATTGACTAGTAGGAAGGTTATGTATAAGCTTGAGTACGAAGGAGATGCATGCTTGATTGTTTAATCATTTGGTTGTGTTAATGTACTGCTAATCTTGCATGTGGTCGATGCATTGATTGGATTTAACTTCATTCATTATATGTATTTTTTATACATTGCATACACATTTAGATGGATTGTATGGCTTCACCTGGACTTGGGGAAATGAATGAGATAGCCCCTATGGTGTTTTACAATCCCTCCGTGGCTCAGGTGAAAAAGGAAATTCATGGTAGAAGGTAGGCAAAGTTCCTTGCATAAAGGTAAGGGCACATTGAGGGAGTTTAAACAAGAATTCAGTTGGAAAAATGGCTAAGTTAGAGTCCTCAACTATGATAGGGGATTATACCATTGCATAGAGCTCTCCAAGATATTTCCAACGTTACTAGACTTGTCCAATTTGGTCTAAGGATGAAGGAGATATAATCCTGGGAAGTTTTGCAGGTGTAGGGGATGTGGTTCCTCCTTTCCACATCCGCAATGCGGATTGCGGATTGCGAAGGTCGGGAACCAACCTTTGGATTTGCGTGGTTAGAATTTTGAATTTACAAATATGCAAGGCGGATTACAAATTTCAGAAGTCGGAAGGGATATTTCTACAGGGTTGGCGCGTTGGAATTCTGACTTTCCGCACCCGCAAAGCAGATTGTGGATTGTGGAAGTTGGAAGGTGAATTTTCCACGGGCTGCTAAATAAGTTTTTTGATTTTTGAGTTCCGCATGTGGGTTGCGGATTGCAGAATTTGGAAGGTGAATTCTTCCGGGAGAGCAATTTGTGGTTTCCAATTTCCGAGTTCTGCATGCAGGTTGCAGATTGTGGAATTTGGAAGGTGAATTCTTCCGAAAGAGCGATTTGTGGTTTCCGATTTCCGATTTCCGAGTTTCACATGTGGGTTGCAGATTGTGGAAGTTGGAAGAGTAAATTTTCCCAAGTTGAAGTTGTGGTTCCGTCGTTTCGAGTTCCGCATTGCATATTGCGGATTGCGGAGGCATGTTTCATCGAAGTTGGAATTGTGGTTCCGTCGTTCCGAATTCCACATTGCATCTTGCGGATTGCGGATCGAGGTCCATTTCGGCTGCGTGTAAAATGGACAAAATAGGTTATAAAAAAAATGTATCAGGTGTCTCCCATCACCACTGAGGGGTTTGGGGACGTGACAGAAGAGAAACAAAAGTAGGTAACCAAGATGTTGGAATATGACTTTGAAATCATCTATAGAAAATGGAAACATAACGTGATGGAAAATGCACTCTCCAGAAAAGATGAAGATGTTGGGGCATTACTTTGTTCCATTTCCATTCTACAACCAGATTGGATAGTAGCTACAAGGGAAGAGTGGAAAAAAATACCTATCTACATGGACGCTCATTCAAAAGCTACAGGATGATCTGAGTGTATCAGATACTTTTGTGTGGAAAAATTATTCACTATGGTATAAGGATCACTTATATTTATGCAAAAACTCCCAACACAAGCAGAAGGTCCTTTAAGAATTACACACCTCTCCTATACGTGGGCACTCAGGATTCCTGAAAACTTACCACAGGGTCAAGAAGGATTTGTTTTGGGAAGGTCTTAAATATGATGTTCAAAGGTTCGTGGTTGAATGCTTGGTTTGACAACATAATAAGGGTGAAACAGTTAAGACCCCGGGACTTCTACAACCATTAGACATACCTTTCCAACACTGGGAGGAAGTCTCCATGGATTTTATCACAAGTCTACCCAAGTTCGAAGGAAATAATGTTATTATGGTGGTTGTTGATAGACTCACGAAGTATGCACACTTTTGTGCACTCTCTCACCCTTTTAAAGGATGTCAGTAGCTGTAGCCTTTATGGAAACTATTCAGAAGTTACATGGAAATCCAAAGATTATTGTAAGTGATAGAGATCCAATTTTCACTGGAAAATTTTGGACTAAATTATTTTCCTGTTTGGGTGCTCAATTGGCTCACAGTTCATCTTATCACCCTCAATCTGATGGGAAAACTGAGATAGTGAACAAGAGTTTGGAAGGCTATCTTTATTTCTTTGCATCTGATAAACAAACACAGTGGGTGAAATGGTTGTCTTTGGAAGAATGGTGGTACAATACTTCATTCCATACATCATCAAAACTGTCTCCATTTATGGCACTTTATGGGTACCATCCTCTATCTATCACATCTCCCTTAAAAGGAAAATATAAATTTCAAGCCGTGGAAGATCACATAGAGCATCAGTAAGAATTTCTCCATATACTTAAGGACAACCTAACTATGTCAAAAAACAGGATGAAACAACAAACTGATCAACATTGCAGTGAAAGGAGTTTTGAAGAAGGGGATTTATTTATAAGGCTACAACCTTACAAGAATATGTCTCTCAAGATATTAAAGAAGGAAAATAAATTAGCACCCAAGTATTATGGTCCTTATAAAGTGTTACAGAAGATTGGTAGTATGGCTTACAAATTGGAGCTCCCTTCATCTTCAAGAGTACATCTAGTTTTCCATGTTTCTTGCTCAAAGAAGGTAATAGGAGACAAGATCCCAATTCAAACAATCTTGTCGGAGCTTGATGAAGAAGGAAAAGTCATATTGGAACCTGAACAAATCACTGAAACAAGGACTAAACAGCTACGGAATCGGGCTATTACTGATTACCTCATAAAGTGGAAGAACTTACTAGTTGAAGAATCGACATGGGAAGATGAGTCCTTCATACAGAAGCATCTGCAACTAATCAAGCGTTGAGGACAACACTTGTCTGAAGGGGAGGTTCATGTTAAGCCCTAAATATGGGCACATTTCCCCCTATATTGTGGTTCATTACATTAGTTTTGATGTCGACTTTGGTCCATTAGTGGTAATTGTCATTAGTATGGTTATATTAGTTATGTCGGCTTGGGTCAGTTAGTTGGGATTGTACCCCTTAGTCTCCTATATATAGGAAGGAGACCTTTCATTTGGAGTATATTATATTGTCTTGTTATGTGTACTTAGTACATTGTATAAGGAGGTTTCCCCCTCGAAGAGGCTTGTTATTCAACTATTTTATTCAATCAAGTCGTGGAGTACTCTTTCTGATCTATTTATGCTCTTTTCATTCTCTTTTTGGAAATTTGTTGCATAAAATTTTTGGACTCATGCTGCATTTTGGATCTAATGAGGAGGCCTTCAGTGGGCTGCATGGTGTATGTTGATGATGCCTTACTGCAATGTTAGCCAAAATTTAGCATGTGTGCAACATTTAGGCGTTAACGGATACAATCATTTCATCCCTAAAAGTTATCATATTGCTGGTGTAATCTCTCATAAATTTACACGAATTACTTCCCAAAACCCTTCACGAGTTCAAACACAAGCCATATGTGGTACCTAAAAATGTTGCATACTTCTAGGATGGATGGGTATAAGTCTGTATATCGGTCAAAATAAAACAATACTACACCATAGTTTTTTCGTATATTTCCTTGCAATATTTAAATGTTAATCATGTATTAAACCATACTTAATAGAAAACTACGAACACACACGCACATAGGAAATTTAAAAAAAAAACATACATGTTAAAAGTGTATAAACACTTCATATTTTTGGAGAAATTCTAGGTATGGTATAGTCTTAAATGGACTAGTATAGTTTCTTGAATAGTAAAACCAAAAGAAATACTAGAGATTGCAAATCAAAATGTCCATTACATTCGGGTAATACTCTTATAATGTGGATTAGTTATCCATTTTGTATTTTCTAATCACAAATTTTTTGCATTCCATAATTTCAATTGTAGAAGGTCTGACATAATCTTTGCAACGCGCAATATGTTCTCATCGTTTCCCCACCTACAAAATACAATAAAAGAAATTACAATTATTTTCTCTATAAATAAGGTTTCACATGCCAATAATTTGGTATACTTGGGTCTTCATATTAAAATCATTGTATTCATCTTTACATTCTCACAATTTTAGCATTGTGATTTTTACGGATTATTCGATCGACGTGGACAAAGATTGAACTCTGTAGTTCAAATGGTTGGAATCTAGAACAAAATAGGACAAAAATACAAACATTTTTTTAAATCAATCAAATTACTCAAAGATGAAGAAAGTACACACCTTTTTATTGAAGGTTTTCCTTGCTAGTTTGAATCCTTTATGACTCTACTCCTTGGATTGAATAGAGAACCTATGGAAGATCTAAAGCAAACAAGAGCAAGTGAAGACTACAAATATAAATTGATTAATCCAAGTAGATGACGAAGGAGAAATGCTATAAATGAAAATACAACATCATTTATGAGAAAGGAAATGTATTTATGTATTAAAAATTAGGAAAGAAGTACAACTGATATGCCTTGGTGTTGTAGGTCCCTTCTAATAAATCCTTTTTCCTTAACTTGTCACCTTGCCGCAAGAGGATGGATATCAAATATTCGGCTCTCCGGCACAATTACTCTAGCATTTAGCTAATAGTACCTCCTCTCTCCTCACCCATGGGCATGAGCTTTCTTTTATAGGGAAAAAGAGATAATGAGGAGATGAGAGATAAGAGGAGAAGGATGTGGTGAGATCCCAACAAGTTAGGGTTTCGGCTGAGATCCATCCTAATAGGAGGGGATATCCATCCATGAGGACTTCTTTCTAGAATCTCCTCAAACCTTCCTTTTTTCCATTCAAATAAGCAATATTGCATCCTTCTTGAGAGAAACTTGCGACATTTGAGGGTGTCGTAGTATGCATGAAAGAAACATGTGAAACTATCTCATGTTGCAAGAAAGCAACCTGCGACAATGAAGTGTGTCGTAGGTTGTCCGACAGCAATGTGCGACAATGTTGCTAACCAAGGTGTTTAAAGGGAAAACTCATGATTCTCATCTTCCAAATAAGTTTTATGAAAGGAATTTCAAGGATTATGGCAAGGATGAAGGTACATGGTTCATTATCATGGTGATGAAAAAATTTCCATGTAACAGTGTACAAATACAAAATGGTCAAAATATTCTTGAAGCTCCAACTATTCTCTGACTTCGAATAGTGTCCAATCCCCCTCCATTGATAATGTTCTAAATAATTCACCATTTTTCATAAAATCAAGTGAAACTATTGGAGATTTTGTTCCGTCATTGTCATCCTAATCCTTTGGAACTGAAACCCATTTCCCCATTTGTCGAACAAGTCTCCACCTACAAAATTTAAATGAGAGATATAGTATTTGTCTTGAAATCCAATACCTAAAAGAATTAAATGAAAATACTATATGATTTGTTACATTCATAAGTAATTCCCTCTTTGCCTCTTCTAACCCTAAAAATTAAGAAGCATGATACAATTAAAATAAGAAATATCCAAATGACTTACTTGAAAGACAAGGTGTCGTGACTCAATCTGCACTGTATTTCTTCTCCACTTTGGTCATGTATGCTTTTATCCCACCCAATGAAAACAAATTTGTAAGTATCCCATTGAAAGGTTTTGAAGTAGCGTACATTTTAACAGTTTGCCTAATCAACTCCTCCTTATGAAACAAATGAACAAACATAGAGAATGGCATGAAAATTCCACTATGTGTGTGGATGCCGCCTTTTTCTTTCATCCCAATTCGCATTTTTGAAAATAACTTGTAACAAAAAGAAATTAGCGGAGAATCATCTACACTTGACCATTCCAATAAGTTGAGCGAAGGTAAAGGGATATCTTTGAGATATTCACATGATCCAATTGTTTTTGGAAGAATGTATTCATATTTGTGAAGGAAAATACATTCCTTCTTTAACCATGCAGGATCCTTACCAGTGTAGAGTATTTTCCAATTTTTTATTGAACATCTTGGAAAACACTCGTTATGTATTGAAATGGATCCCATTCCTTCCAATTTGATATGCATAAATATGAAATAAATGTAATATTCATGTTTCTATAAAAGAGAAATAAAGAGATTGGAAATTCTAGAAGCTTTCAATTAAAATTGACCATAAAAAACTATGATATCCAAATTGGTCATCCATACTCACAATTACAATCAAGATTGGAAAAATCTGATTGATTAAAAAATTTCTCTTTTGACATCTCTCTATAGTCATAGACATGTGCCACTTGAATCTCTACCACTTTTTGTCCTCCATTACTTATCTTAAATCCTTTACCAAACCTTTCTAATGGATGTTAATTTCATGCAAACACTTTTTTTTTATTGCATGGCTTCCAATTGTTGACGGTTTCATTGTTACTCACGAACCAACAGATATTGGCATCGAAACCCATTTTCCTTGATCACCAGTTTTGTTGTATAACACAACTCATTTGAACCCACTCCTAGGATTTTCGTTGAGCCATTGAATTCTGCAACATAAAAAAGAAATAAAAATTGTTTAGTATGCTCTTTGTATTAAAAAACAAAGAATAAATTTAGGGTAAAATTCAAGGCTCTACCTCCAAATAAGGGTTTTGTAAAGGAAACAACTTTCAAAATGTTTAGTGAATAGTCCTTTCTACTATGGCAAGGTCCATAGAAGTTAACAAAGGTGACCTATTTATCTAAATTACTTACATATAATGAGCAAATTATGGTAGACTCCATGAAAATCTGAGAATTAAACTTTCAAAATTACATCTAGCAAGTAACTAAACCACATTTGACCTACCTCTAACACCATGAGAAGCAAAATTCCATTGTTTTGGAACCTTTGGGAGAACAATTAGAACCTCCTCACTACTTAGTATTATTTTTTAACAAAGAGAGCATATGGTCTATATTTATTTACAATCTACTTATCTATTTATTTATTCATATTAACTATTACCTTTTTCCCATACAAACTGCATGGGGTTATATAAATGCTGTTGAGTTTCTAGAGGTATAGGCCCATATCTACAAGATGATGAATATCTCTCCTTCTGAATTCCTCCATCATTTGTGGGGTTAACCTATAGTTAAACTATTTACTAATCCATGCATCACTTGCCACATTGATGGAGGCTTTGTTTCCTACTTTCCAACTAAGGTAAGGGCTAATGAGATTATAAGAGGTAAGCAATGCTTTTCAGAAGTTTGAGCCCCTATGATACATCTTCGAGGGAGATGTCATCCAATCTGCTATTAAAATTAGTGTTATGAATTTTTGTGTCAATATCCTTTGCTAGAGCCCTTTATTTGCTAAGAGTTGCCAACTTTCTTTAGCCAATAAATCATTTGCAAAACACCATATATTTTGTATGCCTCGCCCACCCAGATCTTTTAGTTTTGAGGATGCTTCCCAATATATCAATGGCATTCCTTTCAACTTCCTATTAACTCTTTAGAAGAAAGTAAAATAAATCTACCTAATGCCTCTCAAAATCTATTTTGGAATATGGGTGAGGGACAACCGATAAACAAGGATCCCATTTGATCCACTCTTAATTAGAATCAGTTGCATTGCCATCAAGAGCCATGTATGAGACCAATGATTAATCTTGGTTACAAGTTTTTCTAAGCTCCACACCTAGCTCCGATACCTATAATTGGTAGGTTCAAGCTTGAACCCTAGGTAAGACAAAATATCTTCAAATATGTGTTACATGAAGGGAACAAATCTCTTTATCATATATTTGTAAGCTCAATTGAATCAATTAAATATTATAGAGTATTTGAGAAGGTTTTTTCCATACCCATTGCATTGTAAAATAATTTTAGGATGCCTCCTACTGTTCTGGAATCTACCATTACTCTATCACCAAATAAAAGAAGGTCATCCACAAACATGATGTGTGATAACATTGTGCCTTTAACCACTTTGATTCCCCTAATGTGGGCCATCCTTCATTCCTTTTCTGATCAGAAGGTTGAGCCCTTCAACTATCATCAATAATAAAAGGGGCTAGAGGGGGGATCCTTGATGTAATCCCTAGAGGGGTGAATGAATTCGATGGCACAACCATTTATCAGGATCGTGTAGACCATTGAGGTGAAGCAAGCTTCAATCAATTGGATTAGGGGTTGTACAAAACCCACTTTTATTAGAACAAGATGGATATGCAACCAATTGATCTAGTCAAAGGCCTTTGACAAATCAACCTTTGCTATGAACACTTTTTTATGGATGAACTTTACAGAATGCAATACTTCTTGATTTGAACTGATTGCATCATGAATGTCCCTGCATTCAAGAAAATCCATATATTCTTGTGAAATCACTTGAGGAAGGCTTGGATTTAACCATTTCCATTTGACTCTAACAATCAACCCGTATATGCAATTGCATAGAGAGATTCGCTTGAACTATCCAATTTTTTTGGGGTCATTTTCCTTTGGGATGGTCATAATGAAGGTTGAGCTAAAAGCTTGTGTGACCTTTTTATTCCATGATCATTATTACATGGCCTCCTTGATCTCATTTTCAATAAGATCCTAGAATCCTAGAGTGAAAGAGAAAGTGAGAGACAAAGGGAGCACTCATACACTCTATAATTCTATTGATGAAAATGTATACAAAGAAAGCCCAAAAAAATATAGTTCTCTCAATGAATCAAAATTTCTTGTCATGAATTCTATAGAAGCAAGTTTACTTACGATTCTTTGTATCATTAATAGAGCACTCACATAACAAATGGAAGAGTAGATATTTGAACTTTTATACTCTGTTTTGCATTCCTCAGTTCAAATACTTAGTGGTGTGATTTCGGAGTTTGAAAGGAATGATTTGCTAAGTTGAACTGAGGAATGCAACTATCGATTCAACAATACTTAGATTGCGTTTTGAAATATTGTGTTTGTTTACTCATGAGGGATTTGAAATGATAAAAGATTTTGTTTATTAAAATCAGATTGAATGCATGCCAATCAGTGTATGCCTATAGGTGAAGTTCTTTTTCCAGAAATCGTTTGCGTACTTTTGGGGGTCGATACTTAATTTCTATAGATTTTAATCACCTATATATCATGCTGGTAATTTTAATTTTGATTCCAAGAATTTACATAGCATAAGTAAATATTGAGAGACCATAAATGAAGAAAGAGAGAAAATTATGTCATGTAACAAAAAATGCATAAATATTCTACAGCAAATGCTATTCATCGAGAAAATCAAATAAGAGCCTAACAGATCCCTCATATGGAGTGATGGATACGTTTAGGTAAATGATGGTCACACCACAAACAATTAGTTGCAATCCAATATTTGGATATGTCACTACTAAAATCACAGAGCGAAGTAGGTGCTAATTTCCATCCCTATGACTCGGACATGAGAGTTATTTAGAGATTGAAATATCACACCACAAAGACACCCATTGCCATAAACCCTACAACAATATCACCATCATTGGCCTCACCATCCTTCTGACACTGTAAAACTCCCAATACTCATCTTCTTTCTTTCTTTGTATCACCCATTAATTTGCTAGCAAAAATATTCTTCGATCTTTGTCAACAATCAACTGCCCAAAACAATCACTTTGAACCATTAAAATGCCCAAAAACATAAGAATAGAATAAGCAAAACCAAATTAAAATGAAATTGGAAATCAAACAACAAATTGTGAACAACATCATCAATTTACAGGCTTTTCAATGGTTGTTTTCGATGTTGCCCCAGTTTGTGCTTCTGGATCGTCTACAAGTGCCCTACCGAAGCCAGACCAGCGAGTTTAGTTAACAAAATCCAGCCCGAGAAGAAGGAATTATGGTGAGACTATATGAGAGCCATTTACTAATTAACTTATTCCAAAATATAGTATTTATAATAAATAATAATATTAATACGATATTAATGTATTTTAGAAGTGCAAGGTTATTTATATACATAATATTATGTGTAATACATAATATTTTTTCTTTTTCTTTTGAATATATATATATATATATAGTTGGTTAGTTAATTGTATTGTTTCTTTGAAAAAATATGAAAATGAAAATAATATTATTTTATAAAAAAGTGTGAATAGACAATAATATTTTATGAGTATTTTACTTGAAAATGACAATAATATTTTTTTATGAAAGTTTTGAAAAGACCTTCATTATGAGTACTTTACTTTATGACTTCAAAGCACTACCATGGTTAACTATGGGTTTTCATCCACCATTGAAAATGTGACAAATAAGCAAGCAATGTCAACTCAACCATGGAGATGATGTCATCCTCTAAAGTGTGATTGGTTGATTTTTAAAGTACAATTTCTTTGTTTTATTTATTTATTTTCAATCCACGGTTTTGTGGCCCATTATAAACTAATTTTAGTCAAGGAATTGGAGTTGTAATATAATCCATGTTAGTGGATTAGTGTTTTGGATGCTGCGATATTGTATTGTAAATAGAAAAAATAATGCAATGAGATAAACAGTGGAGAAACTCTTAGGAATGTTGGTTTTCTTGGCTTTGGGTTTGCAGAGTAAATCTTTGTGTAATGTGTGTGTGAGTCATTGTTAATTGTTGTGTTTAGATTTTGTTTGGTATTGTTTATCCTTACACATGTTTATCAAAATTATTCATAAGATTTGGAAGGGAATAGTACCAACTACAACTACTAGATACTTTTCATCATCGCTAAGCTCGACCTGAACTCCCGAGACGTGTTGATTTAGACTTTAAAATAGCTCATGTGTTGATGACATATGCCTAGATGCTCCATAGTCCACATACCAAGTGTTCATTGGAAATGTGTTGGTAGAAATGCAATACAAAATCAAGAAACCTTTAATGAACTTGGAGGAAAACTTGCCATCATCTGAGTTTTAGTAGAGGTTGCTACATGATTCTACTATTGATTCCCATTACCCTTCTTCTTACTATCTTAACATTGTGATGCATAATGGTTGTCCTTATGACATATAAAGCACTTGATTTTACTCAAGTCCTTTTTCCTTAGATATGAAGTTGACTCTTCACTCTTTACCTTACCCTTGCATGGTCATTTACCTCTTCCCTTCTTTGTTTACCAAACAGGGCATGGTGACTATCACCTCCCTTCTTATTGGCCTTTGACTCCATCTGAGTCTCTTCCTAGAAATAGTCATCCCACATTCTTTCAAATGATGAAATATTCTCTCAAGCACAAACACCCTATACAAGTGTTTCCCATTGAGATGAGAACACATTAAATGCTTGATTCACTAGTTGTTTGTCTTTAGTTTTCTCCCCAACCACTGCAAGTTGATCATGAGTCTACACGACCGTCATTAGGTAACTTGTAATTGTGTCAGATCTAGTCATCTCTATCGATCTAAGTCTATTATGCAATATCATCTTCTTGTTGATGTTCTCACTCTAGTAAAGGATAATCAAAGAATCGGACATCTCCTTTGCCATCTTATTCTTATATATATGAGGGATCGAATGATCATTTATAGCATCCATGATCATCGACTTGAATTTTATTTTTTTCTTCTTATAAATAGTCAAATATTCTCGATCTATTGGTAGAGCTATTATAAGATAGATGATATCTCAAAGATCATTCTCTTCCAATAGAAGATCATATATCTTCCAATAGAAGATCATTTATCTTCCAATAGAAGGGTTACATTCAATTTCCATGATAGGATATTTGAGGCACCTTCCAATCTATCCTCAAGCTTGAGGCTAGTCGATGCCATCTCTGGGATCTAACACACAAACTCCCAAAACTGATAAGCACTACCTCTGAAACCATATAACTACTAGTCTTGGTTCTCAACAATTGGTTCTAGTAGTTGATCTACTACAACAATCTCTTCAAATTTTTCAACCACAAAAACTCTAATACCATGTGAAAATTACAAACCCTAATACACAAACTCCCAAATCTAATCAGCACTAACTCTAAAAATTTCTTTAGTAGGTTGTCATTGTTGATGTATATGTAACTTCGGAATGTATTTCATCTGTATATTATATATATATTATTGTACCCTTATAAGAGATGTGTTATTCCTCTATAAGGAAGTGTCGTCATGTGGATTGACAAGTGTCGCAAGTGTGTGTACTTGCTGATGGGTTATTAGACCACCTTATGGGGTCGGCCCTGATTAATATATAATATAATGTGGGTGTATCAAAGTAGACAAGTCGGCCCCAGTAGGTCACTGGGCAAAAAGGTGAGTATAAATAGAGATAGGAGATCTCTATTTTACTCACTCGGAAAAAGTAACTATCTCTCTCTCTGAAAAGTGGCGCACTAGTGAGGAGGAGGAGGATCATCTGCTAGGAGACTATCTCAGTGTTATTTGGTTGTATTTTGGTTGAGCCATTGCTCTCTCTATCTCTGAGGAAGTTTGTGGGGTTTTTCACCTTAGGGTTTTCCCCACGGAAACTCTGTGTCTCTTGTCTCTATGCTTTTGATTCTTGTGATGCTTGTGATGCTTGTCATATTATGATTGTCATGCATTGATATACTGTAGATGTTATTCTCTCAGCAAAGATCCTATAGTATTGTGATTTAATACTAAAAATTTAACAGTCATGGGCTCCATCTTACATTAGCATGTTGTCATGGGCTCCATATTACAACAATATGCACAACTTGCAAGTATAGACTTGAAGTAAAACCAAACCCATGCCACCCATTGACAATGAAAAGTCTCTCCAAGAAATCATTGAACAGAACCAAAAAGGCCCTTTCCCATAAAAGTTCCAAAGAAATGTGTTCATTTTCACGTGGTTAAATTTTATATTTATATATACATAATATGTATTTCTTTTTAAAAGGTTAGAGTTTCAAATTTGAAGAGTGATAGAGTATGCACATTTCTATAGATTTTAGTAGTCAAATCAATATGTGAAAGAGGTTCCTTGTCCCACAAACAAGGGGGTCTCAGTAGTGACCTTAAAATTAGCTTTATTATTATTATTATTTTAAATGTTAATAATAATTTTTTCAATGCTTACTAGATACAGATTAAGAAAGATTTATCCATTGGTTGTAGCTTGGGTGGTTAGTAGGAATGATTGTTTCCCTCCCCACCCAAGTTCAATTCTTGTAAGTGACATGATGCTCTTGTTGAGCCTATATTGTAATAATTGTATTTCTGGACATACCTTGATTCTCTACCTGGAATAGCAGGTGTTGGCATTCTCCCGGTGGACTAGCCCAGTAACAAACGTTGAACCATCATTTAAAAAAATGGATTAAGATAGATTTAAAATCATTATTGTCGTATTTCAAGTTAAAATAATCTATATCCCTTCACATTAAAATTCTAAAAACGTTAATGTTAATGTTAATTCGATAATTGCTTTTTGAAAGAATAATGTTAATGTTAATATTGATACAGTGGTACTTAAGAATTAATTTTTCTATCATTACTTTTCACGCCTAATTATTTTGTTATAACAAAAACGGTTATACTATTAGATTAAAAAGATTGCAACCAAACCATATAGCTCAATAATACAAAAGTATATAGTGATATGGGCCTGACCACCAAAACTTTATGAGCACAAAAAAAAAGCTATCATTGTCCTAATGTCTCTTTTAGAGGATTCTAAGAGATTGATACAAGTATATATCCAATAATAGATACCTATAACAAAAAGAGTTTTACATATCATAACAACAAACTAGTGGAATGAGTGTTGACTGTAGGCTTCATATGGATAGCCATTGTCTTGTTGTGGCCTTGGATCCTCAATATACATATCCTCCATCATTTGTGAAATTGTTTCATTGTCTTTTGTGAGTGTTAGAGTAGACCCAAGAGAATACATGCGGTTGGAGGTTGTTGAATAATTGCTTTTGAGAATTGCATCCATATTGGCCTCTAAGTATATGCATTCAACTTGTAAGGCTTGAATTTGACCTCTATGTTGCATAATAATAGCCCTTAACTTAGAATGAGTTGTGTTTTCATTGTTGTGCAGAGTCTTAGAGAGCTAGGTGAGATAAGTTTGTTTCTCATTGATAAAGGTTTCATGCCTTCTCAACATTCTTTTCATTTCATGAATTTCCCATTAACACTTTCTATGGTAGCCAAGACAATCCACACTGATGGGTGCTCCTAAGGAATATATCAAAATCAACATGGGAGTTAAACAAGGATTCCCCACCTTGAATGTCGGAGAAACAATGGGTTTGCATAAATTTGGATCACAACACAGACCCTTGGGATCGAGGATAACTGATGGAACAGAACACCTAGGACACAAATTCCTATGCTCGGACCTCTCTACTATGATTAATTGTGATTTTACTCAAGTCCTTCTTCCATGACTATGAGGTTGACTCTTCACTTTTTACCTTACCCTTTCTTGGTCCCTTAACTTTGTCCTTCTTTGTTTTACCAAAGAGGGCATGGTCACTATCACCCCCCTGCTTGTTGAACTTTGGATCCTTTTGAGTCTCTTCTTGGATAAGTCATCCTACAATCTTTCAAATGATGGAAGATTCTCTTGAGCACAAACACTCTAAGCAAGTGTTTCCCATTGAGATGTTGTTATGACCCTCCTAGGGGTGTAAGGGGGGACTAGTGGGCCTATTAGTGTGCTAATGGTGGCCATTCAATATAAAGTGGATTAGGTCCACTATGTTTTCTATTATTAAATAAGGCCCACTATGGTAGTAAATAAATGTAATGGGATCTCATTAAAGAAGGACCACTAGGTATTTAAGATTTTAAAGTTGTAGTGTGATCTATAAATAAGGAGGAAGTCCTCCTTATGAGTAAATTGTAGAAGAATATTGTATGTGGAGCTTAACTCATAAGAGGTTTCCCCCTCGAAGGTGCAAGTGAATAGGAGTGGATCATTCCATAAAATGATCAAGTTTGAATATTAATAAAAGTAATTTATGATCTATTGTGTATGCATTCATATTTTCAAATTTGTTATACAAATTTGGTATCAGAGGACTTTTAGGGCCAAAGAAAACATTTTTTGTTTCTTCTATTTTGCAGTTTTTAGAGAAAAAGAAGCTCACGACACTCAATTGCAATTGAGTCTTTTTCAACCAAAATTCCAAAATCTAATTACAGATTTGAGTTCCTCTCATAGAATGCGTGATATTAGAAAGAAATATTTCTCAAATTGGAGTTCAAGAGCAGGAGATATGATCATTTGAAATCTGCATTTTTTTAGGGTTTCTAATAATGGTTGTGGATCTTGGATAAGGTGTAACTTTTGACAAGATGATCGGATTTCCACCATATCAACAAAATTTGCGAGATAATTTCTAGATCTTTCATTCGGTATATAGACTAACATATTTCCAAATAATCTCCTTATGCTATCACCCTTGTAACAATTCTTCCCTCCAACCCTCACATAATTGAAGCATGGCCTAGTTGAAATTTATGGAGCATAACCTGAGTATAATTAATGAGACTTCAGTTAAATTGGAGGAGCTTTGTGTTACTCGGGCCACATCATTTTTCATCATTAAATAATATAACAAAATAAAGTTGTGCATGGTATGATTTAGAGGATGATTGTGATTATTAGTATATGGATAGTTGTAATTTTTTGGATGACAACTATTTCCATCTTCTTTTTGTTGAAGCTTCTATATTATAAGAAGACAAAGTTGTGGATGAAAGACGATAGTAGGTGGTGCCTACCAATTTCCATGATCCTTCTTCTACAGTAGTAGAGTTCCTCATTGATCCTTCATTTTACTTCTTGGGATTGTTACGCTTATTTGGATCCATGTTACCATGATGGGCATGTGATGCCTAACACTCAATGGTTCATGGAGCTTTAGTGCCATCACTAGGTTGTTAGTTGGAGCATATGGACTGGGACCCAACCTTGAGATGGAGCTTGTTGGACGACATCAACATGGTTGCCCACATGAGTACATATGACATTGGTTCCTTGGCTTACTTCAGCATGGTTGTGTAACACTCCAAATTTAATTAGTTATTAATTAGGATACTAATTTCAACATAATTATGCATTAGGGGAATTTTGAGCTAAAACATGGGCCTCCAAACAAAAAAAATACTATCAAAATCAATTTTATAAGAACCAATCAAATTATAGAGAATGACATCATCCCTTATGGTTGAGGTGACATTGTTTGAATTAAAGTTATTTGTTTGTCAAATTCTAAATGGTGATTGAAAATCCATGGTTAACCATACTCATAATGAAAAAAATACTCATAAATTACTTTTATGAGTACTTTCACTTTAAAGTTCTTTTATATTTGAATATAAAGTATAATAATAATAAAAATTCAAACATAAATTTAAAAATAAAATCTTGGTTTAGTACTTTTTAGATATGATACAACCACTAATTTATATTATATTTTTATTTAAAAATATTATAACCATATTATTTAAAATTATTATATTATATTATATTATATTATAATTTATTATTATATTATATTATATTATTATATTATATTATATTATAATATATTATTATATTATATTATATTATAATATATTATATTATATTATATTATATTATAAAAAATATTGTTTATAATAATTATGTTTATTATATTTCTTATAATATATATTATGTTATATTATATATTTTAGTAATGTTATAATTAATTAATGAATATATATATTAGAATTTTTTTATAAATATGTAAATATATTTTAAAATAAATAATTATTAATGTGAATTCGTTTATATAAGTATAATTTAGAATTTATGTACAAAAGTTTAATTTAGGTTTATAATTAAAAATAAAAGTATTTTGTTTTATTTTATTTTATGAGTACTTTATTTTAGTACATTTATATATTCAAAAGTACTTATGCTTCTAGTCATATCAAAGATGATTTATTTTATATATTCAAAAGTACTTATGCTTCTAGTCATATCAAAGGGATTTTTTTTATTAATTTTAGTTGTACACATCTTTTCACTTTCACTTAACCATAGTTACATGAATTATAATGCAAAAAAGAGCTGTAAATATACCTTCCCCACAAAATGACAAACTCACAATATTTTATTATATCTCTTATGAGAAGGGGTTAAATTTGATGGTCACCCCTACCCATCACTGATTTTTTTTTTTTACGGATTTGATTCTAAAACTGCACTTCCTAGAACGTTTAATAATTTTTTTTACCCTTCCATTTAAATTTGTTTTTGATCAAAATCAAATTATTAATCAACCAAAATTTCTAATTTTAAGATTTCTTTTAGGATCACTTCAAAACCTGTTCGTTCAATGTTGAAATTTTCTCTTTTTATCAAAATCAAATTATTAATCCGTAATTCTTTACATTCGTTTTTCCCTAATGACCAAACAATCATGCTTTTACAACATAACTTTCGATACCCTAGAGTATTGCATATACACTTTGCAATGCTTTAAAGCTTGGAACAAAGACGACCAAGGAATATATATTTTATTGTGACTCTATTTCGTCTTACAAGGAAGAGAATCGAGTCGGGATTGGGCAAGATGAATCCGTAAAGAGAATAATAAAATCGGGAAGGATGAGAAATGAAATCCTTAACTTGATTTGATTTATAAGCACAAAACTCTGTTAATATTTGGAGCTTGGGTTCAAATTTACTCCTTGATTATATTATAAACAGTGGTTGTTGTACATACATTTTTGCAGAGTACTTATGTTGGGGAAATAGGGAATTTGGTAACAGAAAACACATTGAAAAATAACATTCAACTACACATCGGATTTGCATATGCTAGTATGGAAACCATATCTAATTCTATTCGATAAGAAATCATTTAGATGTTGACTTTAGGATATGGAAGTTTAGGAGAATGAAAATATTAAGGAAGAGTATTTCAAGTCCAGCAGGATAAATACCTTTCAGATTAAGCAGGGTTTCCATGTAGCAGTAGTAGTCAGCTTTGCAAAATTCCTGTATCTGTGGTCCCGTTCCAGTAGGTTGTGGCCTATGAGTTACAAGCTTCCAAGTTTCCAACTTTCGACTTCTGAGGTTGAGTATATATTTCCATTTCCGACGGGGGGGGGGGGATTTTACTTTGTGATCAATCAAGTGCCCAGTGCCAAACTCCACACCAGTACCACTAAGAAGGATTTCAACCCTCTTGATTGTTGATCCTAACTGCATTGCCAATAGGAGAAACCTTGGTCTTGGAAGTCCACCATCATAAGGAAGGGATGCTGCTAGCAATGGATTTGGATCCATTGCTACCACCAATGCAGTAAAAGGCAACTAGAAAAGCAACAGGAGAGGATACAGATACAGTTGAAGAACCATATAAGCAGCCTATTTACCTATGTACCACAGGGGTAGAGATGGTTGAATCTCAGTCCATACATAGTTGCAGTTTCAGTTGATCTACCACCATAAATGTAACTTTATTCAGTAGTTGAAGCAGAGCCTGTTTATTAGTTTGCTAACATACCAATAGACCCAGCATTAAGACTAGAGTCCGCAAACCTATTCTTTCATCTATGTCCGGAATTGATCGTTGAAGATATCTGGATTGATAGACACAAGAGCAAGGAAAAGCACATACTTGAGCAATAAAAAGGAACAGGTAGGGTTTCATTGTGTAGGGTTAATCGGACATCGTCCCAAAGGCCACTAGTACTGCCTGGGAGCCTGGGAGCCGGCATAATTTATGGGAGTTGTTGGTTGAATAAAAGTTTGATGTACTCCTTAATGGAGGAATTAAATTCTGAAAAAATGGGGCATACTGTTACTCGTCGGCCATGATCAACCCACATTAAATCCAACCAAATCCTAAGCGGTCACATTAAAATTTAAATACGATCCAACAAAATCCCAAGCGGTCACATTAAAATTTAAATATGGGCAAATTTTAAACGCGCAGTCAATTTGATGATCCCATAAATTAACTGAACTTTAGTATTAACATGTTTATTCTACATCCACATGTATTTTATCGGCAAAACATGAAAAAACAGTCATACGAGCGTCAAATTTAACCCCTGCTTATGAGACCCATTTTGGATCTCAAAATTCCTCTAATGATTACTTTGAGGAATTAATAAAAGACTATTTTATTAATAAAATGAGAAAGTGCATCAAGAGTAAATTAAGGATTTGATGGTAGTTAAAGTTAAATTAATTTAAATTGTATTAGTTGCAATGGGGACAAGTGGTGTCACCCATGAAAAGTTGGAAAATGATTAAAAAATGGGAAAATAACCTATAAAGGGGGGGGGGATACCAGGTTGAGGGATCTTTTTGGTTGGTTTGAAAGTTGAGTGTGGCTCTTGGGAATCTAGTATTGTTTTCTAGTTGATGGGGCAGAGAGATTATTATTTCCTATGAGGGAGAAGGGAATGTTACATTGGGGGTATTGCTGGACTGGTTGATTTTGGGGGGAACTTCTGCTTCATGTATTTGTTTTTTTGGTTTATGAGTTGGAGAGGGTGTTGAACTTTTTGAGTTGAGGAGTTGAAGGTGATGAGGAAATGAAATTGAGGGGGAGAAATTCCTCGAACTGGAATAGGGTTAAGTGAAATAGGGTTAAGTGTTGGGGGCTTGGAGGCTCTTAGTTTTTCATTGAGAGGTTGGTTTGGAAGAGAGTTTACCCCCAATTTTGGTTGTTGTGGTGGCGCTGGAAACTGGCTAAGATGAGAAGGTGGCTGCAACTTTGAAAACTCTTCTTATCCTACCCAGTAAGTAATGGTTTCCCATGTTATTTTGGTTAAATTGAACAATAGATTGTATTTTATGTTACATTACTGCTATAAAATTCCTTGTTATGGTTTAAATAGATGGATACTTTATATATGAAAATTTCTTCCTTGTTTTCATGTGCAAATTATGTTTTAAACAAGGCTTTGTCATTATGTAGATTAATAGATTAATTGCTTAATTAATCAAGGTTAATAAATGGTACTTATTTTGGAGTTTAAACATTGATTAGCAAATTGTGACCCCTACATCTAGTATCAAAGACGATTCTAACCTTGGAACCCAAGGAGGCTATTGCACTGTTTAACATGAATATCCATGAAGGTTTAACTAATGCGAATGCTAGCTTATTAATCTCAAGGGACAATATTCAAGAGGCTAATAAAGAAGCTAAGATGTCCTTGCAATATAATTTTTTTGCTAAAGAAAAATGTATTATATTAGCAAAATTTACCAGTGTTGTTACATTGAAGCACAATAGGGTTCAAGGATTCAGTTTCCTTATTAATCTAGACCATGACTAAACTTGAACTTAACAATTCTACTAAAACTTTGAGACTTTAACATAAATATTAAATTTCTTAACTTTAACAAGATTCGATTAACCTAAGACATCCATATCCAGTTGACTTGTAAATTCATTTTGGAGCTATATTATGGCCTCTTAATACATAGAATGAAACAGATTTTCAGATTCAAATTAAAAAAATTGGGCTTGACTAGCCGTAGGCAAGATAACCCAAAAGCTCTATCTGGACATGGAAGGGCCTGAAGCACACTGATGAACTGGAGGATGGCTTGGCTCTCCCAATAATATCGTTGAAAGGCTGCATTGAACAACATAAGAAGGGGGACCTTCATCTCTCCTGAAAATTATGGCTCTTATGTTAGCTACATTGATTTGGATTTGATGGATGTTAGTGATGTCCATCCTCTTTTCATTAGTTAAACTCTTGTGCTTGCTATTCACATTCAATAGTTCACTTAGGCTTGCTTTGACTTCACATTTTCTTCTTTGCTGCCACTGCACTGTATGTCTCCCTTTTGCCTAAAATTTCTAATTTCAACTCAACAAAGGCCTGATGCCATTTGTCGCTATTCATTTCAATCCCAAATGTTTAGTTTGTCCTTGCATTCATGTAGAACTTTTTCAATAGCTTCCAGATGTGGCATGAACCTACTCCAAAGCCATTTGTTTTCATTTGCAGTCACTCCAAAGCAGTGATGGAATTTGACGAGAAAAATGACCGTCATGAGGCATTTTGACCGTCAAATCGGTTAAAAATTTTCGTTAACCATCTTTTGTGAAGGGTAATTATCATTTAAACGTATTTTTGAAGGGTAATAAAATTTCTAAAACGTCATTATATTTACTATTTTTGAAGAATAACAAAATTTATAAAACGCCATTATTTTACTAGTATTGTTAATATCTTTGATCTTATATAAAACTATATTTTCCAAATGAGAATTTCCAACCATAATTTCACTTAATAAATAGAAAAATATATTAAATTAGTATTATTTCTATTCCTTTCGATTGCAAGTTGCATTGATTTTTCATAGAAAAAGAAAAACTCATATAACTCAATGATATTTCCATTACTTTTTTTATTTTTCTACTATTACAATGAGCATCTACATTAACATACTACAAATTTTAGTGCTCAATGATCATTGATTACATTAACATTCTACTGCTACAAGCCTACATCAACTAAATGACTTGGATTATGGAATTTGAAAGTTCCTTGAAGTTGGGAGTTTGAAGTTGGTGCAGCCACAGCCTAAAGTCTTGGAGACAAAACTTTGGAAAGCATTATCACAACCTACAGGTATTTCCTGCACGATCTTTTGGCATTATATTTAGTGATAGGTTTAGATTGAAAGATTTGTTTGAAATCTACAATTTTGAAGAAATGTTATATTTTTTTGATAATTTTAAATAGCTATATCATATATGTAGCCTGAATTATTTCTCTTGACATGATATTTAGTGGTTTATCTCATGATTTGAGTAATGCATATAGATTTAGATGTTGAAATTGAAATGAAAATCTCATATATTTCTATTATGGTTCAATTTCAATGAGAAATGCAAAATTTAAATGAAAGCAAATACTAAATAAGGTGTTAAGAGACGTACAATCTTGAATATACAGAGAAAAACTAGAATATAAAGCTATATTTTGCAAAATCGTATATTCATCATTATATATAAAAATGTGTGATAATAATCTAATTTAGAGAGACTTGCAAAGTTGCAACTATCTAACAACCCGGGTTTTAATTACATGTGTATCAATTTACAGATATAGGCATCTCTTGTAACAATCTGATTACTTTTAAGGTCGGAAGACAGGTTTTTTTTTTATATTGACAATGAACATGAATAGCTCCATGTATATTATGTTTTATACATTCTTTTTTTAATACAAGTTTTTTTTTTTTTCCCCGGAAAACGTATGCATTATATAAAGGTAAGACCACCGAATCTCCCCCTTTATAATTTCATCAAAATGAGTAGGGAAAAGCGGCACTATTTTGTGGGCATGATCTTTTGTATGGTCGTCGACTGGTAACCCTGATATGAGTTTATAACCTCCCCTTTCCTCCTTGGTTTTATTGGAGGCAGGGGTTTGCCTAATGATAATTGCTCCCATGACACTCAGAGAATTATGCAGGTACTTAACATAATAAATATTCACATTAATCGCGCCGAATGAAACTGTGTAGAGTCATAACCAGTAGTCATAAAAAAGTTGGAACAATGGTGATACTAGTATAACCCTAATCATTAATCGTAATAGAGACTGTTTTTTTTAGTATCATCTGCCCAAAACCCCAATCCAACCAATGTGGGAGCTCTCTCAGGCGGGCCTTCCAAGATATAGATAGGGGGGCTCCACCAATGCTTTATTCTCTGATAAACCATAATAAGTGGAGTGAACCAATAATATAATCCATCCTCAACCGGCAAGCAAGTAGTTTAGGATTCTTGACCTGCGTCCTAGCAGTGTTCCTTGTAATTTTCATTTTATAAAACTACCTTGTAAATTCCAACCCGAAGGCCCTACTCTACAAATAACACAGAAATAATAACAGAAATATATCTAATTAGTTTTACAATAATTTATAATATTTCACGTAGCTTTTCCATAAATTTTAGAAATATGTTATTTTCAACTTATTTCTTAGCCATTATCTTAAAAGTTTTCTACCATTTTATGTTCAAAGTTTATCTAATTTTATCATTGATAAATATATCCAAATAGCTTTGCGGTAATGTATAACCAAATAGTTTTGCAGTAATATATAATGTTACAGTTTATACATAGCCTTTATTTTTTCCATAAGTTCTAAAAATATATTATTTCTCAACTTATTTCCTTGTTATTATCTCAAAAAATTCCTACCATTTATGTTCAAAGTTTGTTTATCTAAATTTAACATTCTTTATTTTCTGAAAATAACTGAAAGTAAATGCCAATAACAAAATAACCGGTAGTTACCACTGCATATTTTTACTTACTGAATCATCTTATTAAAACCAAATTCCAACACTGCTCCAAAGTGATGGCTGATGGATTCTCGTTCTTTCTCCGACCTCTTCGTTGAGAGGGAGGGTCCACAAATCATATGGAGGCACCTTGTCTCGTGTGTCAAGCTTTGTTCACAATTCAAATGCCAGAAGTCTCCTTGATCCTCGTTATAAATCAATATGATTTTAGATATTATGAGGATCCACCCCCAACATTTTCTAATGCTTCGATTTCCAATGTGAGCATTCATTAATGCTTCGATTTCTGCCCCAAGCATTTGTTAATGCATGCATAACCTTGATCATAATTGAGACCCCCATCTGTCTATAGCTTTATTCACCAACCAATCAGCCACTAATTTGTTGGCTAATATTTTGGCGTCCACTCAATTATTCCTTCAAGGAACCAGCCTGAACATTGTGCTCTTCCATTAAGGATTTCATTAAGTATCTTTCGAGTCCTCTTCCTCCAACACATCGATAGCAATATAATTCTAAGGACAACTGGAAAGCGATTGATACAAGATTTTTTAGTAAACTTTTGAATCCACAAGAGTAAACCCAGTAACAGCCATTGATAGATAATCTCCATTGAAATAACGCATATACAAAAGGATTTATAGACACAATAAAGAGCTAAAAGAGTTAACAATAAAAAAAAATACCCAATTTTAAGACAAAAGATAGGAGAGCATGAAAACCAGCGAAATCATAACACTGAAGAACTGAACATATGGAATTGCAACTCTGCAAATAAACACCATGACACAATGAAAGAGGTTTGGTAAGAGACCTGGATCTATGAAATACTAAGCCGAAAATTATCTCCTCTCCACAATTGAGATGCAAACCTCCTCGAAGAGAAAACCAGAATAAACTCACAAGTCCCAGGTTTTCAAACTATGGCCCATAGATGTAGTTTGGGGTATCATGAGCGGGCATAGTGATAATAATATGGAAATTAGCTCTCTGAAAAGTATATGATGTAATAATAATAAATAAATATAATAATGATGCTAAAGCATAATTAAAGTCATGGTTGTTGAAAGCTCAAATATAGGGTTGGAGAGTGCTAATGAAACTAACTCAATAAGAAGTCTTGGGAAATAAACCTAGCTCCTGTCCACCCATAAAATGCATAAGGCAGGCTAGCCTTGAAAGTGATTCAGCAATTCCAGACTTATTGCATGGTGCATCAAAGAAAGTCATATTGATATATTCAATCCTTTTTAATAAACAATACTCTCTTCTTATCTTTGTGTATCTGTTATGGTTTTCTCAAATAACCAACAATTGTATCAAAGTGTTTAACAACCTGATCTTGGAATCAATGTTTGTGTTTGGTAACGTCTCAAGAAGGTTCATGGAGCTAGCCGATTCTAGGAGAGGAAATATACTTAATATTGGGAAACAAAAAATTGAATTGATCTTATGTTTGATTTAACCCTTTTAGGTCACCTAGGATAATCCCAAGATTAAATGAATGTCTCCTATTGTTAACCATTAGCCTTTGACTTTAATTGTATGTGTCTTATTGTGACATAGAACTTTATACCTATTTAGATAAGACTCAACATGTCATGGTTTTTGCACTCACTTAATTAACCATGAATAAAACTATCTCTAGTAAATTCTAACAAACGGTAATGGTAAAAATCATAGCGGATCATGGCCCCAAAACGGCGTAGACAACCTCAATCTAGTGTTGAAACTGGCACGTCGATGGAGAAAGCTATTTTATTCTCCTTGGGGGAGATGTTCGACATGTTTAGGGATTGGATGGTTGGCCAGAGCCAAAACCAAAATATAGGACAAAATCTTGATCAAAGTCAGGAAAGGGAACTCGAGCAAAAGAAAAAGCAAGATCAACACCAACCTTCCTCCTCGAAAGGGGTAAGGCCACCTTTAGACATTATGAAGCAAGTCCACAAATCCAATTTACTAGAGTTTTCAAATAAACAAGAGGGGTGGGTGGCAGAACCTTAGTTGCTAGGAGTTAAAAGGGCTCTTAGCTTTAAGGACTATACCACTAATGAAAAAGTACATATAGCTATGAGTATATTGACTGAGAAATCATTTATGTGGTGGATGAATGAGGAGCAAAAGCTTCACATTGGGTCCTTATAGGTAACCTAGGAACTATTTGAAAAAAAAATTAGATCCCGGTACTTGTCAAATGAGTACAAACATCAATAAAAATTATCATTCCATGCAGTGCAGCAAAGGTGAAGATCAATAGAAGAGTATGAAATGGAGTTTTATTAGTTAGTACATCACATTGATTACATGGTAGACTATGGTAGGAAGGAAGAAAGATTTATTCATGGGATGGATGAAGAGGTTCATACATAGGAAGCGATGTGGAACCCCACCACCATGGTAGAGACCTTGAATATAGCCAACAAAGTTATGAAAAAGATTGAGATGGGAAAACAAGCCTAGGGATAGGTATAGGCACAAACTCGGGCATCGAAACTCCAGGAGGATTCTAGGTCTACTACATCAATTGAGGGCAACAGATTTGGTTATCATGGAGGTCATTCTAGGGTAGTTAATATGGCTAGTATGTCAGTTGCTTTCCCTACCAATTCCTTGGACACCCTGTATACCATAGGGTCGTGATCTGGAACGTATCATCATAGGGGTGGCAGTTGGGGTAGGGGTCATGGTGGTCAGGGTCAGATAGTTGTCACAACTCCAGTTAGGATTAGATGTTATATATGCTAGGGTCCTCATTACTAGTGGAAATTCTTAATGGAGCAGGTAGGCATAGGCCACCCAGGGGCAAGGGCTCGAGGAGGCCAACTGTTGGGATTAGCACTGAATTATACTATAATTTCATCTTTTGTGAGGAGGGTTATGATTCCTCCGAATTTTGTGAATGGATTTTCTAGATGCATGGAATGGAAACGTTTTCTTTTCTCAAAGCCAATGATAAAATGCAATTCAAACTCAGTTACAATTAAGCGGAGAAATTACCCTTGCAAATAATAAGTAATTTTTTGTTATGATGGCTAAATAAGAATAGTTAAATTGTCTATGAATTAAGCATCAAAAAGTCAAACAAACTTGTTATTGATATTAAACCATCAATGGAAAGTAGTCGATCCTACCACATGCTATGATAATACCCATATTAATATATTATTCATACCATGAATGCTTAATGGAAAAGCAAGGGTAAATAAGAAGTCAAATGCAGAAACCTGTGTCAAATGTTTACCTTACGGTCCACGGTAAACAAGGCTATATATATATATATATATATAACCATATTGAAAGCCAATGCCACTTTAACCCTCATACAACGACGATGTTGTATTGGATATAAACTACTGAATAATTAACTATCATTTAAATACAATTGAGAAGTTACATGGGAAGGACTCCATCTTGGGCATGTGATCTTGTTATGTTATTTCATGATATGTGATTGTAACATATGATTTTCTATTGAGTTATGTTGACATATTGATTGCATGTGATGCCTTATTATTTGATACTTGATGAAAAAAGACACATAGTTATGAAAGGTTGATATTTTATGTCGACAGTCACTTGTTACTTAGAACATAGAACACATGGTTATGATATCTTGATATTACAGGTAATTTGGTAGCCTCGCTATTTTGCTTCATTATGATATATGACATGTAATTTTGAGATGTTGTTTAATGATCATATGGTTGTGATATCATGTTATGATGACATTCAGAATGGAACCTTGTTTTATAATTATGAAAACTATGATGGGATTAATGGCATATCAATAGAATACTTAAATAGTGCATCATGAGTTGTTGTTTTATTAGGATATCACACAGTGTATAGTATTCAAAAGAATATGTTATTATTCAGAAGGAATTTTATGTCATATTGATGGTTTTAGAAGATGATTACTAATCACTTTTCTTGGTGGTGAGTGGAAGTATGTTTCAAGTAACTCACTTGAAGGGCATGGGAGGCCTATCTTTCTATGATTTCGTGGGGGTGGGGGGGGCATAACCACAAATGAGAATGGTTGTAATACATACTTTTATGGGTTGGGGAACAACCCAACAGTTGACTCTACGCGAACAATATTTAATAATATCATAAAATTGTTAAAAATGGATCAAGGATTAGTATCTTATGTCGAAAGTTCACGACATGAGGCATTTTCGTGGTAAGGGAGGTATATGGAGAAGGATTTTTTATGCATAGGGTTGGTTTCCATAGGGAGGATAGGGAGAAAGTCAGGACCAGCCTTTCAAGATGACTGGGGTATATTGGAGTAGTGTACCGAGAACCAAGTTGCAAAATACATATATGCCAAAAGACTACCCATGAAGACTTATGATTTTATGATTTATCGGAAGTCACGAGAGTGACTTAGAGTGGAGACCACCAGTGAAGACTTATGTTGATTACCGAAAGTTGGGAGAGAATTTAAGCACATAGACTACTCGTGAAGACTTATGATGACGACTATACAATTTTATGATTTATAGGAAGTTGGGGGAGTGACTTAGAGCGGAGACTGCTAGTGAAGACTTATGATGCCTACTGTATGATCTGTGGACAAGTTATAGTAGAGGGCATGTGCCATGGCAAGCAGGAGCATCTGGAGCATTGTCGAGGAGGATGTTGGAGGTGTATTATGGATGGTATGATTCTCAAGGGTGAGGGTGTGTAAGGAATGAGGAAGACATTGTTTAGGTTATTGTGTAAGGAATGAGGGAGTTTGGAGTATTGTGTGTTTATGTTATTTATTTTATTTGTTGTTTTTAATATTAATTTAAAAAAAATTATAGCATGAAGGGTGTGATGAGATTAATGCATAAATTGTATGAATAAGTGCATATTATATTTTAGGAAATTAATCAAGATCATGTCGTAATTAGGGTGTTATGATTGTATTAGTGTAGATGGGAAGTTTCTATGCCATGACCTCATATTCACAATAATATTAGTTATATATTTAAGTAAGTCTTTTATTGACGTGATATATAAACTTAAGTCTTATATTGTTGTTGTGTGGATTATAACTTCAACACTGAGTTTCCTTAAGGGGGGGAGTATGTAACACTCCAAATTTAATTAGTTATTAATTAGGATACTAATATCAACATAATTATGCTTACCTTAAGGAATTAATAAAAGACTATTAATTTTTATTAATAAAAAATAAAAAGTATGTTAAGAGTAAATTAAGGATTAGATGGTAATTAAAGTTAAATTAATTTAAATGTGTATTTTTTGCAAGGGTGACAAGTAGTGTCACCCATGCAAAATTGGAAAAAGGATTAAAAAAAGGGAAAATAACCCATAAAAGGGGGGGAAATACCAGGTTGGGGGGTCGTTTTGGCTAGTCAGGAAGTTGGGTGTGGCTCTTGGGAATCTAGTATTATTTTATGGTTGATGGGGTGGAGAGATTTTTATTTCCTATGAGGGGAAGGGAATGTTACATTGGGGGTCTTGTTGGATTGGTTGATTTTTCGGGGAACTTCTCCTTCATGTGTTTGCTTTTCTGATTTATTAGTTGGAGAGAGTGTTGAATTTTATGAGATGAGGAGGTGAAATTGAGGGGGAGAAATTCCCTAAACTGGAATAGGGTTAATTGCTGGGGGCTCAGGGGCTCTCAGTTTTTCACGGAGAATTTGGTTGGGAGGAGAGTTCCCCTCCCCCCCGACAACTCTTGTTGTTGTGGTGGAGTTGGAAACTGGCTAGGGTCAAGAAGGATAATCTAAGCAATAGATTTATTTTTCTGTTACATTATTGCTATAAAGTAAAATTACTTGTCATGGTTTAAATAGATGGATAATTTATATATGAAAATTCCTTCCTTGTTTTCTTGTGCAATTTATATTTTAAATTCTGAGTTAAACAAGGTTTTGTCATTATGTAGATTATTAAGATTAATTGCTTAATTAATCAAGGTTAATTAGTGATAGTTATTTTGGGGTCAGATTAAACATTGATTAGCAATTTTTGACCCCTACAAGTAGTCAACATTTGCTCATGGGATCTTGGATTATGGTTCTGCAACTTCACATCAAGCGTTGAACGCAACGCTTTCCTAAGGGGGGTGGAGTGTTATGACCCTCCCTAGGGGTGTAATGGGGGGCTAGAGGGCCCATTAGTATAATAGTGGAACCCATTCAAAATAAAGTGGATTGGTCCACTATGTTCACTATTATTAAATAAGGCCCACTATGGTAATAAATAAATGTAATGGGGCCTCATTAAAGAAGGTCCACTAGGTAGTTAGGAGGTTAGAGTTGTGTGATATATAAATATGTATGGAGTCCTCCTTATGAGTCACGTTTGGAAGAATAGTGTATGTGGAGCTTAGCTCATAGGAGGCTTCCCACTCAAAGAGGCAAGTGAAGATGAGTAGATACTTCCATAAAATATCAAGTTTGAATATTAATAAAAGTGAATTTTGATATATTAATTATGCATTCATATTTTCATATTTGAGTTATTCAACAGATGAGAACCCATTTAGTGCTTGATTCACTAGATCTTTGTCTTTGGTTTTTTCCCCAACTATTGCAACTTGATCACGAATCTACATGATCTTCATTAGGTAACATGTAGCTATGTAAAATCTGTTGAAATATTGTAACTTCAAAGAATATTATATTTGTACTTTATTATTCCAGAGATGTTTCATTCCTCCGTGAAGATCTTATTGTATATCCGAAGATGTTTATTCCTCCGTCGAATTGTGGTAACTTGGGTTATTAGACTTCCCTAGTGGGGGTCGGCCTTGTATGTGTTATGTGGGTCAAAGGGTTATTAGACCACCCTAGAGGGGTCGGCCTAGTCAGTTGTAGTGGGGTGTTTAACCCAGTAATTAAGTTGGGGCTGACCTAGCTTGTGTAAAAGTCAGTCGGGGAACAAGTATAAGTAGAGGAGGATGTTCCTCACTTAAATCACTCATTCATTCACTGGTGAGTGGCGCACTTGTGTGAGAGAGGTCTGCTATGGAGGAGGAGGAGCTCAGTTTACATCTTTGTATTTGCTGATCATCTATATTGAGGAAGCTTTGCTGGGTTTTCTACCCCATGAGGGTTTCCCAGGATAAATCTGTGTCTCTTGTGTTTATGCTGTGCTTGTTGTTTCCTCAGTGATCCTGTATATACTATTGTTTTGAAATGAAATGCAATGCTAATATTTTCTGTCTTATAATATTGAATCTTAACATGGTATCAAAGCTAACCTGAAGGAAGGCAATGTATGGCATTTACGACACTTGCTTCACTTGCGACAATTTGAAGGTTAGGGTTTTATATAGCAAAAACCAGTCATCGTGGAACTTTAGCTATAAATCCATTTTGGCGAAGGTTTAGGATCCGAAAACTTTACAGGTCGTATATAACATCCCCAGGTACCTTGTGTCCAAAGGACACCCTCAGATGCATTGTACTTTGTGAGTTATGATCCGTACAAGTTAGGGTTTCTGCCTCTTCCAGATCTCAGTCATAATCAGGTGACCTAGGAAAAAAGGTCATAACTTGGGCTAGGAAGCTCCAAATGCAATTTCGTAAAAAGTGACAGGTAGTACACAGACTGCACTATATCAGGAAACTTCTTTAGAGGCCGAAGTTGAACCGTGACACGTGGCACACCGTACAAGTTCGCTCTCCTGTTTTATCCCATAAACAAGTCACGTTGCGACACTTGGCATAACTCTCTCTCAGAAAATCCAATTGAGGTCAGACCTGTCGGGATGGAAAGATGACAGGTCAGGCTACCACAAAAAAAGTTTTTAGACCCTGTGGATCGAAAAGTTTGGAGTTACAGCAGAAACAATCAGGTACATATTTCTATCAAAACATAATTATTTTTGGAGCACCTTCATTCATGGCTTCCGGAATTTAGGGTTTCAGAGAAAGTTAGAATTTTTGGAATCGGTGTCCGTGATTGAATGCTACTCAGGAAAATCGAAATTTAGATACCAAGATCGAATTTTTTTGGTTGGGTAGAAGACCGGGCTTGATCAAACCCCAGTTCGGGATTTTGATCGGAAAGATGGAAAATTAGGGCTTCAACAAAAGTTGGAATTTTTGAAGTCTATAACCACGGCTGGAAGCTCCTCAGAAAAATAGGAGTTTAGAGCCTTGGATTGAACCTTTTGATTAGGCAGAAGGGTGGGCTCCATCAAACCCTAGTTCGAGATCCTCTCCAGAAGATCCAGAAGTCTCGAAGATAATTTTAAGGGGTTAAATTTTGGAGATTCAAAATTGAAGTATGCTAGTTTGATCAGCTCAGCAGGACACATTCTTCCATACATTCAGAAGTGTGAAAGTCAAAGTTTGAATTTTTAGGGTTTCTCTGATAAACCATAATCGAGCCCAGATCCATTTTCAGGGGGAGTTGAGGCTAAGTCCTTACATAAGAAGACTACAAGAATTTCCTCACAGGTATGACTTGAGGAAATACAGGTATGTCTTGAAATTTGATTCTTGATTAAGTTCATAATATGTTTGTCTTCATATTATTTATTAGTACAATCGTGACTAATGTTAGAATTGTCTTATCACCCTAGTAAAAGTATGTGAATGATAAAAGACATTCATTGATTAGGGATATATGATTGTACTAATGCACTGTGGTGTTGTATGAGGTTGATGTTGTCTGCTAACAAGGTACAGGTACATCACGAAAGACAAATCAAGTTCCATGACCATGATGACATGAAGACAAAGACTCATCCATAATGTTTGACCATATAGAATCTCTACTTACAAGGTATGTATGACTTTGTTCTACTATGCTTGACTTATGAGATATGTAGGCTCTAGCACAAGGTCTCTAAATCATTGAAGAGAACAAAGAATATATTGTTTAGGTATGTTAGACATAACTAAGCAGGTATACTAATCCAGGTATGTTTTCCTATATCAAGTTAGAATCTTACCTTGTGTTAGGATCCCTTATATAAGTATACTTGGTATGATTGGTTATGCTTATTCATAAAGTTAGAAATGTAAGTAATCAAGGGTTTATGCATATTATGTCTCTTATCTCGATTGATGATTTAACTAACCAAAAGAGTCCTATGATCAAATAAGAATATGCATGAGTAAAAGAAGACTTCCCTGAAACCTTGAATACTAATGTTTATTATCTATGATCATGACTATACATATTCAAGATTATTTAGAATTATAATGTTTTGATAATATTGAGATTATACTAATGAATGTATGTTTGTGTATGAGATCATGAGGATGACACCAGTGCACACTTGAGCATGCACAGTGAATAGAAGTTCAAAAGACACATAGACGATCAAGCGGGAGGAAACCACACAAACATAAAAGATAAGTATTTGAGTTGTTATTTGAATCTCTGAAATAGTAAATGATATTGCTTGTAATGGTTGTATGCATATTTGTATTTCTAGAATATATCATGCTGAGTGTAAACACTCATATAGCATTGAACAGTATACTACTAATATGCATATGATTGATAAGTTGGACAAACATTCCATTGTTGCTTGTCTAGAATGAAACCTCTTTGCTGACATGCTGAGAGCTGTGCACACTCTCGATAGTATGTTCTGGTAGAGATGGAAGGCATCTAGATAGCCACTGTATGCATACAGGATATGGAAAAGTGTTGTGCCAAAGTATTGGTTAAGATAGTAGCATAACTATGTAAATCATATTTGTATGCATAATAGGTTATCATGTCAACATGATTTGATGATTATGAAGTATTACTAATCATGTATTTAATTTTGATTTGTAGGAAAGATCATGAAGAATGATGAACACTGAACAAGTGATGGATGTTCAACAAGAAGATTTACAAATCAAACATAATATAGAAGGCTCGTGGCTAGAGATTCTCTTAGAAAGAGGAAGAGGATCATGATGAGATGTTTGCTCCAAATGACTCGATAAGACCATTCTCTTAATGGTGTAATTGAAGAAAGCTCTGTATGGGCACCCAGGATAGATAGTCATTTAATGAGCTTAATGATCACCATCGGTGATGCAGACTTCAACCTTTGCTACAAGGTTGAAGATGGTGTCTGTATATAGATGACATTCTTCTCTTAGATGGATGCAAGAAGTTTGAATGATCTTGAGGCTCATATCAGTAGACCCATTTGACGTGAGATGGCACGGATAGATATGCAGAAGATCACTCAATGCAGAGTGTGAATGATGTTCAGTCACAAAGGGAGAATTGACAGCTTTTTGACAAAGCTTGGGATTTACCAGAAGTAAATTTAATTCTAACCTTTATCTTAAGGTTATGAATGATGAACCTGTCATATTATTGTTGTATGTGGATGATTTCTTTCTGACAAGGAATGAGAAACAGATCATGGAAAGAAATAAGCTAGTTACAAAATTTGAGATGAAAGATCTCAAATTAATATGGAAGTATGGAAAGGCCCAGAAGGAATCTTTCTCAACCAAGGAAAGTATGTTGTGGAAATCTTGTGAAGATTTGATATGTTGGAATGTACAACCATGGACACTCTCATGGGTTCCGACTTAAAGCTGTTAGTTGATGACTCATCAGAGTTAGTGGATGTAACTTTGTACAGACAGATTATTGGGTCATTGATATATTTGAAGAATACTAGACCAAACATATGCTTTGCCGTAAATGCCTTGAGTTAGTATCTAGTGGAACCTAGAAGAGTTCACTTAATAGCTGCAAAGCATGTAATGAGGTATTTAAAGAGTACGATAGACTTTGATCTATGTTATCTTGGAGATCATGACTACATGGTTACTCAGATTCTGACTGGGCAGGAAGTGTCCCTGACAGGAAGAGTACATCAGGTGGATGTTATGGTCTTGGATCTGCCATGATCTCATGGTTCAACAAGAAACAATCTAGTATGACTCTCAGTACTGCCGAAGCAGAATATATAGTTGCTTGCTCTGCCAGTTGTGAAGCAGTATGGCTTCGAAAAGCTATTATCAGGATTGTTTGACTTAGAAATGGATCCCACTATGATCATGTATTAAGATCCAGTGTTCCATGATAAGTCAAAACACATAGAGATCCGATATTTCTATATACAAGATATGGTGCAGAAAGCTCGAGTATGTGAGCACTGATGAGCAAATTACTGATATATTGACCAAACCTCTGTCTCGAGTAAAATTTGAGTATTTCCGAGACAAGCTTGGTGCAGTTCAAAAGGACCCTCCTCAAAAGGGGGAGTGATATAGACAACTTAGGATATTTATATTTCTCATATACTTAGGATATCTATATTTCTCATATGCTTAGGATATCTATATTTCTCATATGCTTAGGATATCTATATTTCTCATATACTTAGGATATTTATATTTCTCATATACTAAGGATAATTGTATTGATGATGTGTATACATATACTGGTGTGGATACTTGTATTTGATGTGTATACTTGTATTGGTGTGGATACTTGTATTTGATGTGTATACTTGTACCTATATTGATGAGGATACATGGGGATTGGATCATCCCTGGACTTCAGTCCTAAAGAGAGCCGTAGACGTATGTCTTCGAGAATGAAGTCCTTAGTGGACATGTGGGGATTGGATCATCCCTGGACTTAAGTCCTAAAGAGAGCCGTAGACGTATGTCTTCGAGAATGAAGTCCTTAGTGGACATGTGGGGATTGGATCATCCCTGGACTTCAGTCCTAAAGAGATCCGTAGATGTATGTCTTCGAGAATGAAGTCCTTGGTGGACATTTGGGGATTGGATCATCCCCGGACTTCGGTCCCTTGAATTGAACCGTAGACATGATGTCTCCGAAAATGAATTCCTTGGTGGACATGTGGGGATTGGATCGTCCTCGGACTTCGGTCCCTTGAATTGAACCGTAGACATGATGTCTCCGAAAATGAAGTCCTTGGTGGACATGTGGGGATTGGATCGTCCCTGGACTTCGGTCCCTTGAATTGAACCGTAGACATGATGTCTTCGAAAATGAATTCCTTGGTGGACATGTGGGGTTTGGATCATCCCTGGACTTCGGTCCTTTGAATTGAGCCGTAGACATGATGTCTCCGAGAATGGGATTCGATCGTCCCTGGATTTATGGTCCCTTGAATTGAGCCGTAGACATGATGTCTCCGAGAATGGGATTGGATCGTCCCTGGATTTATGGTCCCTTGAATTGAGCCGTAGACATGATGTCTCTGAGAATGGGATTGGATCGTCCCTGGATTTATGGTCCCTTGAATTGAGTCGTATATAGAGGTCTCCGAGAATTGAATGAGAGGACTGGATCGTCCCTGGACCTCGGTTCAAAAGGTACATGATAGGACTGGATTGTCCTTGAACCTCGGTTCAAAAGGTACATGATAGGATTGTATCATCCATGGACCTATGTCCTAAAGAGAGCAGGATTGATCATCCTATAATATGATCGTGTGTATTGCAAAGTATACAATGCTGATGATCGTGTGATGACGATGATGATGACGATGCTGATGATTGTGTGATGACGATGATTGTGTGATGATGATGTTGATGATCGTGTGATGACGATGCTGATGATCGTGGTGATGATGATGATGTGTGATGATGATGCTGATGATCGTGTGATGACGATGCTGATGATCGTGTGATGACGATGCTGATGATCGTGTGATGACGATACTGATGATCGTATGATGATGATGCTGATGATCGTATGACGACGATGCTGATGATCGTATGATGATGATGCTGATGATTGTGTGACGATGATGCTGTTGATCGTGAGGATCCAGGTGATGATATTGCTGTGGCTGTTCAAGTGTTGCAGAAGATTCGGTACTGAAGATGTTGATGTTCCAGTATTGAAGATCTTGAAGATATTCCAGTAACTGGTTGAGTTACTGATGATGTTGAGAAAGCTTCCAATGATTTATAGATGTATCATGTATGATGTTGATGACTCCTTGCTCGTACAGATGTTGTTATAATATCCTTCTCGTTAAGGGGGAGTGTTGAAATATTGTAACTTCAAAGAATATTATATTTGTACTTTATTATTCCGGAGATGTTTCATTCCTCCGTGAAGATCTTATTGTATATCCGGAGATATTTATTCCTCTGTCGAATTGTGGTAACTTGGGCTATTAGACTTCCCTAGTGGGGGTCGGCCCTGTATGTGTTATGTGGGTCAAAGGGTTATTAGACCACCCTAGAGGGGTCGGCCCAGTCAATTGTAGTGGGGTGTTTAACCCAGTGATTAAGTTGGGGCGGACCTAGCTTATGTAAAAGTCAGTCGGGGAACACGTATAAGTAGAGGAGGATGTTCCTCACTTAACTCACTCATTCATTCACTGGTGAGTGGCGCACTTGTGTGAGAGAGGTTTGCTATGGAGGAGGAGGAGCTCATGTCTTTGGTTTACATCTTTGTATTTGTTGATCATCTATATTGAGGAAGCTTTGCTGGGTTTTCTACCCCATGTGGGTTTCCCAGGATAAATCTGTGTCTCTTGTGTTTATGCTGTGCTTGTTGTTTCTTCAGTGATCCTGTATATGCTATTGTTGTGAAATGAAATGCAATGCTGATATTTTCTGTCTTAGCATATTGAATCTTAACAAAATCTAGTCATCTCTACCAATATGAGTATGTGATGCAATATCATATTCGTTCTTTCTCTCGTAGAGGTTAATCAGAGCATCGGACATCTCCTTCACCAACTTCTTCTTGGATATATGAGGGATCAAATGGTCCTTTATGGCATCCACGATCATTCGCTTGACTTTCACTTCTTTCTTCTTGTGAACAACCAAATCCCGTAGATCTATTGGCGAAGTTACTATATTCTAGATGATATCCCATAGATCATTATCTTCCAATAGAATAGTTACCCTGACTTTCCATGATAGGAAATTTAAGGCACTTTCCAATCTATCTTCGAACATGAGGCTAATCGATGCCATCTCTGAGATCTAAAACACAAACTCCCAAATTTAACAAACACTACCTTTGAAACCTTCTAACTACTTGTCTAAGTCCTCGACAATTGGTTCTAATAGTTATCTACTACCACAAACTCTTCAAATCTTCTCAACCAAAAAAATTTTAATACTATGTAAAAATTCCAAACCCTAATACAAACTCCCAAATCTAATAATACAAACTCCCAAATCTAATAAACACTACTTTTGAAGATTCTTTAATATTGTCATGGACTCCATCTTATAACAATATGCACAACTTGCACATGTAGACTATGTAAACTTGAAGGAAGGCCAAACCCATGCCATCCATTCATAATGAAAAGTCCCTCCAAGCAATCATTGAACGAAACCAAAAGACCCTTTGCAGGTAAAAGTTCCAAATATTTGCACGCGATTAAATTAAATTATATATATATAATAATTACAAATTTACACCGTCCTTTTATATATATATATAGAGCGTCCTTTGAGGCATAAGTATATTTGATAATAATGGTGAACCACACTGTAATAATAATAATAAATTCTTGATAAGCATCCTTATTAAAATATTATGAATATTCGTTGGTCGGAATTAGGTGTTTGTGAAAGAACCTTACAAATGCCACCTCACGGAAACTAAACATTATTGTTATATTTATTCATTATTTATAAAAAACATGATAAATAAATAATGTAATCAACGTGGGGCATTGTCATTCCAATGTTTCTGTTAAAATATTATATTATTACCATATTCTTTTTGTTTAGGATCCTCTATTTTAATATCATTTCGGTATATTTATTATTTATTTTTAATGAATATATGGAAATGAGATTTGAGTAATATCTAGATTGTACGGTTAAATCAGTCGAGATCAAAACCATCTCCTAGACCTCAAGATGGTGTTTTTAGTTAAATGATGAAGAATATCATATTCATTTATTAAAAGTACTATTTATGGAAAAAAGTCGATAATAAAGCTCATACTTCTATTGTAGTTAGTTTTTTTCGTAATTAAGAGGAACCCTCAAAGCTAGTTAACCCTTCAAGCTACCCAACTAGCTTTGTTAACTGCTCTACCTAGAATTAAATCTTTTGAGTTAGAGCTAACCTTAATGTTGGATATGACATAATTAACAATTAACGAGGGTACAACCACTAGTAAAGTCGCACGAGGCCTAGAAAGTCTTTGATGGGCCTATGTTTAAGCATGTACAATACCTACTCTCTTGAAGTTTTTTTGGTATCCTCAGAAACAAGAGTAAGATTGCTTGTCAATGACAATCTACTAATATGCTCCTGATCTAGTTTCCCTAGCAACAAACCAAGAAACATATGCTATGTACATTTTTTTCCGTGAATAAATATAGTACACTCTAATACATTCATTAGATCTCAATTTCAATATCTTTGTTGCAATAGAAACCTTCTTAACCTTCTAACCTATCAAAACTACAATGAGTTAGGAACACTTATCTTCAAGCTTTTTTGAGTATAGGAATAAAACTCCAAAGAAAACCAAAAGATTCCTTCGTAGGATCCGATAGACCAACAATGGTCTGAGTGGATGTTAACCATCATCATCATTATCATCATATAATAATTATTATTTAATCTTTTACTAAACAAAATCAAATTCCTAAAACCTTTTATCTTCATTTTTACAAAAATATGATAAAGTCAAATCTCATCATCCTTCTATTTAATAAACCAACATAAATTTATCTTAATCCCATATCTAACAAGTAAAAAAAAACACAAATTTATTAACATTTAAAATATGAAATAAATATATATTTTTAATAATAATTATTGTTATTTAATCTTGTAATTTTTCATTTTAATGGAGCAAGCTTTGTCTCCTGAAGATGATCCAATAGTATGGATCGAAACGTCAAGATTGACTACTTCCAAAAATGCAGATTCCGGTCCAAACAACAAATTTATAAATGTCAAGCATCTACCTATATTCACCTTATACATCTAACTATTTTCAATACAAAAATTAATAAATATGATATATTCAAATTTCTTTTTTTGAAACATAGCTTTTAACTAACCACATTAGAAGGCTAAAATGTGTGTATTGCAACAAAGATTTTGAAATTAAGATCTAATGAAATATATTAGAGTGTACTATATTCATTCGTGGAAAAAACTATACATACCAAATGTTTATTGGTTTGTTGCTAGGGATATCGGATCAAGAGCATAATAGTAGATTGCCATTGACAAGCAACCTTACCCTAGTTTATGTGGATACCAAAAAAACTTCAACAGAGTATAGTATTATACATGCTTAAACATAGGGCTATCAAAGACTTTCTAGACAAAACTAAACTAGAGTTGTAACAACATTAAGACAAAAAGGTTGAAGTGAGCCATATTAGATAACTTTGTCTTCATCCGAGAGTGAAATCATAAGCACCTCTTTGTCAGGGGTAGACTTAGGATTTTTCTCAGCAAATTCCAATCATGTAGTGGCCTTGAGAATGAGATTGAACTTGGTATCCAAGAGCTTGATATGATCTTAGGCCTTATCCAACTACAATAGTGCTTCCTTGTGCTCTGTTTTGGTTTCCATCAGAGCCTTTCCAAGGAGGGATTTCATTTACTAGAACAAGTAAGCCGTTTTGAAATATTTGTTTCCCTAGATTTGGTAGTACCTATATCTTGAACCCATTGGCACATCTCATCCTTAATATCCCCCTTATGGGTGTATTTCATTCCAATTTTTACCCAAGCCTCATTTTTTTCAATGCCTTTTCTGATAACTATAGGGGGGTGGTCTTCCAATAAATTGCTTCAACTTCGACTGCTTCTTTCGTGGCTTTGGTTTGTGGATCGACCCTAGTGCCCCTAGAACCCTGATAGCTATTTGTTTTGATATCCATTACAATAAATGAACATGTGGGACTCACAACAAAACAATGGACAACTCATAATAGATCAGAGCTTGGCTTATGACTTAATGAGAAGACATAGTCACAAGTGGTGATAATTGTCATGTACACCACCCCCGATGAATTCCTATAGCTTTTGACAAACCAGAAGTGAAGTAATCATACCCAAAAATTCCCAATAAACTCGTTTGTGGTGAGGAATGTTTCCATACCTCTTTGTTGATAAATCTAAGCATAGATTGGAAGCTTCCCATCACGTTTATCATTCCCATTATGTCTACCTACCATCACCTACAATAATTTCCGTAGGAGCATCACAATCCAAGTCGTCACCAAAGGTGCGGGCTCACCATTTGTTGCACTCCAAATCTAAATAATCGCCATCAACCTTTGTGTTCCCTGCTTCTGTCCTCATTTGTGCTTTGGAACATGGTCGCCATTTGTAACCAATGGAAAAGGGTGTGCCATGTCCGGTACTTCACTTGGGTGGCCAGATGGCACCATTACCCCTCCTTGCCACCCCATCAGTGGAATAAAACAAATATTTATTTCTATATTTTAAATGTTAATAAATTTGTGTTTTTATTTTTATTTTTTACTTTTTTTTTTGTACTTATTAGATATGGATTTAAGATAGATTTATGTTGGTTTATTCAATAGTAGATAGCAGAGGAAAGGATGTAGATAGCATAAGTACTTTTTTACCTCATAAGTACTTTTTTGCCCATCTTAAATGGGCTACAAGATATATGTGGGTGTAAACACACTTTTTTGTGAAGGACTTACAATGTAGAATCATAACTGACATTAGAAAATATGAAGTAGATAACATACTATTGTTGGAGGAAATCAAATGTATGGCTCTTTCCTATGAATAATATGGTTGAAAATTTTAATAAAATTTGAGCTATGATCTTTTTTCCATGGAAAAAAAAAGATGTAAAGATTTAACTTTATCACATTTAAAAAAAAAGGAGAGTAAAAAGTTTTACAAATTTGAAATGTTAACATTTGAGGTATAGAATTCCATCAATCTAAAATTAATTTATTGCGCCGAGGCGCCCAGTATGAGGGAGATCTTGTAACATGTGTCGAGTGTTTGTCGAGTAACAAAATAATACAAAGTAAACAAAAAAGAATAATACAAACTAAAAAGTAATAAATATTATGTCGACCATAAACAAAAAAGAATATTGCAAAGTAAAAAGTAAATATGAGGGAGATCTTGTAACGTTGTTGAGTTTGTCGAGTAACAAAATAATACAAAGTAAACAAAAAAGACAAAATAATACAAAGTAAACAAAAAAGAATAATACAAAGTAAAAAGTAATAAATATTATGCCGGCCATAAACCAAAAAGAATAATACAATGTAAAAAGTAAATATGAGGGAGATCGTGTAAGTTTGTCGAGTAACATTACACGAGTATGAGAGAAATGTTGTAACGTTTGATGGGAGATATGTTGTAACATAAACCTCGGCTGAGGTATTGCACTCAAGGTGCTATTCAAGGAGAGGGTTGCACCTCGAGAGATTTGATCCCTCTCACCATTAAAATAATATATATATTGTATTAGGGGAATCGACAACTGGGATGGGGTTGGTACTCGCGTGACACGGGGTCCAGGGGTCCAATCCCATTGCTACCAACATGTCATCCGAGGTTTGAACCAATGACCTCTTACAAGACGTGCGCGATTAAAAGAATAATATTAATATTGATAAAATTAATTTTTCTATTCAATTCCTTATAAATAAAAGACATAATTTAAAGTGTTTATATACATATTATTTTTCAAAAAAATATTATCTTTTAAAATTATTTTTTTAACATTAAAATTTATGTTAAATATTTATCAATTTCTATATTAAATTTTTTTATCAATTTTTTTAAAATATTAAATAATAAAAATTAATTGAAAAATAAAAACAATCATTTCATTACATTAATGATAAATAATTGTTTTTTTCATAAGAAAAAGATCATAACTTGATTAGAATAAAAATATTAGATTTCTCATAATCCACAAAGTGCCTATCTACAATAAATAATATTATAAAAAAGCACTCCCGCGATGTAGAACCACTTTTTTTGTTTTTAAAATTTTAAAGCTATTCCTTTAATCCATTTAATCTCGAATTCATTATTGTCTATAAATAATAGAAATCCTTAAGAACCCGAACGTTTGAGGCACGCTTATTAAAAAATTGTAACAACTCATGTACACGCAAACTTTTGAAACACATTTATTAAAAAATTGTAACAACTACATTTTTTTTTAACCTTTAGGTAAAGATTTTTTTTTTTTATATATTTAATAAAAAATACTTCTCTTTTTATTATAACTAAAAATAATTTTATTTTAAAAAACCACATAATACCATTTTCAAATATCACATAATATCACTTTCCAACCATTGTTAAAAAGGACAACAATAAAAAAGTGTTCCATGTGAATTTAACATTGAATATTTCCGATTAAAAAAAAAAACGATAAAATTAATGCTATCTATGACTTCATAAATGTTAAATTGATCGAAGAAAGGGGGACAAGAAGGATACCTTTCCTCAAACATGGTAAAGCATCCAAGTCAAATATTTTAAATTAATATTTTAACAATAAATTTAGACAACTCCCAAAATATGTAACTTTAGATAAGATTATTAAATATTAAATCTTACAATTTATAAAGTCAAAATTATTAGATATCAAAACTTAAATAAATTCAGAAAACTCCCAAAATATGTAATTCTAAATAAGATTATTAATTATTAAATATTAATATTTATAAAGTGAAAATTATTAGATATCAAAAATTTAAAATATACAAACTTTTTTAATATTAAAATTAATTTCAAAAAATATATATTTATATCATTTAATTTAACTTTTGAGATTGGTAAAGTTCAATAATAGTCATGCCCTTGTTACTCATCAACACATAATAACTAAATCCTACGCACTGAAAACATAGAAAATGAAAAAGGTTATAAATTTCTTATAATACTAAATTTAAACATGTTAACCAAAAACAATTTGAAAAATATAAACGCCACCTAAAATCCTAAAGGAGCAACACAAGATCCAAACCCTAGAAATTTGAAACTGATTTTTCCATTTTATATTAGACCTGCTTGTCCCTTTCTCTATAATATATTTCCATTTAAAGGTTTGTTAGGTACAAACGGTAGCTAACCCGACACCCTAATCATGAGATTAACGATAAACTATTACAAGAGTGCCGTTAATGAAATTGAAGCTTGAAACATTCTCTCAACGATTTTTGTTATTTATTATTCAATAGTATGGTACATTAATTTTATTTTACAAACCTGCTCCATTGTATTCATCTAAATTAATACCGGAAACTTTATAATTTTCTCTAAATGGACATTGAAGAAGTTGCTAAATAGGAATATAAAATAATTTGTTATTTGTCTGCTGCGGTGCACTTTAAAACATGTTGTAATTAAAGAATAAAAAAAAATTGCGTTTCCAAAATTTCACACAGAAATAGAAAGCTCTGACTTTCATAAAACTGTCGAGGATTCAAATTTTGTAGGGGATAAATTGAATATTATAAAACTGTCGAGGATTCAAATTGGTTATGGGTCAAATTAAATAGAGTTGAAACGGTCAATTCCTCGCGAGCGCGCACAGACATTTGGGTTGAAGTTGTCTTATCCAGGACTGGACTCAACAACTGGGAGGAAAGAAAAGTTGAATGGTAGAAAAATATCGGATCCCTTAAGAAACACGTTGGCAATTCCTTGACTTGTCTTCTGTTGTATACGTATACGCAGAGAAAACAAGTATGCTTACAGCAGAAGAAACCATTGCCTCAAATTTTGGGCTTAATTTGGCTAATTAATCCAAAACATTCCAATATTATCTGGCCTGCGAGTGGTTTACATCCATTTACAGCAACGTTTGTCTATTTTGTTATGCTTCATGGTATGTGCAGCAGCAGAGCTCATACACTTTTCTGATTCAATTTCACCAGAAGGGTATTCAGGTATTCTTTTCTGCAACTGAAAATTCAATCTTGGGTTAGCCATGGGAAAGCCTGGAGGAAAAAGGAAGAAGGCTGCAGGATCAGTGAATCAGAAGAAATCAGAAGAAAATGGCATAGATAATGATACAGCAGCGTTCATCAAGAGAGCGGAAGAGTTGAAGGAAGAAGGCAACAAGGAATTCCTCAAAAAAAACTATGCGGGGGCCATGGAGATGTATGAGAAATCTCTCAAGCTTCTGCCCACAGGCCACATGGACCTTGTATTCTTGCACACCAACAGGGCATATTGTTTAATGCAGATGGAACCTGTGGAGTATGAGAAAGTGGTTGATGAATGCACAATGGCTCTGGATGTAAATCCGTACTACAAAAAGGGTCTTCTGAGAAGGGCCAAGGCTTATGAAGCCCTGGGGAAGATTGAATTGGCTCTGAAGGATGTGGAAGCTGTTTTGAAGGCAGAATCCAATGACAAGAATGCTTTGGGGGTTGCCAACAGGCTGAGATCCATTCTTGTTGAACAGAGAGCATTTGCTGAAGATTGCTCTCAGCAGACCAGATCATTGAAGTTGATATATCATGATGACATCAGGCTTGCACAAATACCAGCAAATTGCAGACTTGCCGAATTGAGGGAGATAGTCAGGGAGAGATACCCAAATTCCAGGGCAGTTCTTATCAAATACAAGGATTTGGAGGGTGATCTCGTGACCATTACAAGCACAGAGGAGCTTAAATTGGCTCAAAGATGTGTGAACTCGGATGAGTCTTTGAGGTTATATGTTGTAGAGGTAGACCCAAAACAGGAGCCCTGCTTTGAAGATCCAAAATCCTGCAAGCAGTATCAGAGGATAGTTGAAAATGGGGGCAAAGGCGCATATGAAGTTGAACTGGATAGGTGGGTGTATGAATTTGCTGAATTGTTTAAGAGCCATCTAGGCATAGATCCACATGCACATATGGATTTACAGGAGGTGGGGATGGAATTCTGCTTGAAGGCTCTGGAAGACACTGCAACAAGTGAAGATGCCCAACCTCTGTTTGAGATGGCAGCAAACAAGTTCCAGGAGATTGCAGCTGTGGCCTTGTTCAATTGGGGTAATGTCCATATGTGTGCAGCAACAAAGAAGATTTCCCTTAAGGAAGATTCTTCAAAGGAAGAGCTTATCTCACAGCTGCAAGCTGCCTATGTTTGGGCTCAGGGAGAGTACGCAAAGGCTGGAGAAAAATATGAGGAAGCTTTAAGGATCAAGCCAGACTTTTATGAAGGATTCCTTGCGCTAGGGCAGCAGCAGTTTGAGAGTGCCAAACTTGGTTGGTCTCTGGCTGTTGCAAGCAATATTGATTTGGAGACATGGGACCATTCAGAAACATTAAAGCTTTTCATCACCGCAGATGAGAATATGCAGATGGGCACTGAAATATGGGAGAAGTTGGAAGAGGAACGTTTGAATGAGTCAATGAATCCTTTCGCAAAGAAGGAAGAATTCCTTAACTATAAAAGGGAGTTAGCTAATGGGCATGAGGAGGAGGAGGTATCTTCTGATGAAGCTGCAGAGCATGTTGCGGCCATGAGGTCCCAGATCAACCTATTCTGGGGTAACATGCTCTTTGAGCATTCTCACATTGAGTTCAAATTGGGATTGCCAATGTGGAAAGAACACCTTGATGCTGCCATTGAGAAATTTAAGCTTGCAGGAGCTTCTCCAAAAGAGGTCGCGATAGTGCTGAAGAACCATTCATCTAATGCAAGCACTCAAGAAGGTAAGTCTGAAAATACACCATTGAAAATTTGAGAGTTGCAAATGTGTTTTTTTTTCAAATAAAATTATGAATAGTTAGTTTTGGACATGATGCAAACTTGCCCGGTAGTTAGTTTTGGAGATGATGCAAACTTGCCCTCAGTTTTCATTCATGAATTCATGTCATGTCTACAGGGTTAGGCTTCAAGATTGATGAGATAATCCAAGCATGGAACGAAATGTGTGAGGCCAAAAGGTTGGCTAACAAGTGTTCATCATTTAGACTGGAACCGTTGTTTCGGAGAAAGGTTGCAAAACTCCATCAGATACTGGAACATACATACAATGTGTGTGGCATTGACTTGGGTTGATGTCATCTTCAGAACAATTCCAAACAATTTAGCTGTCAATTTGCTTCACATTTGGTGGCAGCAAGCCATGAAAACTACAAAGGTCCAGGTAGGTAAATATAAAATATGTTTATCTTTTTGTCTGGTGTGCCAGATTTGTTTGGCTTGTGAAAATATGTCTGCTTATGTCGGTCATACTAGAAAACTTGCATTTCTTTTCATATGCCCAACTTCTCATATTTTTTTGTATTGAGATTGAGCAGATGTCATACTCTTATCACAACTACCATGTAGAATGCTGCAAATTGTACTTAAACTCGAGTGGACTTATCCTCTCACAGATTCCGTTTATAGATTTAATTCATTTTGTTGACTTAGATTATTAAGTCATTCATTTATGTTGTGTACCTCACCACAACATGATTATTGGGCATCAAGGGTATATACATGAGCTATTTTGTATGTATGCTCATGATTGTAATAATGTTACGTCTTGGTATTTATTTCAATATTTGTAAAAGACCTTTTATACAATAATTAATATATTACTTTGTATTAATGATTTAATTTTAAATTAGATTTGTATTCCCTTGTTGCTTTCCTTCTTCTTTGTAATATATTATTATTTTATACAATGAATCAATGTATTTAGATAAATCTTTTCCATCATTAGCATGCATTTGGTTCTTTATCAAATGGGCAAAATTTCCTATATTGGATTGTACTCTCCAAGGGGGGGCCGGGCCTGGGCCTGGGCCTGCGCTTGGGCTTGGGTTTGAGGTTATTTTGATTCTTCGGTGAAGCTCTAAGCTATTGATAATATTTGAACGCTTTGTTCAAATATATACTGTATGAATTTGTTATAAAAATTGTTTTATTTTGTAAATGATAAAAAATGACTGATGATACGTCTGGTCATGAACCTAGCTTGAATAAAAAGTAGACATGGTTTTTAACTGGGGAGAAGTCAATGAGTGCCGATTACTATCTGCAAGCCAATACAATTATTTTGATTTTTTGGAATAACAGAAGAGAAAATGCAGGATGGAGAATATAACATTGCATCAAGCATGATCTAATTCATGCTATGAAGCTGCTATATTGGCAAGTTGGCAACCAATCTGTATAAATGGGTCTGGACGAAGAGAATCCAGAAACAGTATTCTGGCATTCCCTATTCGGCTCTGAAAATCTTTGCCTTGTGCAGAGTTGATAGTGCCATAACATTTGAAGAAAAAATGCTTTTGTCAGCAGAATGGTGGGATGAGGATGTGGTGAGTGCACTGTTTTAGAAGAGAATGATTGCCTAACTACCATGAAACACAATACTGGCATGCAAAATTGCAAATGCCTTTGTAAACATAAAAGTGGCATTTGTAGAATATTTCGTTATTTCTTTAATTTTTAGAAAATATTTTGAATTTGACCTTGGATCCACCGCAAGATGAGGCCTCACAACAGCAACCAGTATCGTCCTCCAAACAAAATTCAAGATAGTAGAGCGGCGTCTCCTTGTCCTTTAATCACTAGGAATATTACTCATCTTCCTGCTCTATTGAAAGGAATGCATACGACTTCTATTGTTGTGTATCATTCCTTACAAATTACAACAATATCAATCAGTCTCAGGAATCCTCTTAGTATTTTAAGATTCTATGGTGTGGTTCATTCCAGCATATCGACAAGCTACTTGATATTTAGTTTTACTATAACTCCTTTCGAAGTGATAGTCTCCCAGTGCTCGAGCTCTTGAGCAAAACTACATTTAGACCATTTGGCATACAATCAAGCCCTCTACAGGGTTGAGGTGACTTTCTTCCACTTGCTCCAATCGGTCAATGTTCTTTATAAATGAAAATATTGTCCCAAAAAACTAGTACAGTTTTTTTTTATAATAAAGGTGGCTAACAGATTGTTGATGGTCTCTTGCAATGTAGTTGTTGCAGTAGTTAAAGTCAAGGGCATCAGTTTCAATTTGTACTATGCTTAATGTGTCTGAAATGCAATATTTGTGGTATCTTATTACTTATTAACTTATTAGCAATTTTCGATAGCAGATTGTCCTGACTCTAATTGACAGTTGATTTTTAAAAGTGATGTCCTTGTTGTTATCCATCTAGAAGTTTGTATATTCTTAGTTAGGTTGCCAAATTTTCACAGTCGCTGTAACTTGATAAGTGCTGCACATATGGACGGGGCCTTCATTCTTTCAAAATAGAACAATATCATATACGAGTGACAAAGGAATTGATCTGCTTGGGGGGATTACCTTTGTTGCATTATTTTCCATTTGTTTGTCAGGCAACAATATTTTTGGTACTCATGGAACACTTGACAATTCTCCCATCCAACTTTTTAAGTATCCTGGTTTTGGTTTTTGTGGAAACATCCATATTGTATGACGGCAGCATTCATGCCGTGTATCCTGGATATGCTTTTAAATTTCTTCAAGTACTTTTACACACTTTGTAAAGTGAGACTATTCGAGTCTTTGCTGACTCTTGACTGTGTAAGGTGGCTTTATGTTGCCCTTTCAAAAATTTAGATCTCATTAACTTGTCTAAGCGATCATATTCTTGTCATATTTGTGCCTCTGTATGTTTGCTTATGCTAGATCTCTTGGCAATCACTACCCAAGAAAAACTTGGTACTATTTATGATGATACCGGATGCAAGAAAAATTAGACCTAGTTTCCTACAGAGAAGAACCATATGACACTATTTCGATAAGATACTTGGTTCAAGGAATTGCTTCAACTAATACTACTAACTAAATCAATCACTTTTTCCACTCTATAGAGGGACTTTAACAGGTCCTTTGTTCAAGTAATACAACTCATTGCAAGTCAGACAGACTTAATATAAGCAATTTCCCCCAATTCACGAGGTTCTTCCATCCCTTTTTCTTATTCTGGATTTAAGTTTTATCATAAGGGTAGTTAGTACTCAACTTGTTGAACAACAGAAGTTAGAGTGAGGAACAAATGGATGCACTTTCAAACAAACACTATGCTAATAGAAAAAAGATGGGTACAAAGATGAGAAATAACCTCAATACTGAAAGGATCAGGAAAAAAATAGTATGGGAAACGTAGCTACTAGCTGTATATCAAAATAAATTTTAAAACCATTATTAATCGGGGGAAGAATTATCACCTGCAGATGAGAAACGTAGGTATCTTAATCTATCAAACTAAAACCGATAAAAACGGAGAGAAGACTGAGGGACTGCAGGAGCCAGATTTTGTTTCTGTCAATTTCTTCTATTTTACTAAGAAACAAGTTTCTTGCGTTCTCTAAACGCAAATCCACAAAAGACTGCTTCAGCTTCTTTGACTGTAGACATTTTGACGTGCTCTAATTTATTTATGCTAGAGTCATATCTTCAAACCTTTTAACAAGCTTCCTTCTTCAAAGTCATTTTAACCCAAACTAAAGCATAACTTCCTTAATATGAGCGGTATTCTCTTCTCCAACAGAGAATGAAGTCAATTAAATGCTGGATGTAGTAGGCAGAGAAGTCCGCTGCTTGAGTACTTTAGATTAAACGATATGGTGATCTCTTCAAAAGAAATATTTAAGTCACCAACAAGCAAACTGCCGAGGAAGAGCAAATTCAAGAGCACAGCGTGTAAAAATGAATCAACCTTCAATAGTTTAATCCTCCATGGCATATCAATATGTACAACTTTCATGGCACAAAACAGGGGGCAACGTCCGCTTCTATAACATAGCATTCCTTCGCTTTTCAGCTTTCTTACACCTCGCTTCTGTGGTTTTTACTTATGAATCTTATTTGCTCTGGTTTTTATAAAGTCCCATAGATCTTGTGTAATATACCCACTTTCCTTCATATCAATATCAAGGGATTAAGTAGAGCAAATATATCTTTTTTTATTGATGATAAAGATGAATACAGAAAAACAGATATGAATTGTTATGCCTTCAAGCAAACAAAAGACTTTTAATCCTGTAACTTAAGCAACGTCAATCATATCAATTGCTATTGTGGGTTTGGAGTTGACGGTGTCTAAAAGTTTCACAAAATACAAGGACTGTAGATGCAACTCGGTAAGAGAGAGTTATCTCTTTTCCAAAAACTCAGTATACCTTAGAACTACACGTATCAGTCTAATATGAATTGATAAACAAGTACACAATATAACCCCAATACCTGCTCTCTATATATGTTTCATTTTGACTTGTTGAAAATAAAAAGAGCACATAAAGCAAACTGACAATGAAATCAAGGTAAGGAGAGTAACTGACAATGAAATCAAGGTAAGGAGAGTTGAACCTCTGTCTTCTCCCAATCCACTATTTTCAATGAAATAGTAAATCTGTCACTAAGTGAATTCTGCCAGACAAAACAAGGCATCACAATCCCATAGCGATCAAGTTCATGATCTAAAAGAAAAATTGGTTAACTAAAAGAGTTTTAATGATATCTATGCCAAATTAATCTGCCAAGCTTTTATGTATCAAACTGCAATAATGAAACATGACTTCATCTTATTTATAAAATGTGCAAACAGGATTTAATCCAATATCATGAATTCTGTAGATTGGCCATATTTCATCCAGCAGAATTTTATATATATATATATATAAAATCCATGTCTCAAGCAAACAACTCTGCGATTTCATCTACATGACTCAATCAATTTATACCTGTGTGCAACCTACAGGATTCTAGCATTTATATGTGCATATCACCCACAGGAAATTCAGCAATTAAAACTGTGTAATCTACAGGATTTCAACTTCTATATGTGCATGCCATCTACAGGAAATCAAGCAAATATACCTGTGTTTCATCTATAGATTAAAAGTCACCAAATCTGCACTTCATCTACAGGAAATTGAGCCCACCTCTCTGCATTTATTTACATGACTACAAGTAAATAATTCTGCTGAATTAGATATTCCATTGTTGTAAACTGCTTCGAATGCTTCAGTTTCCATATAAGGTAATGAGAAGTTGATTAACAGTCCTTGAGACCGGACTACAAACATGAAACTTCAAATTCTTTCGTCGCTAACATTGCACCGATCTGGCTAGCGATGGTTAGAGGACGTAGGCAGGGGCGAACATATAAGTGCGACTGTGGATATTGAAAGACTATGAAATAGAAGTAGAACCAGAGCAGTCCCCTCTTGAATAGAATGATGAAAATTGAAATTTAAGTAGAATTCTTAAAAATGACAATGTTCCTTGTCACTAGGTTGGGGAGTAGGTTTGGTGTATGTATATATCTATCAGTATAGATCCATCTTAAACCTGGATCTATATCTATCTTTAACCTATGAAGCTCTAGGAAGGATCTAATTTTTCTAGGAAGGATCTAATTTTTCTAGGTGTAAATTATTATTTTTTAATTATTTTTCATTTAGTTTTAATTTTTAATTTTTAAAAATGTTGCATAACCTTACAGTGACAACATCTCCCCCATACTAAAGCTGTATTGCACGCAATTACTCTCCTTATGTAATAAGAAACAATCCCAATGTGAAAATATCTGACAAACTTTACCAAAATTATGGTACCAAAATCTCATAACTAAAATGATGCTGTGTCTAAGCCTCTTTTGCCACACACTCCCATTAATTATCAGATATTCTCATGTTGATAAATTTCTATTTCCACACAAATAAATTTTGCTAACAATTTACCAACAGCGAGGTTATTGTTATAATAAAAAAAATTAGAAATGAACTTAGTGTTTAATGCCACTCCTGTGCTGGGCATGGGAAAAAAAGATTACCAAGGTTTCCCAAACTACTCTTTTTTACCAACAATTTCCAAGGAACCAACCAAGTAAGTCACCACAGTATTTTTATTTAATCTCTGGGAGAGCACAACTCTTGGTACTCATTCCCTTGTTCCATACAACATAAGAAATCATCCTTTTTCTGCTCTTCAGTCCCTTGGGTATGGTCTTCTCGCAATGCTCTTTAGTATGGCCAAGATAAGCCCTGCCTACTTAAAGATTTTATCTCCAGCAATGTGAAGCTTCTTGGTCAAAAATTTTATGGTTCTTTGACAACCTAACAGGCCAACAATCTTCAAGAATTTGAAAAAGGTTTCAAATGGTGTCCAAACTCACAAAAAAAACTAGTCTTTCACCTCTTTATCTCTACTACTCGTTTACTTATTAACAAAGTATCACAATATTCAACACTTAGCCAAATTACAAGCATGCACAGTTTAACAAGTAAACATAAGAGACAAGAAAGTGGGTGGGGCAGCCCAACAAACTAACCCCTGTAATCTTTATATATACCAGAGTACAAAGTTTACATGAATGGAGTTGCCAAACTGGCAGAGCTCCTGCACGGGCACAACAAGCGTAATGTGTTGCAAATTACAAAGAAAAACAGAAAACCCAGAAAAACCAAACTGTCTCCTTGTTGGTGCGAGTCTGTGCGACCTGCCTGCCTTCCTGCCTGCGGATGCCGTAGTTCGTTTTGCCTTTCGGATGCCTTCGTTGCCTGCGGTTTTCCTCAGACCCAAGTCCTCTTGGCCGAGTTGCTTCACTTGGAAACTTCTCTCTTAGCAACATCTTGGTCACTTAGCCAAGATAGCTTGGATTCGACAACCGAGCGGGACAAGAAATCCGAGACAAGACAAAGATGCAAGCCCTTGCTGGGAGAGACAATAAGCCCCAAAACACCACCACTTAGGCGGAAATGGGGTTTGTTTTGTCGTGCCATCCCAGGATGTGCGTTGCCATCAATACCGCTCATGCGCTACTAAGCAGAGACAACAACACACTGCAAGCTGACAACCCTACGAATGACCCAAGGCCAATTTTCAGGAAGACCCGACAGACAACGCATTCACTGCACCACTCTTCACATGAAATGACACTTCTGCCGACGGAGAAGTGCGTGATAGGCGTTATCGAAGTCACTTAACAAACAGCTTGGACCCAACAAACATATCAGCTCAGCTGAGTTTTTCTTTATCCAAACCTTTATTTTTCTTTAAGATTCCTATTTTTTACAAGCTCTCCTATTCCGATTTGACTGTTTGCATGAATGAATAAGTCATAAGCTTGAAGATAAATGGAAAATAAGACACGAGCAAATGAAAGAGGTTTATGGATAGGGTAAGGTATCACCATAAGATCTAGTTTTCCCCCCACTCCCATTGGACCCCCTTACTTTTCCACACTGGTGGATTCATAGCCCCATCAATGTCTTTCCTAATGAACCTGGAAACCTACAAAATAACCATGTTATAAGTTTTGAAAAATCGACATGGTATGTTAATCTCATAGCATAGTACAAAACACAATAATGAAAAACATATTTACAACTGGTGTTGATGTTTTATCACCAACATGTACCAAATGTACCCACTGGGGGGTTGTGTAATCCCAAGTACCAAATCAAATGGAAATAGGGAAAACTAACCTAAATTAACAAAATTACTTAATATGCATGCAATGTAAATGAAGAGAAAACTAGTTAGAAGATGACAAAGCAATACATATAAAAAATGTTGATTTATATTAACATAAAGAATAGGTATAGATAGAGACACCTTGGTGTTAGTTGTAGAAGATATGTACCTCTATAGATGACCCAAGAGAGGGTTCTTCATTTCCTTTGTGCCCAGATTCCAGCCAAGTGATATAGAAAGTGGTTCCCAAATGGTGAAAGGAAAAAAGATGGAGGTTCTCTTTTACTTTCAATAGGAAATCCGACAACATAACCTTGCTACTGTGGATTCATGTATGCAGAGACCTTGAGGGTTGTATTTATAGGGAATAATGTGGACAATACTTAGATCTAGCTCCAATATGAATGATCCTTTTTTTAATTGATCATTTAGTGGGGAAGATTGGTTATGGAGATCAAATCAAATGTTATTTTTTGGTAATAACAGCTAGGGAATGTCCACTTTCAATCACTACACCTTTTTGGAAGGTGCACAACAATTAAGAGTAATCCAATTATGGTTTTGGGACCTCGTTGTGGTTTTTGATGTTTTTAGTATGGCACATCGTTGTGAAATTCTAATGGGTCAACTTTCGACTTTTCTTCGGTTCTTGGTCATATTGCTGAGATCATATCATAATGGAAATGGAACATTGGTTCAGCTTAACTTTAAATTTATTAAACAAGTTATAATATGCAGTATGAATCTATTAAACACACAAAAGAAAAAACAATTCCAACTACAAAATTAAAAGTGTTTTAATCCCATACAGAAGGAAGATAAAAAATACTTCTACATGCACGAAAGATAAAACAACCTTTTGCACGAAGTGTTGAACATGTACCCCACCTAAACTTCAGAGCACCTCTCTTCTATTGACCCAATGAATGTCACCCGTGTTGAACTGTGTAGATTACTTATCAAATAAAGCATTGTGAAGCATTAAAAGAATGTTGTGGGTCCTACAAATAGAAGAGGCAAACGGGCTAGAGAGTTTAATGTGTTTTGTTTCATATGTTTTACATATTTATTACATTGTTGCATTAGAGTTGTAACAGGGTGCTGGGAATTTAAGAAAACTCAACAAACAAGGTTGCAGATTATAATTTAAAACATAACATAGCACATAGCAAAGTAAATTGGAAGCATGCACATATAAAATTAAGAGAGACAAACAAGCACACATGCACAGGAACACTTGAAATTTCTCACTGCCAGTTTTACTATTCCACAGAATTTCTCAATCACACTTTTAATGCCTCACAGCGTTAAGATGTAATAAATTTCTAAGGGAAAGGATTAATTGTCCCTTCCCAACTCTTCACCTTAATAAAATTCAATATACAATATATAAGGCTTAGCTAAGAATTTCTATGGGTCAGACATCAGATGCTCTATCCAAAGAAGCACATGGAGGAGCATAGGGGATTGTCATATGGGAGGAATACCTGGAGAACCAGAACATTGACGGGGTTGGGTTAATTTTTTTGAGTAACAGTAGCTATGGTTATGACTGTTTTTTGTTCATTGAATTTGCTGGTTTGTTGTAAACTTTTTTGAGATATCCATCTTTAAAGAACAAATGTCTTTCTGTGAACTTAAGTATTTATATGACTTATGACTATTTTGTACTATTTGATTCATCATGAATACCAGTAGTATGATTTTGTTTTGCTGAAAAAAAACAATTTCTATGGGTCAACCAAACTTTAGCTACTCTTTCCTCAACAAAAATAAAATCAATGATTAGTCTAGAAGGTTGATATGAAACTTTATATTCGAAATAGTCAATGAACATTACCACAATCTTAACTCAATGAAAATCATAGTAGAAAAAATAATTTAATTAAAACTATGAGTGAAGAAGGGTTAATATACCCTTTCACTATCTTCCCCTTAACATAATAAATTCTATGATTAGTCTACAAGGATTAACTAAACAAATATATGGGAAAGGGTTGACCAACTTATCCATAGTTTCCACCTTAACATCAATTAATTCTATGATTAGCCTATAAGGATTAAATAAACAATTATATGGGGAAGGGTCAGCCAATGCTTTGTCATAATTCACCTCAATAAAAATGAGAGGGAGTAGTCTATGTATTCTAAGTTTTGGATTTTACGGTTTTTTTTGGTAAAATCCAAATTTGGAAGTGTTTAAATTATGTTTTTGAATCCATAAATAGATTCAACATCCTCGAATACCTCCATGGCACCCAAATTATGCAATTTCTGAAGGAAAATATGCTCAGATTGAAAACGTAGAATATTTAGACTACATCCTTCCTTAGTATTCTCTTCAATGACAATCAAATCTATGATTAGTCTATAAGGATTAACTACATGGTTCTATGGGGAAGGGTAGATGGACCCTTCTTCATTTTTCCCCTCCAAGAAAATGCATTAGATGAGTAATCTAGAAGTCTTAACTAAATATTTATAAGGAGAAGGGTCAATCAACCCTTTCCTAGTCTTCCCCCAATGAAAATCAAATATGAAATTAGTATATAAATATTAACTAAACAGTTCTATAACAAAGGATAGACCAATCCTTCTTCATTATTGCCTCAACATAAATGAATTGAGCAAAGAGAATACAAAAATATTTTTATGGGGAAGGGTTGACCAAGCCTTCTATAGTCTTCCTCTCAATGAAAAGCTCATTACTTTAGAAGGATCAAATAAAAATTTCTATGGGAAATGGTAAAAACCCCTTCTAGAGTCTCCCCTTAAATGAAAATCAATTGTATGAGTAGCCTAAAATGACTAACTAAAGCTTCCTATGGGGAGTGATTGACTAACTGATGTAGCCAATAAACTTTAATTCATTTGCGAGATCTAAAAACCATGCAAACACATGAGAGTGGAAAAATAACAAGCTTTTAGTCATTCTCCATCCTAACTATTACAATGGAGGTTCAACCTCTTTATAACCGATATTTGAGATTTTCGACAATTGCTAATTTTCGAAAATTCTTGCATGACTCTGAAACTGACCACTGACTTAAAGCTAACTAAAGCAACACTAGTTGTCAACTCTCTTTTCTGATTAGGTGCATAAACTAACATATAATTGATATACAAGATTTTCAAAAATTGATAATTTTGGGAAATTCTTGCATAAATCTAAAACTGGCCACTAACTTAAAGCTAAATAGAGCCACACTAGCTGTCAACTTACTTTTCTAATTGGGTGCATAAAATAACAGATAATTGATAATTACAAATTTAAAAACTCCTGCAAAAACACTAAAACCCCAATTTGAGTAATTATATGAAGGAATTAGGCCCCATAAAAGTGTCAAAAAAGGTCAAATTAGAAGGATCTTATTGGTGACTGCAGTGAACTCTTTGAAACGCAACTTCTTGTTAAATTTGAGCCCAAACGGATAAACGACTCAAAAGTTATGATCCTTAGAAATCCTTGCATTATTATTATTTTTCTTTTCTTTTTTAAATTTCAACCCACCGAAATCCCTGCATCATTCTCCTATGGTTGAAAAGACCGCAACTCCTGCAAGTTACTTTCTTAAAATTGCTTCCACTTAACGATATCTATATTCAACAAGTCTCCCTCTGTAATCCATGTACTCTCTACTGGTGCTAAGCCTTCCCACTGAACTAGATATTGGTTGGGTTTGCCGAGTATGAAGGGTCTTCTTATCTAAAATATGTGCAATATTTTCCTTTTTTTTATTCGGAATGCCCTGTTGCCAATCCACCTCCACCTCACTATCATCACCCAGGTTGTCTACATGGAAGATATATAAATCAGAAACATTAAATATAGGGAAAATATCAAGATTAGCTGGTAAATCGAACTTATAAGCATTGTCGTTAATTTTCTTGAGAATCTTGCAAGGACCAATTTTATTATACTTCAGTTTGTGGCAGGTTCCTCTAGGAAACTGCTCTTTCCGCAAATAAACCATCACCAAATCACCTTCATTGAATAGCTGACGTTGTCGATGAGCACCTTTTATAATTTTGTTATGCTCGTTACTGGCCTGCAACTTTTGTCTCACTTGTTGCTGTATTTGTTGAATGTGTTATGCAAATGCATCCCCATCATCATTGATTCTATCTCCAAGTGGTAGCTGCACCAAATCTAGGACACCCATAGGATTTCTACCGTAAACAATATGAAATGGAGATTTTCCTGTAGATCTCTTCATTGAACTATTGTAGGAAAACTCTGCTTGAGGTAAAGCCAAATCCCACTGCTTGGGCTTCTCTACAACAATGCTCCGTAATAGGTTTTCCAAACTCCGTTTTACTACCTCGGTTTGCCCATCTGTTTGGGGGTGATAGGCACTGCTAAACTATAATTTAGTCCCCATTTTCTTCCATAAAGTCCTCCAAAAATGACCCAAGAACCGAGTATCTTTATTAGAGGTAATAGTTTTTTGAATACCATGTAAGCTAGCAATTTATGAAGAAAACAATTCTGCCACCCTTGATGCATCACTAGAGTTTTATTGCAAGCAATGAAATGAGACATTTTAGAGAACCTATCACCAACCACAAAATAGAATCATTACCTCGCTGTGTGTTTGGGAGCCCTAACACAGAGTCCATGCTCAGATCTATCTATGGGTGTGTGGGCACTGGTAATGGCATGTACAAGCCTATATTCTGTGAGTGTCCCTTAGCCATTTGAAAAATTCTTCACCGTGCCACATACCTGGTTATATCCTTTTTCATCTTCGACCAGTAATATTTATCTTTGATTAAGGCTAGTGTTTTATCCTTCCCAAAATGTCCCTCCAAGCCACTACTGTGAAGTTCTTTGATAATATTTTCTCTCATAGAACCAATTGGAATGCATAGTTGTTTTCCTTTGAAGAGGTAGCCATCTTGCATAAATTATTCACCTTGAATAAGATCCATGTTCCCAACGACTGGATTCTTCAATTGTTCCACAATCTCCCCAAAATTGTTATCAAACGCATAGAGATCCTTCAATGCAACAAACCCAATTACTTGATTTTCCATGTTTTTCAAAAGAATAGTGTGCCGACTCAAAGCATCTGCAACCTAATTTCTCCTTCCTGATTGGTGCTTCATAACAAAGGTGTAGCCTTGTAAGAAAGAGACCCATTTTGCATGTCTATTGTTCAATTTATTTTGGGTGTTTATACACTTTAATGCAATGTGATTGATAAATAACACAAACTCTTTCGGCACTAAATAATGCCTCCAATGTCACAATACTGGCATGATTGCATAAAATTATACATCATATGTGGAGTAGTTCTTTCTTACTTCATTCAACTTTTCGCTAAAAAATGCAATTGGTCTACTTGCTTGGCTAATTATAGCTCCAATGCCTACATGTGAGGCATCATAGTCTACCTCAAACACTTTATCAAAATCTGGTAAGGCTAATATGGGTGCCTCGATTACCTTCTTCTTTAGAAACTTGAAACTTTCCTCAACTTCATTAGTCCACCTGAATGTCGTGCCTTTATTGCAATCTCATTATGGGTGATACAATGCTTCTAAAATTTCGAATAAACTTTCAGTAAAAGGTGGCCATCCCATGAAAACTTCTTATCTTTGTTATACTCCTAGGACTAGGCCATTCCAAAATTGCTCTAAGCTTATCTAAATCCATCTTAACTCCTTCTACTGCGATGACAAAACCAAGAAATACCAAACTTTCTTGCAGGAACCTACATTTCTTCAAGTTTGCATAAAGTTGATGTTTTCTCGACACATCTAATATAATTTTTAAATGTTGCAAGTGATCTTCTTTGTTGTTACTGAAAACTAGAATGTCATCAAAATAAACGACAACAAACTTACCAATATAAGGTCGAACCACAGTATTCATCAACCGCATGAAATTACTAGGTGCATTGGATAGCCCGAATGGCATCACCCTCCATTCATATAGTCCATCCCCGGTCTTGAAAGCAGTTTTCCATTCATCCCTTTCATGAATCCAGATCTGGTGGTATCCACTGCGCAAATCAATTTTACTTGAATACTTAGCTCCAGCTCGCACATCCATCATGTTGTCCAAGTGCAGTATAGGAAACCGATATTTGATGGTAATTTTATTGATTGCTCTGCTATCCATGCACATTCTCCACGCATTATCTTTTTTTGGAGTCAATAATGCTGGTACGACACATGGACTCATGCTTTTTCTTACCATACCTTTCTAGATGCACCAATGGATCTGGTTGATATCTTATTGTTTTCATAAGCACTATGATTTGTATTTTGATGTTGTTAAGCTCAAATTCAATCCTAGAGTTGAGGTTGTTGACCTTAGAGTCCCCGTTGTCAATCTTTTCAACATGAACGTTTTTGGGCAAGCTGAGAGACCATTGTTTTAATTCAATTGACCTTTCTCTCCATGGTGGTGTTTCACGTGGATGCCATGGGTCCTTGGGCACACCAAAATGTTTATTTGATAGCTATACCAATGCAATCAATGTTTTGAAAGGAGGCTTTTAAGATAGGTTTCCCACAATAATATGGTTGGGTCCACATAAAGAAAAGGTTACTTGAGAGCTATACTAATGAAATCAAGAGGAACATTTTGAGTTTGGTCTCCTACAATCATATAAAATGGCTCTAAACTCTTTTCTAAAATTAGGGAAAATTTTAAGGATCCATAATTTTCTCTAAGTGTAGAAACCTTGGCGAATCTTATTTATTCTTAAATTTGAACCCATAAAATGTTTGGCGATTTTATAAAAAATATATTCAAATTTCTAAGGACTTTACATGGTTTTTGGATAATTTTGGCGATTTTTGGAGTAAAAAGAAATTATCCCATGGAATTTGGGTGAATCATCTTTGAAAAAAAGGCAAATTGCCGAACTGTTTTTTGGGGGGAAAGGTCAAAAAATAGGCCATGGGCTAAATTTCGCCCCTAAAATTTTCCTTGTCTAAAATTCTGGTAGGAGTACTACTATGCTAAAAAAATTCACAAGTTATTGATATTCATGAGATTTTTTTTTCAAATTCCTATTTTATAAAGGCTAGAGTTTGCACAATCATAAGAAAAAAGACTGTCAAGTTCTATAGATATCTGATATGCCTAAGGGTTTCCAACAATAATACTAGGTCAAATATTTCATGGTGCTAACTAAGGAATACAAATTGTACCCTCAACCATACTACCTAATTAACCAATATGTGACAATCATCTCCATGAGTGTTGTTCTTGGTGTAATATATCAACATGATGGAAGAGAGGATTATGTAAAGCTAGTTTTAGGTGCTCCTAGGGGGATTTTGATATACTCGAAAATACATGGAAGATGGAATTTGTATATATTATGCCTATTTATATACTTCTCAATGAGTACCCAAAAATGTGTACAAGGGTGTCCAACAAAGTGACTCCACTTGCATTCCCGACATATATGTTTCCTATCCATAATTTTTGATCCAGGAGGATCTCCCAAATGACCAAAATTCAAAGTCTTCAAATGCTGAACAGAAGCACGCCATCACGTAGGGCTCGTTAAGAGCTTTCCGACGACGTTCGTTCATAAAAAATGAACTCTGGACGTGAAAGATATCACGTTTTGAATTTTTAGCAAAACATATAAAAATGGAAAAGGGGGTGCCACTTGGTAGGTCCATAGTCTGCCACATGGCATGACCATACAACTAACTTGGTAGGGATGACATCATGCTGACATCATCATGGTGATGTGGCAACATGAGAGGATGACATGTACCACCCAAAAATGGTTGAATTGACATCCAAGTGGACTAATACGGGAATGCCACGTGGCATGTTAACATGGAAGGTGGTGAGGTGGTAGTCGATGACTGGGCATGACATGGACCAATGGGTAGATAATATGTGGCGACCATGTGGACCAATGAATAGATACCACGTGGCAGCCATGAAAGGTTCAAGAAATCCCAAGGTTCGAAAAATTGGTTCAATGAATTACTATGTATATAGTTTATTATATATGTGTAACAAAGGGAGAGAGTTATGGGATTTGAACCCATAACCTCCTAGAAAACACTTGAATGCTTTTACCACTATGCCACCACTTGTTCCTTTAATAAAATGAGAAAATATTTATTTAACTTTTAAGTGGGATTTGGCCCCAAATTGGGTACACTCCACGTCGACGCCAAACCACCATTTTTACACTATTTAAACCACGGTTTGAAGTAGGGTCGAGTACAGTCGGATTTGATAGGTCATGGGCATGTTTTCCAATGCAAGCACAGATTCTAAGGTGGATTTCGTACCAGTACATACATCATAGGAGAGGGTTGTCTTGAATTGCGTGCTAAGGGAGGTATCACACAAAGTATTGAGTGTTTATACTAATTTTTCACGATTTTGCGAGAAGGACGTAGTGGTGTAGTCTGTTTTTGCAAAAAACAGTCTGATTTTTAGAGTGTCCTAAAAAATCATGTAATTGGTAGTGTTACATTGTACCAGTACCAACACATTTTCTAGATGTACCCCGAGGAGATGGCAACATTTTTTTGACTCGGAGGGTGCGATATAGCCACATTTTATGGGTGGGGTCATGGACATATCCTCTGGCTCCCTCCTTGGGGTACTATGGCTTAATGGCATTGCTGACTCCCTCTTAAGGGTACTATGGCTTAATGGAACTACTGATTCCCTCATAAAAGTGTTTGAAACCCTGAGGTTGGAGACCGGCCCCCCTAGGGATGGGTCATTCGACCACATGACTCCCCCATTTCTTTTACACTGATGCCATGATTTTCTTCAGCACTGGGGCCTATTCCATAGCCCCAGGTATTCTCCTTCATCCTCCTAATGCTCCAGAGCTCCAGTGCCATCTCTTCATGGCCTCCACAAAGGACGACGTCATCCTTCATTGGTTGCAGTATGCTTTCTTTGAGGGGGGGCATTGAGGGATTTTCACTGTTTTCTGGGGTCAGTATGGGTATGGCGACCCCCCCTCCGCATATCAGCCTTCAGTTCAGTTAGATGTGGTATTTTAAGTTATTTTTGACATGTTGGGGTGAATACTGGGGAAAATGTCCCATTTCACCCAATCAGATGATTATTTTATATTATTTTTGTTATTTTTTTAAATTGACATTTTATAAATTTAAATTGACATTTGAAAAGGCACGTCGGCCTGGATTTAATTTTATTTTTGTAAAGTGAGTGTGAGAAGGATATAAATATATCTTCTCCTCACTTCAAAACGTAACAACAAAGGATTATACTTATTTTTCTGATTTTCGACCCTCCTTGGGCATTTGAGGGAGGCACACTTCTTGAGGATGATTACATGAGCTTGTTTGGGGATTGATCGTTGGAAACTATTTTGTTCTTGCATATTGTTTGGGTAATGCTAGGATTTCTTTGCTTGACACATGCACACCAAGTTATCTAAGTCTTTCCTCTTGATATATTCTTGTTGAATATTGAAGTCTATGCTTTGTCTAATGGTTGAATGGTAGTTATACTACTGCATTTTGCCCCATCCAAGTGACATTTTCAGTGTTTTGTTTCCCTAGTAAGAGCTTGAGCCTTTGGTATCCAAGATTTTTCTTGGCCAATTCTCCTTCAACCAACCCTAGAGGTTGTTGGGAGAGTCTTTGGCATGCCAAATCTGGCAAGTGCCACCTCAAGGAGTAGCCCTATCCTTTGAGTACTTTGGATTAGGTTGAATTACCTTTCTAACCCTAATTTGTTCACTCTTTTCATCCAAATTAAATTTCTGAGTGATGTTTATGTTTTATATATTATATTGTAGGTTTTACATTTCATGTTTTAGGCTTAAATTTTAAGTCATTTACATTTTTATTTTATTAAAATCCTCTTTTTGTTTTATTTCTATGCATGAAAACCCTAGCTCAAAGACTAAGTACCCCAGCGACCTACCTTCCTCACCTCTCCCACCTTCTCTCTTTCTCATCCTGCTCAGCCTCCTCCATTACTCCACTGTACACCCTCGACATTCTCTAAAATTAGCTCATTGCCCTCTTTTTTCTACCTGGCCTACCTCTCTTCCACAGTCCACAACCTTCCATTTTGGACCTGCTCCCCTCCATCTCTTCGCAACTCCTCTTTCTTTCAATCCCCTCGGCTTGCTGTCCTCCTTCTCCTCTTCCCACATCCCGAGCTCTCTTCCATCATTTCCCTTGATCCCTACTCCTTCCTATCCTTTTCACTACCCTTCCCTTCCTTTATCCTTTACACAAGCATGCCCTTTGGGCAGCCCTTGTGTGCCATATCTCTGCCATCATCTGCATGTTATACAAAACAAAGAGCATAAAATCAGAAGTGGTTTATGACTGGAAAGTGTTTCTTTGCTTCTTTACCAATATTACATGCAAACTCTTTCCACATTGAATGAGTAGTATTTATTTGCTAGTTAGATGTTGATCATTAATGCTTTATTTTATCTCAGAAACTGACTTCCAACAATGATATATGGTTTATCTATTAATGAATTATGATGCTATGATAACTGTAAATCACATACCGATATGAAATTTGAACTTTGGTTTTACCATCTATCAGGTTGATACTACTTGGATATATTTTTACATGATGTTTACTAAGTGCAATTGAATGACCCTTGCTTATTATTGGTAAATTGGTTATGCTGACAAATGATATTTTCTTATAAGTGACCACTGAATGGTCATGCTACGTCTGACTAATGAATGACATTGATAAACTACTACTTAAATTCATATTTGGTTATTGGTGTATCATGTTGGCAATATAGTATTTTGATCCAATATTGATTATTATTAGACGTGTATACATTTCACTGAATGAACAAACTATCACTGGTTCAATTTGAATGCACTTGAATCCATTAGGCACTGGTCTAACTATAATTGCATAGAACATAGTTTGGTGGGTGTTCTAGTGTCTTACAGGATTCCATAAGGACACTTCTCCTTGGAGGTTTTGACTTCCAAAGAAGTTAGAATGGTGACCGAGGTGACATTGGGTCACTATTCTTATTATTTCTTACTAGAAATTAGCCCTGCTAATTTGCCTGGTAACATTTTTGGCGCCGTTTCCGGTGACGTTTCAAACATTGAAGTGATTAGTCTTGAGTCATTTATGCACCCTTGGCACAACAACACTTGGTGAACTCAAGGTATGTCCACATATATTTGAAATTTTATATTTTATTTTGTACTAACTTGGCAGGATTATCTGGCGACTCCACATAGAACTCAGGTAAGTCCCTTGCTCTTATCTTGGTGAGATTTGTGTAGTTTTAACTTCGCAGGTCTCTCCTGATGACTCCACATAAACAAAATTCAAAGAGATATTCAACAAGGGATAATTTTGAAGGTACTCTTCTCTCCGATCTCAGTCATATATTATTAAAAAGGAAAGATCGTCTACATGAGAAGTTGGTAAGTAATCAACAAGCGCTTGACTCTTTACTTGATATACATAAGCTTTTTGGTGCTCCTTTCATTCAAGTAAATAGTTCTTTCGCCGCTTTTGATTTCAAATCTATCCCTGGGTATCCTAACCAAACTATAAAATATAGGGATCTTAAAGAATTTCCTACATTTTCTGCATCAAATGCTATTACTGTTTCCCAACACTGGGATGCTATTGAACGATGTTTCATGCTTACCGATACTACTAATCTAGACATTAAAATTAAAACATTTGCTTCTTTCTTGGTCAATGATGCTGCACTATGGATTAGCTCTTTTCCTGCTAACAATATTTCTACCTATGCTGATTTGAAGAGTAATTTTTTTGATAGATGGCAAGAAAAGAAAGATCTTGTAATGTTGAATAATGCTTTAATGACTATAAAAAGAAGCGAGAATGAAACTATTGATTATTTTGATTGCAAATTTGATAGGATCATACAGGAATTCCCCACTACTTGCAAGCTTCAAGATCCAATTATCTTATCATACTACTTACAGGATTTCTCAGGTGATTTCATGTTTCATCTTAGTCTGGACCGACCAACAGATCTTGCAGCTGCTAAACTAAAGGTAAGAATTCTGGATGATAGTTGGAGAACGACTGGATGATAGTTGGAGAGCGACTGGACGACCTGATACTTATAGCCATTCAAGAGATAAAGAGGAACCAAAGAGCAAGGCCTCATCTTCCAATGAAGTCCCTGATCCGATGAACATATTGATTGAAGAAATGAGGCAATTAAGGGTTGATATGAATCAACAAGCTACTTCCATGCAAAACTGAATTGTCCAACTAGAAAGAAATCAACAACCAAGTCATCGTCGATTTCTGCCAAAGAATTTCAACAAAGCTCCTATGCAGCAGCAAAGGCTTCGTTCGTCTCTTGAGCCAACCAATGCGGTAAGTGATTTTCCATATTATTGCAAGGACTTCTGTAGTTTCCGTGATGAAAATACTTGCACATACTATATGGAGTATATCAAGAACAACATTCCTTTCGAAGAAGATGATTCCGAGGTATGTAATCTATTTGAGAAAAAAGAAATTTAATTTATCTAACAAGCATATGCAGCAGATCAGAAAAGGATTCTATTGACGTGGACAAGGTAAATAAGCTTCTTGGAGAAATGCCTCCTCGAGAATAGATCAGGAAATGGTATGAAAACAGAATCGTTGGAGATACTTATGAAAGAAGAAGATTTCCTCCAGCAAATGTAGAAAGGACAAAGGTTCCTCCACCATAGGTAAGTAGACCTCCAGTTGATTTAGTTACTGATGAGCCTTTGAGTATTGATGTTACATGTGCGCTTAAATCCATGAAGATACCAGTGTCGATTTCCGAATTAGCAAAGATTCCGTCAATCAGAGAACAAATTGTAGAGCATTTTCATTTGCAAGATCAAACCCAGGACAAGAAATCGATGGTAAATCAAGCTGAGGAAGAAGACACTCTGATCATATTGTCCAACATGTTTCCAACTAAGAATAAGAATCCTAGACACAAACCCTTTTTCATTTCTTTAAGCATTTGTCATTTAATTTTACATAATTGTATGTTTGATTATGGTGCCTCCACTAATGTAATGCCATTTAGCTGTGATGAAAAGGTTAGGTCTAAAGATATCAAGACCGTACAAGAATATTTATGCTATGGACTCTCGAGAAGTGAAAGTGTGCGGGGTGGTGGTAGATGTCCCAGTTCGATTAACGTTGCACCCTACTATAATGATAAAGATGGATATTGTTGTCATTGATCTACCCGAGTACTGGGGTATGCTATTATCCAGAAGATTCGGTTCAGATTTGGGAGGAAGCTTATAGTTGGACTTATCATATGCCACAGTGCCCAATCTCGAAGGCAGGTACATTACTCTGAAAAGGGAGATCATGTGAAAGCACCACATAGAGGATCCTGAAGAACAAGAAAATGAATATATTTGTCAAAGCGACATTGGATCATACTCATTATTTACTGCAGAATTTGCTCCTTAGAGAGACATTGACAAATTCTGGACTTTACACTTTGATGGAGAAAAATGCCAAGCACGTATGGGTGCAGGTATTGTATTAACTTCTCCCAGGTATGATGAGCTTTGTTTTTCATTTCTATTAGAGTTTGGTGGTTCTAACAATACTGCTGAATATGAATCCCTATTATTGGGTCTTACCATGGCTAAAGATTATGGCATAAAATTATTACATGTGTTTGGTGATTCTGACCTGATTGTTTTCCAAGTAAAAGCAATATTTGCTTGTATAAGGAAGCAATTGAAAAGGTACAGGGACGCGGTCAGGTTGGATATTGAATAATTCAATGCTTTATCATTAGAATCCATCTCGATACTACAAAACCAAACAACCGATACACTTGCTGTTCTTGCATCTACATTTGACCACACTGATACAGTACATGATTCAGGAAAGGTTGAGATGGTTTTCCTCCCTTCAGTGCCTGATAAATTTGATGAGTGGGAAGTATTCGACGATAAACAGATCCGAAGGTTCATGGCCAACACAGAAGAATACTTGAACAACTATATCAACTTGAGAGAGGAAGGATACACAGAACAACCAGACTACAATCCGATCCCAATGGAGAAGGTCTCTTTGGAAAGAATATTCGACATGGATGATCGGTGCAAACAAAAAGTGGAAACGAATCCAGATCTTGGATATGAAGAAGTAAACATCGGTTCACAAGAATATCCTCGCCCAATAAAGGTGGGCAAAGCACTGAATTCTCAGGAAAGAAAGGAAGTGATTGACTTAGTCCGTGAATTCAGATATGTGTTCTCCTAGTCATACGATGATCTCAAGACGCATGAAAAGAATATAATTCAACATGCTATACCTCTGGAAGAAAATGCAAAGCCTCATCGTCAGAAGTTGTGAAGGACAAATCCAAAGCTAGCTCCATTGGTGAAGCAGGAACTTCAAAAAATGGTTGAATCTAATATAATAGCCCAGATCAGATATTCCGAATGGTTGTCCAATCCAGTTTCAACCAAAAATAAAACAAGAGATATTCAAGTGTGTGTCAACTTCAGAAATTTGAACATGATCTCAAAGAAATAAAACTATTCCCTCCCAAATATGGAGCTCCTGCTACAGAGAATTACAGGTTCACATTTGATGTCTTTTCTCGATTGTTTTTTGAGTTTCAATCAAGTCGCAGTTAGGAAAGAAGATCGATCCAAGACAACTTTCACTACTCCTTGGGAAACTTACCAGTACTTGAGGTTTCCATTTGGATTGATGAATGCTGGGGCTACATTCCAGAGGGACATGGATTATGATTTCAGGGATATCATGTAGAAAATCCTAGAAATATATGAAGACGACGTAACGGTCTACTACAAAGAAAGAAAGAATCACATCAAGCATTTATGACAGGTACTTGAACGTTGCCACAGGTATGGCATTTCTTTGAACCTTAAAAGGTATATTTTGGGAGTTATTGAAGGTAATTGTTGGGCCATATCATTACTCAGGAAGGTGTTAAAATTGATCCTGAAAGGGTAAGATCTATTAAAGAAATACCATTGCCTAAAAAGATAGGATTGAGTTTGATGAGCCTCAAACTCTAGATGAGACCATAAGAAAGGCCAAGTATTTTTATGACCAAGCCAAAAGAAAGCCATATTTCCATAAGGCATGGAAGGACATGAAGAATGAGAAGTTTGAGCAAAGGAAGAAAGGGTTCAAGCCTCATCATTTCAGAAATCAGCCAAGGCAGCCACCACAAGTTGTGACAAAGCCAACTAAGATGATGGGAGACAAGCCAAGAGAGCCAAGAGAACCACTTCAATGTTGGGGATGTCGAGAGTACCATTTGCTTAGAAGTTGTCCAGATTAGAGTGGGAGTGCAAATCAAGTTCACAACATTCAAGAAGCTGAAACTGTGGGTCAAGTGACAAGGATTGTCCCTATGATTTATGCAAGCACTAGAGGACTGCCAAGCAGATCATCAATCAACTGTGGTTGAAATTAAAGGTAATATTGATAAGTAATCTATTTCAATTTTGATTGACCCTGGATCTACTCATAGTTATATCAGTCCTAAAATTGTTGATATTTTTGCTTTCAAGGGAACCAAGCATAGTAAGTCACAGTTGGTTCAACTAGCCACAAGAACCAAGAGAAAAGTTAGTGAAATGGTAGAGAAATGTCCATTAGAAATGGGTGGACTGTACATTGATGCAAATCTGAATGTTTTACCACTTGGTTCATATGACATTCTCATTGGAATGGATTGGTTGGAAGCACACAGAGTTAAACTTGACTGCTACAACAAGATTTTTGAGTGCATGATGATGATGGAAACCTAAGGCTTGTGAAAGAAATTCCAAAGGAAATTTTTGCTAGGCATATTTCAGCCATGCAGCTGAAGAAGTTTCGTAGAAAAGGTTGTCAATTGTATGTATTCCATATATTGGAAAAAACATAAAATGAAATTCCAAAATTGGAGGACTATCATGTGCTACAAGAATTCAAGGATGTGTTTCTTGATGAAGTGCCAGGACTACCTCCTAAGAGGGACAATGACTTCACAATTGATCTTGTGCCAGGAGCTGCACCAGTGTCTAAGACACCTTACTAAATGAGCACATTAGAATTATTAGAGTTGAAAACGCAATTACAAGAATTATTGGAAAAGAAATTACATAAGGCCAAGTGTGTCTCCATGGGGAGCACCTATATTATTTTGAAAAATAAAGATGGTACACTCAGGTTATGTATTGATTATAGGCAGCTGAATAAAGTGACATTGAAGAACAAGTACACATTGCCTCGAATTGATGATCTTTTTGATCAAATGAGAGGGGCAAAGGTATTTTCAAAGATACACTTGAGGTATTAGTACCATCAAGTAAGGATCAAGGAAGAATAATTCCACAACACAACCTTTAGAAAAAGGTATGGACACCATGAATTTGTAGTGGTGCCATTTAGTCTCAGTAATGCACCAACTACCATCATGTGTCTCATGAATAGCATTTTACACAAATATTTGGACAAGTTTGTTCTTGTGTTTCTACATGACATTCTTATTTACTCTAAGAATGAAGAGGATCATGAAGAATATTTGAGGATGGATTTGCAACTTTTAAGGGAGCATAAGTTGTATGCAAAGCTAATCAAATGTGACTTTTATAAAAATAAAATTCATTATTTGGGTCACATTATTTCAGCAAAAGGAATATCAGTGGATCCGGAAAAGATTGAAGCCATTATGAATTGGACAAATCCAAAGAATGCCACATATGTGAGATCTTTCATGGGTCTTGCTGGTTACTATAGAATATTCATTGAAGGATTCTCCAAGGTTGCACACCCAATCACTTCTTTGCAAAAGAAGGGAACACAATTTGAATGGACACATAAATGTGAGGAAAGCTTCCAGCTGTTGAAGACGCTTCTTACAAGTGCTCCAATTCTGAAAATCGCAGACCTGGAAAAATAATTTGTTGCATGTGCAGATGCATGCAAACAAAGACTTGGAGTTCTTATGCAAGAAAATCATGTGGTGTGTTATGAGTCTAGAAAATTGAAGGAGCGTGAAAAGAATTATCCCACACATGATCTGGAACTTGAAACCTTACTTCATGCTTTAAAAATGTGGAGACATTATTTAATGGGCATAAAATTTGAATTGAGGATAGACCATTGTGGTTTGAAATATTTGTTTGAGCAACCAACACTAAATGCAAGGCAAGCTAAATGGATGGATTTTTTATGTGAATTTGATTTTGAGATCAAACACATAAAAGGAAAAGAAAACAAAGTGGTTGATGCACTCAGTAGAAATGTGCATGAAATGCATCTGGCAGCCATCACAACTTTCCAATCATATTTAAGACAACAGATTGCTAATTCTCTTGCCGAAGATGACTTTTATGTGCAAATAAAGGAAAAATTATAGCAGTGGAATTTTGAAAAGAGGTATGAAGGGTATCATTTGGAAGAGGATGAAATTATTATTTATAAAAATATAATTTATACTCCAAATGTGGCAGACATGAGGAGAATTTTTATGGATGAAATCCATAAAATGCCATATTCTGCTTACCCAGGATATCAAAAAACAATTGCTACAACTAGGAAGAAATATTTTTGGCTGGAGATGAAAAATGATATTGCTGAGTATATATCTAAATTCTTGAAGTGTCAACAAGTGAAAGTTGAGCATCAACACCCAGTAGGTTTGTTGCACCCTTTGCCAATTCCATAATGGAAATGAGAAGTAATTTCCATGGATTTAATTACAGGTTTTCCAATGATTGTGAAACAACATGATTCTATCATGGTTGTGGTGGATAAATTGTCTAAGGTAGCACAATTTGTACTAGTTAAGTCCCCCTATAAAGAAGATGCCATTGCAAAGATTTTTAAGAAATAAATTTTCATTTTGAATGGATTTCCTAAGGCAATACTTTCAGACAGGGATGCCAAATTTACTTCAAATTTTTGGAAAAATATTTTTGCAAACTTGGGAACACAACTGAATTTCAGCACTGCCTACCATCCAAAAACAGATGGACAAACTGAAAGACTAAATCAGATTCTTGAAGACATGTTTTGCATGTATGTGATGTGAAAACCATCCAAGTGGGAAGATTATCTACACTTGGTAGAGTTTGCTTACAACAATGGGAAGCAAGCTTCATTGGGCATAAGCCCATTTGAATTTTTATATGGCAGAAAGTGCAAGACACCAGTGACATGGGATAATCTAGTGCACAAAATTATAATTGGTCCAAAATTGATTAAGGAGATGGAACAAGAGGTTGCAAAAATTAGGCAGAATTTAAAGGTATCCCAAGATAGGTAGAAAATCTATGCTGATAAGAATAGAATTCATAGAGAATTCAGTGTTGGGGATCATGTTTACCTTAGAGTGAGGCCAAGGAAGAGTTCCTTGAAGCTTGGAAGTTGTGCTAGGCTGTCACCAAGATATTGTGGGCCATTTGAAGTGCTTGAAAGAATAGGGCCAGTTGCATATAGAATTGCATTACCTGCTAACACTAAAGCTCATAATGTTTTTCATGTTTCTTTGCTTAAGAAATATGTGCATGATCATAACCATGTGATTGATTAGGATGTGATTCAGGTGAAACCCAAGGGAGAGTTCAAAACCGAGCCACTATGCATCCTAGCCAGGAAGGTAACATTACTCAAGAACTGAGCCATCGGACAAGTAAAGGTGCAATGGAGGCACTTCGGTCCCGATGAGGCTACGTGGGAGTTGGAGGATGCCATGAAAGAGGCATACCCATTTTTGTTCTGATTTAGAGCAAACACCGAGGACGGTGTTATCCCAAGGGGAAGGGGATTGTAATACCCCCAGTTTTGACTTGGAATGTATTTATTCAAAATTATGTAAATGATGTAAATATGCCAGTATGGATTCCTAGTGTGGAGCTCAAGGCCAAGGCCCAACTAGGGAATGGCTAGGCATGTATGATGTATATATTTTATTGGACCATATGATTGGCTTATCATGCCAATTCGAAATGTATGTAAATATTATATTGGAAAATTAATAAAATGGTCCAAGATGGCCACGTAAAGAGCACTATAGGGGCTATGATTCCACAAGAGGAGAAGAGGAAGGGGGCCTATGGGAAATTAAATCCTATGCCGCCATTTTTCGACCTCATAACTCATCCAAATCTTCCATGTGCCTTAAATGAGCCAATTACCTTCCTTTGACTATTAAACCCAATCATTGAATGCATGTGTGAGGTTGATGGGGAAATTCATTTCATGTAGTTATTGAAGCATGGGGGTTGTGACAGTTATGTCAGTTGTCAGTAGTCCTATTTATTCTATGGTTAGAAGCCATGTCAGTTGTCCTTTCACCCTTACCTCATATCCTTGGATTCAACACTCTTTTGATCATTCTCTGATTCTCATTCTCTCATGCATGATGCTACACTACGTAGAGTATTCCATTGTTGTTCATGTCCATTACCAGACTGTGTATAACCTAGAAATTTGAATTTGAAGATAGAGCTACATTTTTGGAAGGGAAAATAGATGGATGTAGGTGAGCATGGAGGTTGGAAAATATAGGAACCTTTACCCATTGAGTTCTGATACACTTGAATGCTTGACAAGCCAGGAATTACTGTTGTAGAAGGTTCTCCATTAACATACAACATGTTGGAATCTTACTACACACACTGGTAAGCACTGTAAGGGTTGGATTTCCTAAGGGAATTGTGGATCAGTGAAAGAAAATCCATTCCTTGTGTTGTGTGGGGCAGTTGGGAAGGAGTGCCATGGCCATGATGGCTTAGTGGGACCCTTGTAGAGCTCTGGTTGAGATTTTGTCTAAGCATAGATAGTAGAATGGGTTGCGCGCTGAGAGATAGAAGCCTATACTAGTGTTCCCTTCACCCTGGTGGCCTCATAGCCCATCTTGGGGGTGGCCTCTCAGCAGAAAGAGTATATGTTGGACAGAGTGCCTATGGATGGGTGGAAAATCGCTCTTACACAGTCAATTTCTTGGATATTCTTTGTTTAAAGATAAGTATTCTTATGTATTTGATGTGCAATTATTTTATATGTTTTCATGTGATAATTATGCCTGTAAATTGCATTTTATTTGTGTGTGGACCAATTTTATTCCGTTGTGTATTTTATTTACATGTTTGCACATGCATTTTAGCTGTTATGAATTTGTTATTATGGCTACGGGGAAAATTTTTGAGGCCCCTAGTTTATTAATGTCCCCTCCTACTGGTCAGATTGAGGGATGGGGACGTTACACGACATCATGGGTGTCAATTGGTGAATGTGATGGAGATGGTGTGCACACCCATGGGGGAACATGCTATGTAAAATTATAATATCGATGGCACATAAAGAATGGGAATGAGGGTCGTATGGTTATCAGTGGGAATACTAGTAGATGCATTTGCAAATGGAGGGAATAAATACCTTGAACCATTGTTGAGGGATGAATCCGTCTTCTTATAATGAAAAAACAAGAGTCTCCTACCTGTCTTGGTGGTGATCTTGCACATACGACACGCATACCCAAGTGTAGTAAAGAACATGACCGAGGTATTAACAATGTAGAAAACATAAAACCAAAACAAACCGCACCTCTGGGGTGCATAAAAATAGGTGTGAATGAAAGTTATACCCCTCCGATGAGTGAAATAAGGTTCCACCCTTCTGATGGTGGGGTCCTCCTTTGTGTTTGCGACCGTTAAATATGGGAATCATTGGTGGTACTAGTAGTAGGACCATACATGGGGCATCATCCAACATTTAATAGGGGGGCCTGGTAGTATTTAATCACTTGGGAATGCTTGCGGGTGATCTACATCTTCGTCGGAAGATGAGGAATCACTACAAGTGAGGACACCGGTCAAAGGGGATTCAACATCAATGGTATCCGACAAGGTGGATACTACCTCCTCAATTCGTGGATGATGCGGGGCCACACTGAGGGGAGAAATTTGACCTTGGAGTCTCATTAGTTTGAAGCGATCTTCTCGTTCTGCGTGTAGAATGGGGCATTGGAACGAGAAGTGAGAAGTCTCCCCACAAGACCGACAAGATCATGGTACTTGTGCGTGAAAGTGTTCTTGTACTTCCGGGGAGTTGACTTGATCCAAAATGAAGGTGATGGCGCTAGGAGGAAGCATATGTGTGGAATTCCCATAGGAAGAGCATTAATTATGTGGTGTTATCGTCGTAAGATTAGGATGTTGCAGATCTTGTAGTGTTGTAGGCTCCACAATGGGAATTGTTGCTAGGGAAGCTTGTGTGGGAGGCTCAACTGATGGTGTCGCTGATGTAGTGACCACATTGATAGATGTTGCTTCTTGGGTTAAGGAGGGATGGTCCTCAATAGTCACTTGAGTGAGGCGAATGGTCACTAAAGAATCTTGAAATTGAGGGAGATTAGGGAAATGGTGAGTGTAATGCCCATACTGAGAACGCGTGGCACATGCATGACTTGTGTGTAGTGTCTTGAATTTACATGTGGGTGAGGTGGCTATGCCCCCTTTTACCGTCGGTGGATCATGGGTTATGCTAACTAGAGTGTTAAGAATATTTCTTAGCTCTGGCAAGGTGGGACATAAGTTGGTCACATGGCCTTGTTTCCCACAAAGAGATCATGGTGGCGTAAGTCTTTGAGTGGGAGTATTGGTCGTAAATGGGGATTTTAACCGTTGTTGGTTGATTCTCCCTGCTTTAGGCTTAGCAATGTTCGACAAGTCAGATGTGGGGTTCAGTAAGAGGGTACCTTTCAACTTTGGTTGTTTGGTACCCCCATTGGTGGTCTTATCGACGACCGGTTTTGGTTTAGTCGCAAATGTCATAGGTTGGGTTGTTTTAATGGACGGTGTTACCGACCTTGTAGGTGTAGCGGCCAAAATGGGGACACACTCATAATGAACGACTGGTTTGGAATCCATTTCTGGGTATGGTGGTGTAAGGTACCATATCAGAATACCCAAAGTGAGCCAGGTAGGGTTAACTGAGCCATAACCGACATCACTTGTACACCTGTAAGAGGGTAGAAGAATGGGATTTGGAAGATTGGTGGGACCGATGGACTCAATGTTTGCTCAATGCCATGACTCAGTAGCAGTGCTGATGATGGTGTTGAGGTGGAGGCAGCTCCATTTTCAGTAGTGAAAATTGTGCACATTAGGCCATCGATTGATGTGAGAATCTTAGGTGGTGGCCCCGAATATACTCCTAAAAAATTGGAGTCCTTATACATGTCGAGGGCGATATCGACATACAGTTGATCCGCGCCGACGACAGTTGGTAGGACATTGTCAACATTACTTGTGGTGTTGGGATTGTAGTAGTTAACCTAGTCGAGGGTGACGACCTTCCCATTTAAGGGAAACATCATGATTCAGATGACTGAGGAGGAAACTGCCTTCATAGCGTACATGTAACTACGCCCGAAGAAGATGTTGTAGTCGAGTTCGACATCGACTTCTTTGATATCGATCATAACCATCTTGCCTCCCAACTCGATAGGGACATTTTGTTACACTCCTCTTGGTTGGGATGGTCTCCCATCATATGTGTGAAGAGTGATAGATGAGGGAACCAACTTAGGTGACCCTAATCATTTCCAGACTTTCAAGGACATTACATAAGTGGATGTGCCTTTATTGATGATGCAACAATGAATCATAATGTTCTTTACTGTGTCTAGAACTTGAAATACGACTGATGAGGGTAGTCGCGGTTCACCTTTGTCGAGATCAAAGGTCATGAGTTGCGTGTCAGAAGGATCGAAGGAGACTAGTGCATTGAGTAATTCCTTTCGTTGGGTTGGGCATGACTGTAGCACTTCTAACATGGACATGGTTGTAGGTGATTGAGCCAAGTCATCCACAATACTGTAATTGTGGGCATCTTTCATCTGAGGGTTATTAGTGGTGTGCCGAAGTGGAACCTTGGGAATCCGCATAATTTTTTGGCACTTGAGGTTTAATGTAATATAGGGGTAGACCATAGAGTAATATCTCCATTTGAGATTACAATTACTTAAATAATTTGAGATGAGAATAAGTTATTGTGATTCTAGAAAGTCATAAAATGTCAACGGATTTAGGTCATTTCTTAAGAAAATTAGGTATTTTAAATAATGAATATAATGGTTTATATTAGAGTAAACATTGTATGATATTTTTTTTTTATGATTTAGAGAACATCATGAGAGTATCTCATATTTTTCAATTTTCAGATTAATATTTTCCATGGTAGTACAATAAAGCATCTAGTTGTATGATGTTAATTTTGGACAATATAAAATAAATTCATTTATGATTATGTTAATTGCATCTTAGCTTAGGTGATTAAAATGAGAAGTTGTTATCCACCTCACTCAAGTTCAAATCTTGTTTCTGGAATGTTTTCCCTTTTTGTGCCTTAATTGATGTTGACAAGGTACCATTAATCTCACTCTTGTAAGTGTTTAAGGGTGAGAGAAAATGTTTCCAACCATTATCCAAAAGAGATTATATCAACCTGTTGTAGCCAATATTTCATCCCTTTTATGACAAAGTTTATTTCGAAAAATGTTACTTCATTATTTCTACCAACCATACCAAACTTGTACCTCGGATCGGGTGGTCTTTACACAGAAGGACAATATGATGACATGTGGCAAGTCCTAAGGAGAGGACCGGACCAACAACACTTGCTCGTCCTCCCGCTGAAAATACTGCCACCTCACCCCTATTAATCTATGTATAAACCTCTTCATTTGCTGTCAGCTCCGATAAAGAATGAGATTTATCAACTCTACGATCTGTCTGTAATGGAATTATGGCAATAGCTCGGCACTTCAATGGAAAGTACACTTGCAATTATGCTTCTTACAAGCTTAAACCCATGAAATGGCCCGATAACAATCTAGGTACTAGCATAGCGGAAATTATTGCAATGAGTTTTATCGAAATTATCCATCCAAGCACCTGAATTTGACATCATGAGGGAAAATGGGTACCAACTCTGGGGATTTTGACAGTCATGTAGGCGAGAACAATCTTAGTGTCCAGGTACGTTCCAAGGTTCATTTCTTCATTGGTTGTTTATATACTTGTCTATTTTGATCTCCCCTCTGTGTTTTTCACTCTCAATCATGTTCGTCTTCTGCTCCTTGAATCTCAAATCACATTTATCTTTGAGGTGTTGGCGTCCAATCCATGTTTATGCTCCTTTCCTCTAGTATCTGCGACTCTTGTCAATTTTGCTCCCTTGTGTTCTATTAGTAGGAAGCGATTTCCTCTTCTCCTCCTTGAAGGTTCTACCTTGTCCTCTACTCCCATCCCCTTTTCAAGCTCGTCCTCCTTCATTATGCCTAGAATGCTTTTCTCTCGGGACCCCCGCAAGGGAAAGGCCCCTATCACTGATAGCATAATTAAACTCGAAATTGAAGATAATCACTCTCATTACTTCCACCTCACCCCAACCCGTTTTCAAAGGAAAATTGAGGAACATGAGGAGGATACCCATTTGGAATAGGAATTCACTCTAAATGGGGAAATTATGGAAAACATCAAGGGGTATGCTTAGGACCCAAGAAACACAAGAACCAGAGACACTAAGTTTTTTAAGACAATTGCGCTCAAGTGGTAGATTAAATCACTGCTGATCAATTCCATCCTCGACACTCAAGAAGAAAGAAATGGTTTAATCTTGATGATGGAAGAAATTATAGACCAAAACAAGAAGCTGCAAGCTCAGAACAAAAGATTGGACCTAAAGTTAAACTGCCTCCACAGAGTTACTACAGGAATGGACTTTCCTCCTAAAGACCACCTAAACTCTCAGGCGATCTAGGTCCCTCTAGATCCAACATGGAAGATGAGGAAAAGGAGCAAAAAAAGGTTCGTTCAGTCAATTTTTTTAGTTTTTTAAAATCTATGTCATCATTGGCATTATGCAAAACACATATTATGTTATTATTCTTTGTTTAAATCATTTATGTAATATTAGCATGATAGATAGAGCAATAGAAGTTAAACTCAGGTTTAATATATGGTCCAAGTTTCCTTGAGGTGAGACACAAATTTGAATTTTTTATTGTTTGTACATCTTTTATATAAATCAATAAAAACTCTACTAGATTACAAAAAAAATACCAAACTAGTATAATATCAACAAATTAAATATACAAATCTTAACATAAAATGTTCTAAACATGAAATAATGTTCATTATATTATTACTACATTAATACTTTTTAAATTTACAACATTATAACAAATGGAATTTTAGTGAGTGCAAAACAAAGGTTACTCCAACTCATTCTTGAAAAGAAGGATGCTTCTATTCACTTTCTAGGTTTTTCCAAAACCAAAGGAAGCAATACATGAGGATATGTAATACTATCAAACAAATTGAATACAAGGAGATTTCTAATACTAGCACAAATGATATTGAGACAATAATACATATGTTGCATAAGGGAATGTATATAGTTATGTATGGTTAACTTACATAAAATGAGAATACAACATTGGCTTGGTACACAAAGGGATCTACTTAGTATACCATAAAGTTAGATTTATGATTTCTATCATTTACACTATTTTGAATACAAACTCCTCATTTGTAGAATTCAGTTATTAGAATCTCATAATCATGGCCAAATAGATAACATATATATTATTTTAAACAAGTCAAAAGTAAGAAAATCAAGGAAAAGGGATGCACATTTAAAATTGATAGAGTAGCTTAAACAAATATTAAGTAACCATTATATCTCTATATTCTTTATTGAATATTAACTAGAGAAATTACATATTAAATATAGTATGGCATCTTCAAATCCATAATTTTTTAGAATAATGTTGTTGGTTTATATTTATGGTGTAAATTTTATGCTTCGGTTAGAAGAATAACTTTGATAGTTAAATGGACAATCCACTCCCAAGGATTTGAAGAGGTAAGCACTAGTTGAATGACTGCATTGTAGGAACTACATATTTGCTTCAAGAATATGGTATTAGTAAGGGCCCTTAACCAAAATTGAGCATTAAAACCCATACCTCCTAGCTACTTTCTAAAACCTTTACAAGAATAAGAAAAAGTATTTTCAAGAGAAAACATGACATAATTACTATAAATCCCCATTATATATCACATTGAAGTTTCAATACAATTGCAATATAATCGATAAATATTTAAAGGGACCATTGTGCTAAACTCCTACATTCCACCGGATTTGTTGATAATAGAGCTCTCATGCCTATCCTATGGCCATAAAAAAGTCTAAATATCAACATCATTTGACTATTGCATGCTAGAAAAGAAACAAGATAACATAATGCACCAAACTTGGTCACTTTGAAGTTGCCATTACATAGTCCGACCTTGGTAAGCAAGGGAAGGCAAGGTAACATATGTTTTAGGGTTAATACACAACACCTTACAAAAGGAGAAGCTACATGAAAAACCTTTGTGTATGTGATCACTATGGAAATTGATTGTTCAATGAGGGTTTTGGAGGTTGATTGTCCCAACACAACATTGACATGGTCCAACAATAAAAGTAAAGAATGGTGGCATCAACAAAAAAAATGTTAAATCTAACCTAGGTATCTCCATGCCCATCGTATACTCCAAAGAAATGTAGTGGAGAACTTTGACAACATTTATGAATTGGTATCACTGCAACACCGAACAAATCTACAAAGAAAAGAGAAAAAACAAGCACAACTTCCATGACATCCACAACCTCTACTCCCTTTTCATTGAATGAAGATGTAGGCATAAGGTGAAATGTAGTTGTTGTTTGCAAAACAACTAATTTTTCCACCAAAAATGTCACCTCCCCTATGCTGGATTGTTAGGTTAAACTTGACTTAGTAAAAGAGTAAAAAAAGTTTACCATTGGTGGTTTATGAACCCATGGTTTTGGGTGTCCCATGTTATTTTACCATGGTATTGCATGTGATGCAACCTTCTTAAGGGCTTGAGTTACTCCATTCTAAATTGGTTAAAATTGTTGATGTTGTCCTATGAGTGATCGACGATGGTCGTATTGGGCATGCCTTGGCCAGAGTGGTCAAGGGTAATAGATTTATTATTGGTGGTTTTCCCTCTTTTGGGTTTCCATAGTAAAAATCTTCTTTTTTCATTGTGTGTCCTTGCTTATTATAGTTATTATATGTATTTTTTTTCATTTTATTATTTCCTAACAATTGGTATCAGGGTGAGGTTGAAGGAAAATGTAAATGCCTTGGAAGCTATGGTTGATTGCATTAAACCCAAGCTACTCATACATTGGTCTATGGAAACCTAACTGAATGTGGAAAATATCACAAGTTAAAGTGATGGCTCATGGGTATATGAACTATGGTAAATTATAGCTAGACAAACATGGTAAAAATTGGGGATGAGCACATGGAGTATGTGGATGAAGAAGTGATTAACTAACTAGAATCATTTTTTTATAGAGTTGGAATTTGATGTGTACCCTTGGCTTGGTGAGTCACTTCTAAAAATTCTAGAGGTAGATTTAGGTAGACTGAAGAGGGGGGGCATAATGTATTCCCATATATCTGGTTAAACCTTTGAGGGGGGTTGGTGATTACCCATAGTCAAGTTTAAAGGGGGGAATGCTAGATTAAACTTGAATCCTTAAAAGAGTCAAAGATGGGTTTACCATTTGTGGTTTACGAGCCATGCTTTTGGGTGTCCCGTGGTACTTTCCCAAGGTATTGCATGCTATGAAGCTTAATTAAGGGCTTGAGTGACTCCATTGTAAATTTCCTAAATTTGAAGGTATTAACCAGTGAGTGGTCGGTGGTGGCCAGATTGGCCATGCCTTAGCTGAAGTAGTCAAGGGTAATATATCTATTGTTGGTGGTTCTCCCTATTTGGGTGTCCACGGAAAAATATTCCTCTTCATTGTGTGTGCTTTATTATAATAATTATCATATGTATTTTTGCATTTGATCATTTCCTAACAACATGTATTAGAGTGAAGTTGAAGGAAAATGTAAATGTCTTGGAAGCTATGGTTTCTTGCATTGAATTCAAGCTACTCATACAATGGTCGATGGAAAATTAAATGAATGCAAAAAATATCAGAAGTTAAAGTGATGGTTCATGGGTATGTGATCCATGACAAGTTATAGCTAGAAAGACATTCTAAAAATTGAGGATGAGCACATGGAATATGCGGATGAAGAAGTGATTGATTCATGAGTTCGAATTTTATCGCAATGTGAATGGGAATATGGTTGTAAGACCTAGTTAGGCATGTGTACCCTTGGTTTGGTGAGTCACCTATGAAAATTATAGAGGTAGATTTAGGTAGACTAAATAGTTGGGGCATGTTGTATTCCCATATACTTGATTAAAACTTTGAGGGAAGTTGGTGATTACCCCAAGCCAAGTTTAAAGGAGGGAATGTTAGGTTAAAATTGACTAAGTAAAATAATCAAACATGCGTTTACCATTGGTGGCTTACGGGTCCATAATTTTGGGTGTCCCATGGTATTGCATGTATTGAAGCCTACCTAAGGGCTTGAGTGAATCCATTGTAAATTGCCTAAATTAGTCAATGTTGGCCTGTGAGTGGTTGGTGATGACTAGATTGGCCATGCCTTGGCCGAAGTGGTAAAGGGTAATAGATCCACTGTTGTTGGTTTTCCCCATTTTGTTTTTCCACATGAAAAATCTTCTTCTTCATTGTGTGCGCTTGCTTATTATAATTATTATATGATTTTTTGCATTTTATCATTTCCTAATGTTGGACATGTGTTCTAATCATTGTAGGTTCCTAGAGAAAAGGGGTCCAAGGGGGTGATCAGGCCCCTAGTTGGAGGGGAAACGAGCCCCCTATGCAAGCTTCAAGGAAAGATCCCTTGAAGGAAAATTTTGGGTCCATTTGTGGTATGTTTTGTGCTTTTTGGGCCCATTGTAAACTAACTTCGGTTAAGGAATTATGGTTGAAATAAAATTTGGGTTAACTAATTAGGGGTTTAGATTTTATAATATTGTATTGTAAATTATGAAGATAATACAGCAAGATAGAGAGAGGAGAAACTCTCAATTAGGTTAATTTTCTCGGTTAAGGGTTTCCATCATAAATCTTTGTGTACTAATGTTTGTGTGAACCATTGTTATTTCTTGTGTTTTAGATTTTATTTGGAATTTATTTCTTTTGGTGGTATTTTACAAAGTTGTTAGTTCTTAGATTTCATAATGCAGACACAACAAAATGCCACTAAAGTTGCATATGGTACTCCACAAGCCACATAGTTGCTGTTGGGACCACACAACAAACTCTGGAAGCACAGTGGGTTGCATATGATGCAATCCAGGAAACCAATCAACTAGAAGTTGTAAGTTGATTTTTTCTTCATATATTGTTTACTGTTGTTTTAATGATCAAGAGATACTCTTTGAATATTGTTTGTTGACATTCTCTATGTGTGGCCTATCTAATGGTGTAAGAAATATATCTACAACATCAAATGTAAATAAGATCTATCATATGATTCAACTACTTAAAATGAGGTAATTGAAGCACTACTTTTTTTTATAGAATGCACATATATTCTTTATATACTTGTTACTATTTGTCTAATAAATTGTTAAACTTGTGGAAACCCCTCTTCATTTGTGACTTTTGAAATGCTTTTGTAAACTCTAGAATTGCCCCAATTTCATGAGTTTGTATTTTGTTTTGATTTTATTAATGTCGAAGTACTTCCACATGATAAATGGAATTAAAAATGCTTCTACATATTAACAAAGAAAATTGGATCTCATTTCGGTTAATGGCAAATCAATAATATGATTATAGTTCTCTACTCTATGATTCGATCTGTGTTGCAAGTCAAAATTGTCCCAAGACATTAATCAATCATAGATGCCATGTTTATATTATAGTAAAGGTTAGTGATACTCTATGTTAGGATGACAATAATTAGGTACTTTCATTTGGAGGCTATACCTAAAATTCGCTCCCCTTTAGCCATATTTTTACATGCATCATGGGTACAATCATTATACAATAGATATGCCACTCATATGATTTTTTCCATAATGTTTCTAAGTCCTTTTTTTTATAATGCCATGAAAATAATACACTTTTTTTTCTTGGAATATAAAACCCAAGAAACTTCTAGGCAATTCCCCTCATTTCGAGGATGATATCTTGTGTAAAGAGGATGGCACTTAAGTTTCAAGCATCTTGGATTGAGGGAATCAAGGAGAATCAAACTCATGACCTCCAATACACTGAGGGGGGGGGGGGGTATCTCATGTCTAGCTCATGAACACTTGAGATAACCCTCGGTGCTAAAATAATACTTATAGATGAAAAACATGACTTCTATATAGGCTATGGATTTGGTAATCAATTTTGTTTTCACATTTTTGCACTTGTAATACGAGAATGTAGGAAGGAATATTAATGTCAATATATAATCAAAAGTAGTTCATCACAATAGAAAAATAGAGTATACCATATAGTACATGAATGTAGTGCTTATGGAATCTCCTCTCTCCTCAAAATCACTTTTAGGAGCCACTTTCTTCCTCCAAATGCAATTTCAATATTAAAGAATGGTAAAACCATTTCCCTTACACTAAGTTGTAAAATGCCACTTCGTTTCCTATTTGAAATTAGAATAACTAAAGGCCAAATCATTTGGAGCTATATTGCAATTAGCATAACTAAATTAGAAAATCATTGAACCTATATTCGTTGGACCATGCTTTGCATGATGGAATTAATAGGGGATATTTGTGCATGCTTTTCTTTAACAAAATGCAAGATGCAATTTTTCTCTTAATAGTGCAGTTAAGGTATGTTGTTTTAGTGTTGTTAGGGTATTATGTTTTAGTGCTCAAAGATGAAGTTTTAGGCTACTAATGTGAATGTTGTTCATGCTACCTTACTACTAGTAAAAACCGCTTTAGGACTGTTTTGGGCCTAGAAAAGCTCTAATTACACTCAGATTTGAGGAATGATCCTTTACATCACTGCTTATGTTCCCAGGATGGAGATTAGGTGATGCTATGGGGTTGAGACATAACCATAATTAGCTCAGATGGCCTCAAAACTATTTTTTAATCCTCAAACTTAGCGCAAATTTAAGAATTGGGCCTATTAATACTACCTTAAGGCTTGAAAGAGTCCAGAAGATGCCTAGAAATAGTCCAGACCTACCCATCAATGTTGCTTTTGTCCAATTTTTTCCCCATTATTTATTTTAAGGTGATTTTCATGAATGTTTACTACTGTGAAGGGAGGGTTATTTTCATGACTGTTTACTACCGTAAGGGTCAAAATAGGCACAAGTCTGCTCCAGAAAAAATTTCTTAACGTTGTTTGAAGACAAAACAAGACTGGAATTGCCTTCAAATAGGAAGATCATTGTTGCTTGTTGTCCTAGACACACCTATAATTCCTAAATTACTATAGAGAGTGCACATATCTGTCTTAAAAGTGCTAATTGTCCCAAACATGCCCATAAATCCTAAAAAAAGCCCAAAAAAACTTCAAGTGACCACCCATGCAAATAGGGGTAATGGGAACTAAGTGATGGGATCTCTCATGATGTTGCATAAGCTAATGATTTAGCAAAATGGTGCACAATGTTTAAAAATATGTGTAATTTATTACCTTTACAATAACCTAAATTACAAAACACTCACCCCCAAGGAAATGGTTTCTAGTGTTCTTAAGATGGAGTTTGGAAGTCCTTGCCTTCCCATAACCTACATAACAATCATCCTACTTAAAATGGCTCATAATGTTGTCAAGATAGAATTTAAATTGGATTTTTACACAATTACATATGACATCGAAAGAATTACCACCCGTTAAAATCAAGTCTCACAATTTTTTACCCAAGAAATAATATGACATGGAACACAAGAAAATTGAATAGTCAACTTCAAGACAAGAACATGTTTAGACCAATACACAACAACAAAAGAATTTCATTTTGTAGAACTCAAGTTAAACAACCTTTAAATTAAGATTGGCATTTCCGGAACTACATGAAAGTATCAAGCAAAAATGTAGCCATCCCCTTTACATGGCAACACTTGGCTACAATGGGAGACTACACAACTTCCATCACCTCTCTCTTGCATGCTAAAAATGGCCCTACAGATGGAGCCTGCACAACTTCCATCCTCTATATGCCAAAAAAATTCCCTACAAATTAACAACATTCATAGCAAAAAATTGATAGCATGAACAAAATACAAACACTAGGATTAGAGTGGGAAAAATCCCTTAATGGAGTATTGGAATGGACATCGAAATTAGAGTGGAGAAAACATCCTAGTTGAAGTATCCATATTAGAGTGGAGAAAACCCCGATGGGGTAAAAAATCATTCTATTATGCGGAGGTGCCAAAATCCATAAAACATTCTATTATACAGAGGTGTCAAAAACCATAAAAAAATTCTATTTGTAGATTTGTCAAAAACCATACAAAAATGGTATTTACCTATATCACAAGACTAAAAGGACCAATGTTGAATCAAAGACAATGTGAGAAGATATAGTCACTGTAACTCCCTTATATCACATATCCACTTGTCCTCATAACAAGTAGGTGTTATGTGTGAAATAGAATGCTAACAAAATATACTTGTTAGTTTGCTAAGGTTTGTGGTGGGTTACACTTATTAAATTGTCAGTGCAACTTTCCTAATGTCTCCTAATACTTATATAGGAATTGCTTTGAATTTACTACTATGCTAACTCCTTGTATCAATTGAAATTACATAGAGTTTAATAAGTTGTTGATATGATGAAGTCAGTGAGAAAGTAGTATACTTTTTAATTGCATTCTATTAGATATTTCTGATTTATTTTTGTAGTACGATAGTTGAACTTTTGTCATAATATATATTTTGTGGATATATCCACTCATCTTATTATTTTTTATCCATGAACTTAGTGTAATGGAGGCTAGAGAACAAGCCAAGAAAATAATATTGTGTATAATGCTAAGGGCACTACTTAGGGGAATGGTAGCCAAGTAGTAAAACACACACAGGTGCCCCTATCACATGAAAAATATGTTGCACAAGATAAACAAATCTAGAGAGTAGACAAAAACGAGAATCCTTGCACTATGAAAAGGAAAAATCCTTCCTCCTCCTCCTCCTCCCACCCCATCTACTCCCTCCTCCTCCCTTCTCCTCATGCTCTTCCCTTCTCCTCCTACTCCCCCCGTCATCCCTCCTCTTCCTCCTCTGCCATCCTCCTACCGCCCCTCCCTTCTCCTCCTCCTCTGCCATCCTCCTACCGCCCCTCCCTTCTCCTCCTCCTCCTCTGCCATCCTCCCACCGCCCCTCCCTTCTCCTCCTCCTCCTCTGCCATCCTCCCACCGCCCCTCCCTTCTCCTCCTCCTCCTCTGACATCCTCCTACCGCCCCTCCCTTCTCCTCCTCCCCCCTCTTCCTCCCTCCTCCCCCCTTCTACTCTTCCTCCTCCTCCTCCTCCTCCCTCCTCCGCCACCCCTCTCCTCCCTCCTCCTCCCTCCTCGTCCTCCTTGTCCTCCTACACCACCCCCCTCCTCGTCCTCGTCCTCCTCCTGTACCACCCCTCTCCTCCCTCCTCCTCCCTCCTTGTCCTCCTCCCACCCCCTCTGCTCCCTCCTCATCCTCCTCTTCCCTTCTCCTTGGACTCCTCACCCCCCTCCTCTGTCCTCTTCCTCCTTCGCCCTCTTACTACCCCCCCCTCCATTCTCCTCCTTCCTCCTCCTCCTCCCTTATCCTCCTCCACCCCCCATGTCCTCCCTCCTTCTCCGCCCCTCCCCTCCCCTTTCCTCCCTTATCCTCCTCCTTCCCTACCCTCTCCTCCCTCCTCTTCCTCATCTTCCCTCCTACTCCACCATCCTCCACCTACACCCATTCCCTCCTCCTACCTTCTCCTCCTCCCCTCTCCCCTACCCTCCTCCTCCCTTCTCCTCCTCATCCTTCCCTACCCTCTCCTCCCTCCTCCACCTTCCCCCTCTCCTCCCTCATCTGCCCTCCTCCCTTCTACTCCACCTCCTACACCCCTCCCTTCTCCTCCCTCCTCCTACCCCGCCCACCCTACTCCTCTTCCTTCCCTCTCCTCCCTCCTTCTGCTGCTCTGCCCTCCCTCGCCTCCTCCCCCCCCCTTCACCTCCGCCCTCCTCTTTCACCCTAATAATAACCATCCCTCTCGTCCTCCTCCTCCTTCGCCTCCGCCCTCCTCTTCCACCCTACTACTCCCCCTCCCTCTCGTCCTCCTCCTCCCTCCTCCTTCGCCTCTGCCCTCCTCTTCCACCCTACTATTCCCCCTCCCTCTACTCCTCCTCTCCTTCCTCCTCCTCCTCCTCCACCCTCCTCCTCCCGCACCTCACACCTCTCCTCCCTCCTCCTTCTCCTCCTGATCCCTCCCCTCCCTTCTTCTACTCCTCCTCCCCCCCCTCCCCTTCCTCCTCCTATCCCCCCTCCTTTGTCCTCCCTCCTCCTCCCCACCCCTCCTTTGTCCTCCATCCTCCTCCTCTTCCCTCCACCTCCCTTCTACTTTTACTCCTCCCCCGCCCACCTCCTCCCCCATACCCCTCTACCCTCATCCTCCCTCCTACCTCTCTCCTCCCTCCTTCTCCTCCCCGCCCCTATCCTCCCTCCTCCTCCTCCTCCTCTCCCTCCCTCTCCTCCCTCCCTCCTCTAACCCCTCTCTACTCCCTCCTCCTCCACCTCCCCTCTCCTCCCTCCTCCCCCCTCATCCTCCCCCACTCCTCTGCCCCCTCCCCCTCCACCCCTCCCTCCTCCCCCTCCTCTCTTCCATGACTTCCACCCTCCTGCTCCTATCCTACCACCTCCTCCTTCTCCCCCCCTCTCCTCCTCCCCCCACCTCTCCTCCCCCCTCCTCCTCCCCTCCCCCTACTCCCTCTCCTCCCCCCTCCCCCTACTCCCTTATTCTCCCTCCTCCACCCCTCTCTCCTCCCTCCTCCTCCTCCTTCGCCCTCCCATATCCTCCTCCTACTCCCCTTCCTACCCTTCCCCCCTTCCCTCCCTCCCTTCTCACCGTCCTCCTCCCTCTCCCTCCCTTATCCTCCTCCTCCTCCTCCTCCTCCTCCTCCACCCCCCCCTCCTCCTCCTCCCCCCTCCCTCCCTCCCTTCTCACTGTCCTCCTCCCTCGCCCTCCCTTATCCTCCTCCTCCTATGCCCCACTTCTCCTCCTCCTCCTCCTCCTCCCCTCCTTCCCTTCTCACCCTCCTCCTCCCCTTCCTACCCCACCCCCCGCCCGCTCCTCCTCCTACGCACCCCCCCCATCCCCTCCCTCCTTCCTCCTACCTCACCCTCCCTTATCCTCCTCCTCCTCCCCTCCTCCCCCTCCCCTTCCCCTTCCGCCTCCTTTCTCCTCGTCCCCCTCCTCCCCCTGCCCCTCATCCTCCTACTCTCCCCCTTCTCCGCCTCCCCTTCCTACTCCTCCTCCTCCACCTACCTCCTTGCTTGCCTTGCCTTGCCTTGCCTTCTCCTCCTCCCCCCTCCTCTCCCCCCTATTCCTATTCCCCCTACCCCTCATCTTATTCCTACTCCTCCTCCTCTTGTACCTCCCGTCTTCTTCTTCACAATATGCACCTCCCCTCTTCTTCTTCACATACACAATATGATATGACAAAAATAATCCCCTATTTACAATTTTAAATTTACAAGCAAAATTATTATGATACACTAATTGAATTTTAATACTATATATATGAATATAAATAAAAAAAATTAACATAAAACTTTAAAATATTAAATAATAATAAAACATATACATTAAATAACTAATACTCAAAAATATTAAAAAAATATACAAACTTTTAGCATATTTTACAAACAATTTAAAAAATACAAACTTTTGACATACTTTCCAAACAATTAAAAAAACATACCAACAATTTGAAAATAAAACATATTCATTAAATAACTAATACTCAAAAACATTAAAAAATATACAAACTTTAGCATATTTTAAAAAAAATTAAAAAATATACAAACTTTTGACATACTTTCCAAACAATTAAAAAACATACCAACAATTTGAAAATATACAAACTTTTGATATATCCAAATTATTAAAAAAATATACTAACTGTGTTAACGTAAAGTACCATGGGTACTTTTATATTACGGAAACATATATTAATTCCGTTTCTTTAAAATCTATATATTAATTTTGTTTTTCTAAAATAAATGTTAAATAATAATAAAATATATACATTAAATAACTAATAACCAAAAACAATTAAAAAAATACAAACATTTAACATATCTTATAAAATTTTAAAAAATATACAAGCTTTTTGGCAGACAATTAAAAAAACATACAAACAATTAGAAAATATACAAACTTGTGATATATCCAAATTATTAAAAAAACATACTAACTGTTTAACGTAACGTAAAACTACAGTGGGTACTATTACATTAGGGAAACATATATTAATTATGTTTCTCTAAAATCTATATATTAATTTTGTTTCTCTAAAATATATACATATACAGGAAGGCATTTTAAAATATATACATATACAGGAAGGCATTTTAAATCTATATATTAATTCTGTTTTTCTAAAATCTATATATTAATTTTGTCTCTAAAATATCTAAAGGAAGGCATAAACTTAAAGACTAAACTTATATTCTTGAAGAAAAAATTCATTAACATATGACAATCTCTGCGTGCACTTAATGAATTCTAAATGATTTACAGTCAGTCATTTATGTGAGCAACACTCGTCTCCGGCATGCTTGTATATAAAATTCCATGATCACGATTCATGAAATAGAGTTTTTACTGAAACAAATATCTCTTATTGAACGATGAATCTCAAACAGCTGATATAAATTTGTCTGTGGATGTGGCCTTGCTAGTTAGGTAGGTAGGGAGCAGAGCAGATAAATGAATTTACGAAGGACCAGACTAAGGCAGGCGGGAGCAGAAATAAGTCACGAATATATTAAATTGAATACATGAAATTGAAAGAAATAAGAGAGTGATACATACCATTATTGAGAGAAATCACGGATCTCCATCGTGGAAAAGGAAAAGTGTAAAAAACGGCTCAGCCGCATCCAACAGAGATCCTGTCCAACCTCCTCCTCCATTATCACACGATTCATTAAATTGAGTTTTCACTGAAACAAACAAACATCTCTTATTGAACGATGAATATCAAACAACTCATATAAATTTGTCTGTGGGTAGGTAGATAGAATGACCAGAGCAGAGCTGGGCGAATCTGTAAATGAATTTAGGAAGGCCAGACTAGGGCGTAGCAGATTAGGCCTCTAAATGAATGAATACAAAGGAAAAGTCAGCTCAACTGCATCCGGTAGAGGTCTTCCAGAGCAAAGCAGACTATATTTTTGAAACCATTTACCCTCTAATGCAGTTCAATCCAATCCAGGACTCAGACTCAGAAAAGTGTTTTGAAAGCGTGTAATAGTTCAGATATATGTAGGGGCTTCCCTCTTTTACTTGCTTCAACGTATACAGATAGCTTCAACGGATACATATAGAATAACCAGAGCAGAGCTGGCTAGTTGTATGGTGCCGTTTGGAGACGTGAAATGAAGGCGGGTGTGTCTGTGGCCCTAATAGTGGGTGTTGCCGTGGCCGTGCTGAAGATGGAATGACCAAAGCATAAATCGCTGGCTGCATAAAGATAAGCGAGGTTGATAGACTAGACTACACTAGGGCAAATCTCTAAATGAATTTATGAAGGGCCAGACTTAGGCAGGGCTAAGCAGATCATGCCTCTAAACGAATGAATACATGAAAATAAATAAGTCAGTGATACATACCATTATTGAGAGAAATCACGGATCTCCATTGTGGAAAAGGAAAAGGCAGCTCAAATGCATCCAATAAAGATCCTTTCAGAGCAACCAGACTATGTTTCTGAAACCATTTACCCTCCGGTGCAGTGCAGTCCAAACTCCTCTGTCGCTTCTCTCTTTCACTTGCTTCAATGGATATGGATAGATGTAGGCAGTGTGTCTCCTTCTCTTTTGAACCAATCCTTAAAAGATGAACAAATTGCATCTTCCTCTCTGAACTAACTGCTTTTTACCTTCAACGGATAGGATGCATAGGTTCTCTTACGTCTCTTTTGCTTCCTTATCAGATGAGACAAATTGCTTTTGCATCCCTGAACTAACCGAAAAATTGCTTTTCCGTCCCTAAACTAACTTGCTTTTCCCTTGCCGTGCTTTTGCATCCGAGACAAGTTGCTTTTCCGTCCCTAAACTAACTTGCTTCCTCCCCGGTGCTTTTGCATTCTTGACAAGTTGCTTTTTCGTCCCTAAACTAACTTGTTTTTTCCTCACCATGCTTTTGAGTCCTATTAGACAAGTCGCTTTTCCGTGCCTAAACTAACTTGCTTTTCCCTTGCCGAAGTAACAGTGGACAGACATATGAAACAAATTATGACTGTTTTGATTCTCGAGAGTGGAAAAAGAGGAAATCAAGTATAAAATTGCCCACCACAAGGAATTAGAGAATAAGCAGGATTGAAGGCTTTGATGTGAATTTACAGATGTGGGTGTGCTGTATCGGAACTTCTCTCCGGCATGAAATGACCAGGTATGTGCTCTTCTGCTATAATGAAATTTATTGTATTGTACGATTTCCTCTTCAAGTCTCTTATTGGGAATTGTTTTCAAATCTTGAACTTTTCATTTAAGGTTGTAGTGAATTAGTAAGCAATTATCAACCCCAGTGAGAAGAGTCTGGCAGCAGACAACATTAGAGTTATCCTGTTTGTATGATAATGAAGTAGACTAATCATCAGATGCCATATCTCTAGTGTTTTTTTTGTTTTGAGTTTCTCTGTCAAGGCGAATTTCTATCTGTTTGGGAGTCTAAAATGGATCTGAAGTCTAATTCTTCCACCAACATTCAAAGGCTCCACCTGGTCATCCGATTGGCTTTCATGTAGCATAAGTGGTCTTGATCTTTGTACACTCTGTGTAAATAGATGCCCTTCACCTTCATCGGTTTCAAACTGAAATTTTGGCACAGGTGGTCTTGATCTTTGCACATTAGTGATGCAGGAGCATCGGTTTCAAACTAAAGTTTCAGCCTCTAGAAGGTCAAAGCAATTTTATCAAAGAGAGTGTGTTCCCTCAATTTTATTTTCTGAAGATAAGATTAGTTAAAGAATAATGGATTCGTTTCCTCAACTTCTTAGTGGATCTCGATCGAATCAGTTCATTGTGTATAAGAAGGTAGCTTAAGTTCTGTAATAGTGGAATATGAGTGATTTGTAATGAAATGAATGAAGAATGTTTCGACTTTCAATTCAGATATATCCTCCTCTTTCCACATGCTCTGTTTTGTGGCCTCTGTGTATAATATTGAAAGGATTTTGATGAAAGGCAAATTCAGAGGATCGATTCTTTGATACGTTGAGAAGGAGATCTGGAGTTGCGCAAATTCAGATACATGAGAAGCATGGAATACTGTATTTTCTCCTTTCCTTTTCATGATGATCTGTTCACTATCATAGTTGCTCTGTAGTTAAATCGGAAATCAGATTGTTTAAAACGAAGTTCCCCCTAGGATTTATGTTAACCAAATGAACTTTGGAATCTACTCCATTTATGAATCGATATAATGATGGTAGCTCAAAGTAGAATCACTGCAAAATTTGTTATATATCTGGGCACTATTTAATAGTGATTCGATGGTTAATATGTTTGCTTGATAGGGTAAAATTTATAAGGTTTCCACTATAAAATTTGTGATTGCATAGTCAGACACCTGTGGATATAAATTTCCCTTTCCAGGAATCAACCTCAAGTTGTATGGTAGCAAGATTGGTTTTATTTTGAGTGTTGGCAATTTACATTGATCAATTTCGATTCTGAATCGAACTTCCAATCTCAGGGACATATTGGTTCATTGAGAACGAATTAGATCCATCTTTGATGAATGGCAACCATAGGATGCTAACTCTGTGGTGATTTGTGGAACGAGTTGCAAGAACTTAAGATTCCTGTAATACTTGACAGTTACAGGATTATCAATACCTGTAATGGTTATATTTAGTCCAGTTACATTGTTTAGAGGTGGGTGTGGGGATTAAAAGGTTTTGATTGGAGCTGTAGTCTCAAGAGAGATATATTTTAATGACGAGAATAGAGTATTCCCAAAACCTAAAGCATAGAAACCAGTTCAGCTGAAAAGAGAGGTGTATGAAAGGTACACTATTCTTCTCACCTGCACCAACTATGCTGAATAATCTTTATTTTTAACCCAAAACTTTCAGGAACTCTTGGGATTTCATGCGTAAAATCGTGGTTATGATATTATATTCAGTTGAAAACCTTTTCATATGTATCATTCTCATTATCAAACTGCTTTTGATCACTGAAGTGCTGAAAATGATGGATTTGGGAATCCTCATTTCCAAAGTTTCTATAGCCCCAAAGTGTAGTTTGGTAACTCTGGTTGCTAGAGAAATTCCTCTCGTGCTCATCTTCATCATCATTAGTACTTAAACAGTGGCTGACTAGCTTTGTGGGAGGAAGAATGCTCACTTGAATTTGATACATTGTTGCATATTGAACTCTTGAATTGTGTTCAACCTTATCCTCAAAGAGAGCATTGGTTTCATACTCTTCTTGATTATGATTGTACTCATCATTATATTGTTGTTGGTTGGATTTGTTCACATGATAGTATGATACCAACCATCCTTTGACCAAGAAACTTGATTGCCTAGTCATTCTTCTCCACTTTCAGAATCATAACTTACTTTCTGACAAGATTGAACTTTTTCAAAGGCCAGCCTAGTGCCGGAAACAACATTTCCTCCATTTCTCATCCTTGAACTTTTAATGTCTAATGGCTCATTCATTCTATAGTCTAGACCCAATGTCTTTATTACCATGTTCTAATCTATTAGCATGCATCCCATATTTCCCTTCTAATCTTTTAATGTCTAATGGCAGCAATCATGCCATGTATCCTGGACATGCTTTTAAGTTTCTTCAAGTACTTTTACACACTTTGTAAAGTGAGACTAGTCAAGTCTTGCTCACTCTTGACTGTGTAAGGTGGGTTTATGTTGCCCTTTCAAAAATTTAGATCTCATTAACTTGTCTAAGCGATCATATTCTTGTCATATTTGTGCCTCTGTATGTTTGCTTATGCTAGATCTCTTAGCAATCACTACCCAAGGAAAACTTGGTACTATTTATGATGATACCAGATGCAAGAAAAATTAAACCTAGTTTCCTATAGAGAAGAACCATATGACACTATTTCGATAAGATACTTGGTTCAAGGAATTGCTTCAACTAATACTACTAACAAAATCAATCATTTTTTCCACTCTATAGAGGGACTTTAACAGGTCCTTTGTTCAAGTAATACAACTCATTGCAAGTCAGACAGGCTTAATATAAGCAATTTCCTCCAATTCACGAGGTTCTTGCATCCCTTTTTCTTATTCTGGAATTAAGTTTTATCATAAGGGTAGTTAGTACTCAACTTGTTGAACAACAGAAGTTAGAGTGAGGAAGAAATGGATGCACTTTCAAAGAAACACTATGCTAATAGGAAAGGATGGGTACAAAGATGAGAAGTAACCTCAATATTGAAAGGATTAGGAAAAACATAGTATGGGAAACGTAGCTGTATAGCAAAATAAAACCATTATTAATCGGGGGAAGAATTATCACCTGCAGATGAGAAATGTAGGTATCTTAATCTATCAAACTAAAACCGATAAAAAAGGAGAGAAGACTGAGGGACTGCAGGAGCCAGATTTTGTTTCTGTCAATTTCTTCTATTTTACTAAGAAACAAGTTTCTTGCGTTCTCTAAACGTAAATCCACAAAAGACTGTTTCAACTTCTTTGACTGTAGACATTTTGACGTGCTCTAATTTATTTATGCTAGAGTCATATCTTCAAACCTTTTTACAAGCTTCCTTCTTCAAAGTAATTTTAACCCAAACTAAAGCATAACTTCCTTAATATGAGCGGTATTCTCTTCTTCAATAGAGAATAAAGTCAATTAAATGTTGGATGTAGGAGGCAGAGAAGTCCGCTGCTTGAGTACTTTAGATTAAACCATATGGTGATCTCTTCAAAAGAAATATTTAAGTCACCAACAAGCAAACTGCCGAGGAAGAGCAAATTCAAGAGCACAGCGTGTAAAAATGAATTAACCTTCAATAGATTAATCCTCCATGACATATCAATATGTACAAATTTCATGGCACAAAACAGGGGGCAACGTCCGCTTCTATAACATAGCATTCCTTCTCTTTTCAGCTTTCTTACACCTCGCTTCTGTGGTTTTTACTTATGAATCTTATTTGCTCTATTTTTTATAAAGTCCCATAGATCCTGTGTAATATACCCACTTTCCTTCATAGCAATATCAAGGGATTAAGTAGAGCAAATATATCTTTTTTATTGATGATACAGATGAATACAAAAAAACAGATATGAATTGTTATGCCTTCAAGCAAACAAAAGATTTTTAATCCTGTAACTTAAGCAACGTCAATCATATGAATTGCTATTGTGGTTTTGGAGTTGACGGTGTCTAAAAGTTTCACAAAATACAAGGACTGTAGATGCAACTCGGTAAGAGAGAGTTATCTCTTTTCCAAAAAATTAGTATATCTTAAAACTGCAGGTATCAGTCTAATATGAATTGATAAACAAGTACACAATATAACCTCAAAACATGCTCTCAAATATGTTTCATTTTGACTTGTTGAAAATAAAAAGAGAACATAATGCAAACTGACAATGAAATCAAGGTAAGGAGAGTTGAACCTCTGTCTTCTCCCAATCCACTATTTTCAATGAAATAGTAAATCTGTCACTAAGTGAATTCTACCAGACAAAACAAGGGATCACAATCCCATAGCGATCAAGTTCATGATCTAAAAGAAAAATTGGTTAACCATAAGAGTTTTAATGATATCTATGCCAAATTAATATGCCAAGCTTTTATGTATCAAACTGCAATAATGAACATGACTTCATCTTATTTATAAAATGTGCAAACAAGATTTAATCCAATATCATGAATTCTGTAGATTGGCCATATTTCATCCAACAGAATTATATATATATATATATGTATATATATATATAATCGATGTCTCAAGCAAACAACTCTGCGATTTCATCTACATGACTCAATTAATTCATACCTGTGTGCAACCTACAGGATTATAGCATTTATATGTGCATATCACCCACAAGAAATTCAACAATTAAAACTGTGTAATCTACAGGATTTCAACTTCTATATGTGCATGCCATATACAGGAAATCAAGCAAATATACCTGTGTTTCATCTATAGATTAAAAGTCACCAAATATCCACTTCATCTACAGGAAATTGAGCCCACCTCTCTGTATTTTTTTACATGACTACAAGCAAATAATTCTGCTGATTTGGATATTCCATTGTTGTAAACTACTTCGAATTCTCCAGTTTCCATATAAGGTAATGAGAAGTTGATTAAAAGTCCTCGAGACTGGACTGCAAACATGAAACTTCAAATTGTTTCGTCGCTAACATTGCACCAATCTGGCTAGCGATGGTTAGAGGACGTGGGTAGGGGTGAACATATAAGTGCGATTGTGGATATTGCAAGACTATGAAATAGAAGTAGAACCAGAGCAGTCCCCTCTTGAATAGAATGATGAAAATTGAAATTTAAGTAGAATTCTTAAAAATGACAATGGTTCAGTAATGCCACTTGTCACTGGGTTGGGGAGTAGGTTTGGTGTATGTATATATCTATCAGCATAGATCCATCTTAAACCTGGATCTATGAAGCACCAAGATGGATCTAATTTTTCTAGGTGTAAATTATTATTTTTTAATTATTTTTCATTTAGTTTTAATTTTTAATTTTTAAAAATGTTGCATAACGTTACAGTGACATCATCTGCCCCATACTAAAGCTGTATAGCACCTAATTACTCTCCATATGTAATAAGAAAGAATCCCAATGTGAAAATATTTGACAAACTTTACCAAAATTATGGTACAAAAATCTCATAATAAAAATGATGCTGAGTCTAAGCCTCTTTTGCCACACTCCCATTAATTATCAGATATTCTCGTGTTGATAAATTTCTATTTCCGCATACATAAATTTTGCTAACAATTCACCAACAGCGAGGTTATTGAAGATTACCAAGCTTTCCCAAACTACTCTTTTTTACCAACAATTTCCAAGGAATCAACCAAGTAAGTCACCACAGTATTTTTATTTAATCTCTAGGAGAGCACAACTCTTGGTACTCATTCCCTTGTTCCATACAACATAAGAAATCATCCTTTTTCTGCTCTTCAGTCTCTTGGTATGGTCTTCTCACAATGCTCTTTAGTATCGCCATGATAAGCCCTACCTACTTAAAGATTTTATCTCGAGCATTGTGAAGCTTCTTGGTCAAAAATTTTAGGGTTCTTTGACAACCTAAGAGGCCAGCAATCTTCAAGGATTTGAAAAAGGTTTCAAATGGTGTCTAAACTCACCAAAAAATTAGTGTTTCACCTCTTTATCTCTGCGACTCGTTCACTTATTAACAAATTATCACAGTATTCAACACTTAGCCAAATTACAATCATGCACAATTGAACAAGTAAACATAAGAGACAAGAAAGTGGGTGGGGCAGCCCAAACTAACCCGTGTAATCTTTATATATACCAGAGTACAAAGTTTACATGAATGGAGTTTCCAAACTGGCAGAGCTCCTGTACGGGCACAACAAGCCTAACGTGCTATAGATTACAAAGAAAAACCAAAAACCCAGAAAAGCCAAATTGTCTCCTTACTGGTGCGAGTCTGTGCGACCTGCCTGCCTTCCTGCCTGCAGATGTCGTAGTTCATTCTGCCTTTCAGATGGCTTCTTTGCTTGCGGTTTTCCCCAGACCCAAGTCCTCTTGGCCAAGTTTCTTCACTTGGAAACTTCTCTCTTAGCAACATCTTGGTCACTTAGCCAAGACAGCTTAGATCCAGCAATCGATAGGGACAAGAAATTTGAGACAAGGAAAAGATGCAAGCCCTTGCTAGGAGAGACAAAAAGGCCCACAACACCACCACTTAGGTGGAAATGGGATTTGTTTTGCCATGCCATCCCAAGATGTGCATTTCCATCAATACCGCTGATGCGCTGCAAGGAGAGACAACAACACACTGCAAGCTGACCACCCTACGAATGACCCAAGGCCAATTTTCAGGTAGACCCGACAGACAACGCATTCACTGCACCACTCTTCACACGAAATGACACTTCCATCGACGGAGAAGTGCGTGATAGGTGTTATTGAAGTCACTTAACAAACAACTTGGACCCAACAAACATATCAACTCAGCTGAGTTTTTCTTTATCCAAAACTTTATTTTTCTTTAAGATTCCTACTTTTTACAAGCTCCCCGATTCCGATTTGTGTGTTTGCATGAATGAATAAGTCATAAGATTGAAGATAAATGGAAAATAAGACACAAGCAAATGAAAGAGGTTTATGGATAGGGTAAAGTATCGCCATAATATCTAGTTTTCCCCCCACTCCCATTGGACTCCCTTACTTTTCCACACTGGTGGATTCATAGCCCCATCAATGTCTTTCCTAGTCAACCTGGAAACTTACAAAATAACCATGTTATAAGTTTTGAAAAATTGACATGGTATGTTAATCTCATAGCATGGTACAAAACACAATAATGAAAAACATATTTACAACTGGTGTTGATGTTTTATCACCAACATGTACCAAATGTACCCACTAGGGGGTTTTGTAATCCCAAGTACCAGATCAAATGGAAATAGGGAAAACTAAACTAAATTAACAAAATTACTTAATATGCCTACAGTGTAAATTAAGAGAAAACTAGTTAGAAGATGACAAAGCAATACATATAAATAATGTTGATTTATATTAACATAAAGAATAGGTATAGATAGAGACACCTTGGTGTTAGTTGTGGAAGATATGGACCTCTATAGCTGACCCAAGAGAGGGTTCTTCATTTCCATTGTGCCCAAATTCCAGCCAAGTGATATAGAAAGTGGTTCCCAAATGGTGAAAGGAAAAAAGATGGAGGTTCTCTTTTACTTTCAATAGGAAATCCGACAACATAACCTTGCTATTGTGGATTCATGTATGGAGAGACCTTGAGGGTTGTATTTATAGGGAATAATGTGGACAATACTTAGATCTAGCTCCAATGTGAATGATCCTTTTTTTAATTGATCATTTAGTGGGGAAGATTGGTTATGGAGATCAAATCAAATGTTATTTTTTGGTAATAATAGCTAGGGAATGTCCACTTTCAATCACTACACCTTTTTGGAAGGTGCACAATAATTAAGAGTAATCTAATTATGGTTTTGGGGCCTCGTTGTGGTTTTTGAAGTTTTTAGTATGGCACATCGTTGTGAAATTCTAATGGGTCAAATTTCGACTTCTCTTCGATTCTTGGTCATATTGTTGAGATCATATCATAATGTAAATGGAACATTGGTTCACCTTAACTTTAAATTTATTAAACAAGTTATAATATGCATTATGATTTAAAAATGTTTTAATCCTACAGAAGAAAGATAAAAAATACTTCTACATGCACAGAAGATAAAACAACCTTTTGCACGAAGTGTTGAACATGTACCCCACCTAAACTTGAGAGCACCTCTCTTCTATTGACCCAATGAATGTCACCCATGTTGAACTGTGTAGATTACTTGTCAAATAAAGCATTAGGAAGCATTAAAATATTGTTGTGGGTCCTACAAAGAGAAGAGGCAAACATGCTAGAGAGTTTAATGTGTTTTGTTTCATATGTATTACATATTTACTACATTGTTGCATTAGAGTTGTAACAGGGTGCTGGGAATTTAAGAAAACTTAGCAAACAAGGCTGCAGATTATAATTTAAAACATAGCATAGCACATAGCAAAGTAAATTGGAAGCAGGCACATATAAAATTAAAAGAGACAAACAAGCACACATGCACAGGAACACTTGAAATTTCTCACTGCCAGTTTTACTATTCCACATAATTTCTCAATCACACTTTTAATGCCTCATAGCCTTAAGATGTAATAATTTTTTTTTAAAGTCTTTAGTTCTTAGTCTGAGTTCCCATGTCCCCCGGTTTCATTTTATATGGGCATTTGCAGCCCTTTTTAATAAATTTATCAAAACCACAGGCAACTTGGATTCTTTCTCTCCTTTGCTCTATTTTTCATACATCCCTTCATTATCTCCCTCCATTATTCTTCTTCCTATCTACTATGTTCCTTCATTCTTCGCTCCATTATTTCGATGACAGAGGATGATTTCCACAAACCTTCAAACAAGTGACGCTGAAAATCTCTGAGTTGTTAGAAACTTAGATGATAAGGCGATCAAACGATTGTCATCCATATCGACCTTTCTCTCTGACATACTCTTTCTAAAATGTGATTTCCATGATGGAATGTGGGTTGTTCATGGAAAAAGAGGTCGGCCTATTGGTAGTTTTGGATTAATAGGTTGTTGATTGGATGGTGTAGGCCTATTGGCAGTTTCATCATGGATTTGCAGGGAAATTCCAAGTCTTCCCCTAGATGAAGATCAATTCTATGAGTAGTCTACAAGGTGCTACAAATTTCTAAGGGAAAGGATTAATTATCCCTTCCCAACTCTTCACCTTAGGGAAAGGATTAATTATCCCTTCCCAAATCTTCACCTTAATAAAATTCAATATACAATTATATAAGGCTTAGCTAACAATTTCTATGGGTTAACCAAAATTTAGCTACTCTTTCCCTCAACAAAAATAAAATCTGTGATCAGTCTCGAAGGTTCATATGAAACTTTATATTGGAAATAGTCAATAAACACTACCACAATCTTAACTCAATGAAAATCAAAGTAGAAAAAATAATTTAATTAAAACTACCAGTGAAGAAGGGTTAATATACCCTTTCACCATCTTCCCCTTAACATAATAAATTCTATGATTAGTCTATAAGGATTAACTAAACACATATATGGGGAAGGGTTGACCAAATTATCCATAGTTGCCACCTTAACATCAATTAATTCTATGACTAGCCTATAAGGATTAATTAAACAATTATATGGGGAAGGGTCAACCAATGCTTTGTCATAATTCACCTCAATAAAAATGATAGGGAGTAGTCTATTTATTCTAAGTTTTGGACTTTACGGTTTTTTTTGGTAAAATCCAAATTTGGAAGTGTTTAAATTATGTTTTTGAATCCATAAATAGATTCAACATCCTCGAATACCTCCATGGCACCCAAATTATGCAATTTCCACACCTAAACTACGACCAAAATAAGAAGGAAAATATGCTCAGATTGAAAACGTAGAATATTTAGACTACACCCTTCCTTAGCCTTCTCTTCAATGACAATCAAATATATGATTAGTCTATAAGGATTAACTACATGGTTCTATGGGGCAGGGTAGACGGACCCTTCTTCATTTTTCCCCTCCAAGAAAATGCATTAGATGAGTAATCTAGAAGTCTTAACTAAATATTTATAAGGAGAAGGGTCAATCAACCCTTCCCTAGTCTTCCCCTCAATGAAAATCAAATATGAAATTAGTATATAAATATTAACTAAACAGTTCTATAACAAAGGATAGACTAATCCTTAATCCTTCTTCATTATTGCCTCAACATAAATGAATTAAGCAAAGAGAATAAATTTTTTTTTTATGGGGAAGGGTTGACCAAGCCTTCCATAGTCTTCCTCTCAATGAAAATCTCATTACTTCAGAAGGATCAAATAAAAATTTCTATGGGAAATGGTAAAAAACCCTTCTAGAGTCTCCCCTTAAATGAAAATCAATTGTATGAGTAGCCTAAAATGACTAACTAAAGCTTCCTATGGGGAATGATTGACTAATTGATGCAGCCAATAAACTTTAATTCATTCGCGAGATCTAAAAACCATGCAAAAACATGAGAGTGGAAAAATAACAAGCTTTTAGTCATTCTCCATCCTAACTATTACAATGGAGGTTCAACCTCTTTATAATCGATATCTAAGATTTTCAAAAATTGCTAATTTTTGAAAATTCTCGCATGACTCTGAAACTTACCATTGACTTAAAGCTAACTAGAGAAACACTAGTTGTCAACTATCTTTTCTGATTAGGTGCATAAACTAACATATAACTGATATATAATATTTTCAAAAATTGATAATTTTAGGAAATTCTCACACAAATCTAAAACTGGCCACTAACTTAAAGCTAACTAGAGCCACACTAGCTGTCAACTTACTTTTCTAATTAGGTGCATAAAATAACAAATAATTGATAATTACAAATTTAAAAATTCCTGCAAAAACACTAAAACCCCAATTTGAGTCATTATATGAAGAAATTAGGCCCCATGTCATGTCCCCAATTTTGGGCTAATTCAGTGACCATGGATAAAAGGGGACATTATTTTCCTAGGAAGATAAATGATAATTTAATCCTGTAACTATATAATAAATTTTAGCCTAAGTTCTGTTGGAGGAATTAATTTTATTAATTTAAATTAATTCCTTTACTTAATATTCCTAAAATAATTGGGCAAGTGGGCCAAGAGAGTGCCCTCATGGAGATAAGGTTTCCAAATTGGATCTAGAGACAAGAAAATAGAAATATGGCTAAATCAATTTGTGGATTTAGGAAAATAACAAAAGAAGGAAAGGTGTAAGAGTTTCTAAAAGCAAGAAAATGGAAACAACCAGAAAAAGCAAAAAGAGAGCGCAGTTTCCAAAAAGGAGTCCAGTTTACAAATCAAGCAACTTTTACAAAGCAGGAAACATATGGAGACAAAGGGGGGCACAGTTTCTAAAGGAGAAAAGCTTGTAAGGAAAAATAAAGGAAAGTATGTCAACTCATGGGTGACCTATTCTCACAGGTCACCAAGATCTTCAACTTGCTCAGTAGGTCATCATGAAGTTTATAAAAGAAGCCAACCAAATCCATTTGAGAACTTTTGTCATTAAGAGTTTATGAGTGAAGCATTTTAGCTTCTCAAGGTTTGGTGATGTGCCCAAGCTAATCAATGGGTGGTGTGCCCCATTCTTCTATTCTACTTATCTTCTCTAATATTCTCTCAGGATTTGCAGCCATGGAGATCTGATATGCAGGTCCATATAATCCAATACTAATAAGAACCCAAGCTTACAAGGATTTATCATCATACAGGGTACATTCGGAGGAGACAACATTGAAGGGCCAAAATGGAGGTTTCGGGTTCAGCACTTTTGATCATTTCTGGGCTATGATACCTCTTCCATTGCGTTCGGAGGGCCGTTTCCAGTAGGAAACACTTTTTTTTTCATCAAAAAAGGTGTCCGGATGACCGAGAAACAACCATTTTCACCGGAGCCAAGATCTCATGTGTTAAGGAGCGCACCTGTGTAGTTCAAGTTAAGTGAATCCGCCCATTGCAGCTTAGGAAGCTCAGTGACCACTAAAAACTATGTTTCAGAACTGTTGAAGACATCAGTACACTTTCAGATCAGAGATGTAATCATTCTATCTCTCTTACAACTCTTCTATGGCTCCTTGTAATGATTTTCTAGTCTATATGACATTGTACTGTTGAGAAGCAATAAAATGAGTACCATCTTGATCCAATGAATTATATTTCGACTTTCTACTATTGAATATAGTATATCATAGTCATATAACATTTCATAACAGAGTATTACATTTAATGAAGCCATTTATTAATTCTGATTGGAAGACTAGCTAGTTAGGTGCTTATTCTAGACTAGTTTCACCACTTTTACTGCCAAATCCATTCTAAGTAATATTTTTACATTCTGTAAGTTGGAGCTGGTCCTTAACTCAATATAGTACCCATATCAGTCCAAAAAATCAGAGTTTGAAAGATTTTATACCATTCTTGGAAAGTTAAGAAAAATACTAGCTCAGTAATCCCGGGAGAACCCAAAAACCCCAATTCTTCCCAAAATCTCCCAAGTCTGCTAAATTACATTTCTGAGCATAACCAGCAACCCATTGAATGTTATAAACCCTGTTAGCCTTCCCGATCTAGTTTGTATATGCGGATGTACCCAGGAAGCATTGCGGTAGGCTTCAGTAGTAGCTGATGTCCGAAACATAAATGGTCTCCGTGATTTGTATAAAGGATCCAATTTCCCACTGTCTAAGTTGCTGCTGTTCATTGTCCCATATAAATTCCATAACTGAAAGTTCATCTTACCAAACTCAGTTTCAAGTCTCCTTACCCGTCACTAACTTCCTGCTCTGTTTGGTGAATTGATTAAAAAATGGACAAATAAATTTAATTTAAAATTCTGAACTTGAGTTAATATCTTGGATGAATCTTCCCAAGGATATTACACCCCATAAAAGTTTCAAAAAAGGTCAAATTAGAAGGATCTTATCGGTCACTGCAGTGAACTCTTTGAAACACAACTTCGGGTTAAATTTGAGCCCAAACGGATAAACGAGTCAAAAGTTATGACCCTTGGAAATCCTTGCATTATTATTTTTTTTCTTTTCTTTTTTTAAATTTCAGCCCATGGAAATCCCTGCATCATTCTCCTCTGGTTGAAAAGACCGCAGCTCCTGCAGGTTACTGTCTTAAAATTGCTTCCACTTAACGAGATCTAGATTCAACAAGTCTCCCTCTATAATCCATGTACTCTATGCTGGTGCTAAGCCTTCCCACCGAACTAGATATTGGTTGCGTTGGCCTTGCCAAGTATGAAGGGTCTTCTTATCTAAAATATGTGCAATATTTTCTTTTTTTTTTTAATTCGGAATGGCTTGTTGCCAATCCACCTCCACCTCACTGTCATCACCTAGGTCGTCCACATGGAAGATATATAAATTAGAAACATTAAATATAGGAAAAATATCAAGATCAGCTGATAAATCGAACTTATAAGCATTGTCGTTAATTTTCTTGAGAATCTTGCAAGGACCCATCTGATTATACTTCAGTTTGTGGCAGGTTCCTCTAGGAAACTGCTCTTTCTACAAATAAACCATCACCAAATCACCCTCATTGAATAGATGACGTCGTCGATGAGCACCTTTTATAATTTTTTTATGCTCATTACTGGCTTGCAACTTTTGTCTCACTTGTTGTTGTATTTGTTGAATGTGTTATGCAAATGCATCCCCATCATCATTGATTCTATCTCCAAGCGGTAGTTGCACCAAATCTAGGACACCCATATGATTTCTACCGTAAACAATCTGAAATGGAGATTTACTTGTAGATCTCTTCATTGAACTATTGTAGGCAAATTTTGCTTGAGGTAAAGCCAAATCCCACTGCTTGGGCGTCTCTACAATAATGCTCCGTAATAGGTTTTCCAAACTCTGTTTTACTACCTCGGTTTTCCCATCTGTTTGGGGGTGATAGGCACTACTAAATCTAATTTAGTCCCCATTTTCTTCCATAAAGTCCTCCAAAAATGACCCAAGAACCGAGTATCTCTATTAGAGGTAATAGTTTTTGGAATACCATGTAATCTAGCAATTTATGAAAAAAATAATTCTGCCACCCTTGATGCATCACTAGAGTTTTGTTGCAAGCAATGAAATGAGCCATTTTAGAGAGCCTATCACCAAACACAAAAATAGAATCATTACCTCGCTGTGTGTTTGGAATCCCTAACATAAATTCCATGCTCAGATCTATCCATGGGTGTGTGGGAACTGGTAATGGCATGTACAACCCTATATTCTGTGAGTGTCCCTTAGCCATTTGAAAAATTCTGCACCGTGCCACATACCGGTTATATCCTTTTTCATCTTCGACCAGTAATATTTATCTTCAATTAAGGCTAGTGTTTTATCCTTCCCAAAATGTCCCGCCAAGCCACTACTGTGAAGTTCTTTGATAATATTTTCTCTCATAGAACCAATTGGAATGCATAGTTGTTTTCCTTTGAAGAGGTAGCCATCTTGCATAAAATATTTACCCTGAATAAGATCCATGTTCCCAACGACTGGATTCTACATTTGTTCCACAATCTCCCCAAAATCGTTATCAAATGCATAGAGATCCTTCAATGCAACAAACCCAATTACGTGATTTTCCATGGTTGTCAAAAGAATAGTGTGCCGACACAAAGCATCTGCAACCTAATTTCTCCTTCCTGATTTGTGCTTCAGAACAAAGGTGTAGCCTTGTAAGAAAGAGACCCATTTTTCATGTCTATTGTTCAATTTATTTTGGGTGTTTATACACTTTGATGCAATGTGATCGGTAAATAACACAAACTCTTTCGACACTAAATAATGTCTCCAATGTCGCAATGCTTTCATTATTGCATAAAATTATACATCATATGTGGAGTAGTTCTTTCTTACCTCATTCAACTTTTCGCTAAAAATGAAATTGGTCTACTTGCTTGGCTAAGTATAGCTCCAATGCCTACATGTGAGGCATCACAGTCTACAACAAACACTTTATCAAAATGTGGTAAGGCTAATATGGGTGCCTCAATTACCTTCTTCTTTAGAAACTTGAAACTTTCCTCAACTTCATTAGTCCACCTGAATGTCGTGCCTTTATTGCAACTCATTATGGGTGATACAATGCTACTAAACTTTCGAATAAAATTTCGGTAAAAGGTGGCCATCCCATGAAAACTTCTTATCTTTGTTATGCTTCTAGGACTAGGCCATTCCAAAATTGCTCTAACCTTCTCTAAATCCATCTTGACTCCTTCTACTGCGATGACAAAACCAAGAAATACCAAAATTTCTTGCAGGAACCTACATTTCTTCAGGTTTGCATAAAGCTAATGTTTTCTCGACACATCTAATATAATTTTTAAATGCTGCAAGTGATCTTCTTTGTTGTTACTGAAAACTAGAATGTCATCAAAATAAACGACAACAAACTTACCAATATAAGGTCGAAGCACAGTATTCATCAACCACATGAAATTACTAGGTGCATTGGATAGTTCGAATGGCATCACCCTCCATTCATATAGTCCATCCCCGGTCTTGAACACAGTTTTCCATTCATCCCTTTCACGAATCCGGATATGGTGGTATCCACTGTGCAAATCAATTTTACTTGAATGCTTAGCTCCAGCTAGCACATCCATCATGTCATCCAAGTGCAGTATAGGAAATTGATATTTGATGGTAATTTTATTGATTGCTCTGCTATCTGTGCACATTCTCCATGCATTATATTTTTTTGGAGTCAACAATGCTGGTATGACACATGGACTCATGCTTTCTCTTACCATACCTTTCTTTATGAGCTCTTTTACTTTCCAGTTGAGATATGCATGTTGTGTAGGACTCATCCTATAAGCTTCCTGATTAGGTAAAGATGATCTTGGGATTAGATCAATGTGATGTTGAATATCCCTCTTCGGTGGAATACCATCAGGTAGTTCATCAGGGATAACATCAACATAATCTTCTAGTACCTCGACCACTTCAGTAGGTATTGGTATGTCAGCTTCATCGAATCCTCTTTGCACTATTAGTGCATAATAGAATCCAATTTCCTTCATTTCCTTAATAAGCTCTCTTTCTAATAACACATTCTTGGATTTCCCTTCATCCTTAAGGGGCAATAAGACAAGTTTTGATCCATCCTTCCAAAAGGTGCAGGTATTCTTTTCTCCATCATGCATGACTTTTCTGTCATATTTCCAAGGCCTCCCCAATAACATATGACATGCAACCGTTAGAATGACATCACACCATACTTCATCTTTATAAGTCTTATCGATGGAAAACATGATAAAACATATTTTATTAATGGTGACTTCATTCCCTTTTTTGAACCATGCAATTTGGTAAGGATAAGGATGTGTTTCACAGCGTAATTTCAACTTGTCTACCATCTATTTGGAAACCATATTTTCATAACTACCACTATCAACAATAACTTGACATACCTTTTCCCTGGAAGTGCACCTGGTTCGAAAAATATTTGTCCATAGACATGAATCTTCATTGTTGCTACGCTGTCTTTTCTCTTTTTCAGGAATCACCATTGACCTTCGTATCATGAGATTCTCCTCCATATCGGGTGGGTCTTCAGATTCAACTCCTTCTTCTTCATTCTCAGCTTGGACAAAGTTTAAACTAGGATGTTGTCCTTTCTTCAGCTCTTGCATGTTATAAATTTGGCATTCAAATGCTCAATGGCCCTCTACACCACACCTAAAACACATATAAGGTCTTCCTCTGCCACCACCGTAACCTCTACCCCTCTGAAATCCTCTTCCTCGTGGTTGTTTCAAGTTATCTTATCGAACATCTTCTACTTTCTCAGCTCCTTAGGATAATTCGCCTCTACCATAGTTAAAACCAACCCGTGAGGTAGACGATGTACCCCTCCTTGCCCCTCTATTCCTTTGAGCAAATTGTCGATTTTTCTTTTCTTAATATTTTAAGGCTAATTGGTATGCCTTTTCCACACTGTGAACCCTATGCATTCTCAACTCATCTTGAATAGAAAATTTCAAGCAATTCACATACCTTGCAGCCAATTGATCATCTGTTTCATGGTGATCCACACGAATATACAACTAATAAAACTCGTGTATGAGTTTCTCCACGGTGGACATGTTTTGCCTCAAATTCTGAAATATGCGAAAAAAGGTATGTGCATAGTCTAATGGCAAAAAAAATTCTCGCAATTTTTTTCAATCTTATTCTAGGTCTTAATTTTTTCTTTTCCCTTTTTTGTTCTTTCTTTTTGCACATGATCCCACCAGATCATCGCGTGACCCTTCAACTTGGTGCATGCAAATTTCACCTTCTTTTCCTCTATAATAGCTTCCATTCAAACAAAAATTCCATGGTGTTCAACCAATTTATTAACTTCTCTAGTTTAAGACTCCCTGCATATTCTGAAACTTCTATTTTGATCCCATCATTCCTCCCTTCTAGAGCCCTAAGCATCCTTTTTTCATAAGGAAAGCACTCTAATTGTTTTTCTTCATGTTCTATATGCTGATTCACATCTCCTTGGTCTGTCTCCTCATTAGACACTTCTCTTCGTATTATTCTCTAATTATCCAACAAGTTTGTAAGATCCTCTACTTGCCTTTGGAGGTTTTGCATATCTCTACACATATGAGCAAGACCCACTCTTCTCCTTCCTTTCCTAGACATCTTCCTGCTCTGATACTAGATGATGTATCCAATAAACTTTAATTCATTCACGAGATCTAAAAAACATGCAAACGCATGAGAGTGTAAAAATACAAATCTTTTATTCATTCTTCATCCTAACTATTACAATGGAGGTTCAACCTCTTTACAACGGATATTTGAGATTTTCAAAAATTGCTAATTTTAGAAAATTCTCGCATGGATCTAAAACTGTCAACTAACTTAAATCTAACTAGAGAAACACTAGTTGTCAACTCTATTTTCTGATTATGTGCATAAACTAACAGATAACTGATATATGAGATTTTAAAAAATTGCTAATTTTAGAAAATTCTCGCATGAATCTAAATATGACCACTAGCTTAAAGCTAACTAGAGTGACACTAGTTGTCAACTCACTTTTCTAATTAGGTGCATAAACTAACAGATAACTGATAATTACAAATTTAAAAATTCCTGCAAAACACTAAAACCCCAATTTGAGGCACTATATGAAGAATTAGGCCCCAGAAAAATGTTGAAAAAGGTTTGATCAGAATGATCTTATCGGATATTCCAGTGAACTCTTTAAAGTGCAACTTGCTATTAAATTTGAGCCCAAATGGATAAACGAGTCAAAATTTATGACCCTTGGAAATCCTTACATTACTTTTTTCTCTTTTGTTTTTCTTTTTCTTTTTAAATTTCAGCCCACAGAAATCCCTGCATCACTAACCCTTCTGTAAGCTTCCCCTTAGTGAAAATCAATTATACGATCATTTTGTAAGGAGTAACTAACTATTTATTTTGGGAAGGGTTGACTAAACCTTAGTCTTCCACTCAACAAAAGCCAATTATACAAACATTCTATAACGATTAACTAACAATCTGGATTGGGAAGGGTTAGATGACCCTTCCTAGCAAGCATTGCTCGGAAGGCTAAACCCTTTCCGGGCCGATATCTATGGGAGTTTGTGTCGAGCTTTTCTAACATAGTGCGAAGTGAACCCCTGAAAGATCTGTGTCAACAATTACTTATAGTATTATTTCATTGTTGATTTACTTGATTACTTAGATATGGTTGAGTTAATTGATCTTTTTTTTTAATTAAAAAATCCTAGTAGCTAACACCCTCACATCCATTTATTGTTGAGTAGGGTTTCTATAGTAACAACTAATATGCACATTATGGTTATTCCATACCACTATACATTGATGTGCCAAAAATATGATGAATTTTGGCCTTTCAAGTAGGTAAGAATGATATTGACATTAATGGGTACTCCTTTAATATAATATTGTCTTTTTGCTTCTACTAAGATTTATTGATATGGGATACATGGATCGATGCTTCTACTAAGATTTATCATCTCAACTACTTGCTTTATATTCAATGGCACACATAGTAAAATGACTAAAATGGTAATATAAGTGATTGAAATGCGCTAGACATTTGATTTTTTACAAGAAATAAAAACATGGGACAAATGCGATGAAGAGTTCTCTCACAAGTACCTAAGGTAATTATACTTCTTTCACTATGTTTTTTTCTTTGCAATCTCTGCCTCACAATTCTACGTTTTTCCCTTTGAAAATGACAAATATTGATAGTATAGAATAGTGTTGCTTGAAGCCATGAGTTCAACACAGGAAATGGTGATGATTCATGACCATAATTGCTTTACAATGTTGATGAACCATGAAAATTGTTGGTCTATTATGGCCATGGATTGTCATCATTATTAGGATTGAACTCAAGGCCACATGCAACAATACTTTGTGTCATTGGTAGTGTTTTTCGGAGGAAATAACTAAAGAACTGTGAGATAGAGACTGCATAGTAAATTGCTCTTATTAACATTGTTGTATTGATGTCTAAGCATTGCTTTGATTGATCAAATGTTGATTTCGCTACCATAACATCAATTTATTGACATCTAATCATATATTTGATTTCCTAGACATTGAAATTTCTACACTTCTAGACATCAATAAAATGACATTTCTTTAGGATCCACTTTATAGCAATATGAATTAGTAGCTCCCGAAGAATTGGTTTAACAACCCTATAAGCATTCTTAAAATGAAATGTTTGGGACAGATAAATATCACACAACCATTGAAATATCAACTTATAGAAATGTAGATATACTAATCATATTTTTCAAGGATGTTGATATAGTGACCTTTTCAAAAGGATGCCAAATTTCAAGTAAAATAAAAAGAGTATAATTGTCTTGAAAGGCCTAATTTCGACGTGAACACATTGGAATAAACTTCCTATAGATTTAATTTTTTTAACCCCACATATAATAGTGCAAACATAAATGTCCTTCACAAACTAGATCCAAGCAAGGTACCTCCCATAGGAATTATTATGCTAATGCCTCCATTGCCAATGCTGCCTATCCAAGTATAAGAAACCCACTCAAATTTTCATCAAGTCCTCAATAATACCTTAGAGAGAGAAGTAGTATTCCATCTAGGTAAGCGAAACTATATGGTATGATCCATCAAACTTGTTTAGATTTACTATAAGAAATTTGTGCCTGATATTGTGTTGATAATACTGAAAGTGTGGCCCTGGGAAATACCCTACACTATTGAAAGAATGAACCCCTTATAGATGTACCAATGGATCTAGTTGATATCTTATTGTTTTCATAAGCACTATGAGTTGTATTTTTATGTTGTTAAGCTTAAATTCAATCCTAGAGTTGAGGTTGTTGACCTTAGAGTCCTTGTTGTCAATCTTTTCAACATGAATGTTTTTGGGCAAGCTGAGAGACCATTGTTTTAATTCAATTGATCTTTCTCTCCATGTTGGTGTTTCATGTGGATACCATGGGTCCTTGGGCACACCAAAATGTTTATTTGATAGCTATACCAATGCAATCAATGTTTTGCAAGGAGGATTTTAAGATAGGTTTCCCACAATAGTATGGTTGGGTCCACATAAAGAAAAGGTTACTTGAGAGCTATACTAATGAAATCAAGAGGAACATTTTGAGTTTGGTCTCCTACAATCATATAAAAAGGATCTAAACTCTTTTCTAAAATTAGGGAAAATTTTAAGGATCCATAATTTTCTCTAAGTGTAGAAACCTTGGCGAATCTTATTAATTCTTAAATTTGCAACCATAAAATGTTTGGCAATTTTATAAAAAATATATTCAAATTTCTAAGGACTTTACATGGTTTTTGGATAATTTTGGTGATTTTTGGAGTAAAAGAAAATTATCCTATGGAATTTGGGTGAATCATCTTTGAAAAAAAGACAAGTTGCCAAACTGTTTTTTGGGGGGAAAGGTCGAAAAATAGCCCATGTGCTAAATTTCGCCCCTAAAATTTTCCTTGTCTAAAATTCTAGTAGGAGTACTACTATGCTAAAAAATTCACAAGTTATTGATATTCATGATATTTTTTTTTCAAATTCCTATTTTATAAAGGCTAGAGTTTGCATGATTGTAAGAAAAAGGACTGTCAAGTTCTATAGATATCTGATATGCCTAAGGGTTTCCAACAATAATACTAGGTCAAATATTTGATGGTGCTAACTAAGGAATACAAATTGTACCCTCAACCATACTACCTAATTAACGAATATGTGACAATCATCTCTATGAGTGTTGTTCTTGGTGTAATATATCAACATGATGGAAGAGAGGATTATGTAAGGCTAGTTTTAGATTCTCCTAGGGGGCTTTTGATATACTTGAAAATACATGGAAGATGAAATTTGTAGAGATTATGCGTATTTATATACTTCTCAATGAGTACCCAAAAACATGTACAAGGGTGTCCAACAAAGTGACTCCACTTGCATTCCCTACATATATGTTTCCTATCCATAATTTTTGATCTAGGAGGATCTCCTGAATGACCAAAATTCAAAGTCTTCAAATGATGAACAGAAGCACGCCATCACGTAGGGCTCGTTAAGAGCTTTCCGATGATGTTCGCTCATAAAAAATAAACTCTGGATGTGAAAGATATCGCGTTCTGAATTTTTAGCAAAACATATAAAAATTGCAAAGGGGGTGCCACCTGGTAGGCCCATACTATGCCATGTGGCATGACTGTACAAGTAACATGGCAGGGATGACATCATGCTGACATCATCATGGTGATGTGGCAACACGAGAGGATGACACATGCCACCCAAAAATGGCTGAATTGACATCCAAGTGGACCACTATGGGAATGCCATGTGGCATGATAACATGGAAGGCGGTGAGGTGGTAGTCGATGACTGGGCATGACAGGGACCAATGGGTAGATAATATGTGGCGACCATGTGGACCAATGGATAGATGCCATGTGGCAGCCACGAAAGGTTCAATAAATCCCAAGGTTCGAAAAATTGGTTCAACGAATTACTATGTATATAGTTTATTATATATGTGTAACAAAGGGAGAGAGTTATGGGATTTGAACCGATAACTTCCCAGACAACACTCGAATGCTTTTACCACTATGCCACCACTTGTTCCTTTAATAGAATGAGAAAATATTTATTTAACCTTTAAGTGGGATTTGGCCCCAAATTGGGTGCGCTCCACGCCGACGCCAAACCACCATTTTTACACTATTTAAACCACGGTTTGAAGTAGGGCCGAGGACAGTCAGATTTGACAGGTCATGGGCATGTTTTCCAATGCAAGCACATATTCTAAGGTGGATTTCGTACCAGTACATACATCGCAGGAGAGGCTTGTCTTGAACTGCGTGCCAAGGGAGGTCTCATGCAAAGTATTGAGTGTTTATACTAATTTTTCACAATTTTGTGAGAAGGACCCAGTGGTGCAGTCTGTTTTTGCAGAAAACAGTCTGATTTTTAGAGTGTCCTCAAAGCTCATTTAATTGGTAGTGTTACATGGTACCAGTACCAACACATTTTCTAGATGTACCCCAAGGAGATGGCAACATTTTTTTGACTCAGAGGGTGCGACATAGCAACATTTTATGGGTGGGGTCATGGACATATCCTTTGGCTCCCTTCTGTTGAATATTGTAACTTCTAAGAATATTATATTTGTACATTATTTATTCCGGAGATGTTCATCCCTCCGATGTGATTTTATTATGTATCCGGAGATGTTTATTCCTCCGAAGAATTGTGGTAACTAGGGTTGTTAGACCCACCATGTGGGGGTCGGCCCTAAAGTTGGGTTTTAGGGGTTATTAGACTTCTCCAGGAGAGGTCGGCCCCATTAGGTATTTTTAGTGGTCAGGAGTGTGTATAAATAGAGGAGGTGAACTCCTCATTAGATCACTCACTCACTCACTTGTGGAAAGTGGCACACTTGTCTGGGAGATCTGCTAAGGAGGATTAGAAGGAGGGAGCACATCTTGTATTTTGGTTAATCATCTTATTGAGGAAAGCTTTGCTGGGTTTTCTACCCCATGAGGGTTTCCCAGGGTAAATATTGTGTCTATCTTGTGATTATGCTTCTTTCAGTGATCCTGCTAGTCTATTTGGTTTAAACTTAACATGGTATCAGAGCCATACTAAATAGGACATCTTTCACAAGGTAAGAATACCTCTCTCTCTCTCTCCAAGTGAAGTTAGGGTTTCATCCCAAAGTTGGTATTATTGAATTTTGGTTGCATGGCTGGAAAGCCCTTTTCAATACCTTTCTTTTAAGCCCTAGATCGAACTTTTTGGTTGGGTAGAACTCCGGGAAATCCAAACCCTAATTCTACCAAAAGTGCGATACGTCAGATTTTGGTTTCAGAAAAAGTTGGAATTTTTGAATTCTGATTATATGGATGGATAGCCCTTCTCAAGAGCATTCTTTTGAGCTATAGATCGAACTTTTTGGTGTAGTAGAACTCCGGGAAAGTCAAACCCTAATTCTACCAAAAGTGCGATAAAATTCTGTTCCAGATTCCGGAAAAGTGAAAAGTAACTTTTCAGGTAAGTCTACTCTGTCTCTTGGACTCCCACAAGAGAAGATGGCTCCAAACACTAAGCTTGAAGACAAGCTAGAAGGTATAGAAAATTTCCGGGCATGGAAATACAGAATTGGTCTCATTCTTGAGGAGAATGATCTTGCTCAGTATATCAAGGAAGAAGTTGCAGAACCAGAAGGAGATGAAGCCAAAGAAAAGCATAGGAAGGATTTGATTAGGGAAAAGAGAATCATAGCTGATTCCATTAAAGACCACTTGATTCCCCAAGTGGCCTCCAAGAAGACTCCAAAGGAAATGTATGATGCCCTAGGAAGAATGTATGAAGGAAAGAACATTAATAGAAAGATGAACCTGAGGACTCAATTGAAGAGTACCAAGATGCACAAAGGAGAATCCATTCAAGACTACTTCTCAAGGGTTTCACAAATCAAGGAACAACTAGATGCAATTGGTGATACCCTTGATGAGGATGAACTTGTGATGACTGCTCTCAATGGTCTCACTAGATCTTGGGAGTCATTTATACAAACCATGTGTGCCAGGAAAGAAAGCATGAAGTTTGACATAGTATGGGAGGATTGGGTTCAAGAAGAAGCTAGAGTTGCAAACAGAGAAGCTCTTCTCAAAGAGGATGACCAAGCTTTGGCCACTCATACAAAAAGAAGAAGAATGAGTCATCTCAAGAGAGTTGACCACAAAGGATCTCAACACTTCTCTAGATCTAACAAGAGAAGAGGACCCAATTCAGCAAGAGATCTTTCCACAGTAGAATGCTACAATTGTCATAAATTAGGACACATCTCCAGATTCTGTCCTTCTCAAAAGAAGAAGTCTTTCCACAAAAGACATCATGCACATATGGCAGAAAATGATAGTGAAGAAGAAGAAGAGGAATAAGATGAAGAAGAAGAAGAGGTAGAGGTAAAGCCTAAAAGGAAAAGAAGTAAGGTGAAGAAAGAAGATCCAGAAGAATATGTTCTATTCTCTGCACTCTCTGGATCTGTATCTCTTGGAGAAGATACATGGCTCATTGACAGTGGTGCTTCCAAGCACATGACAGGTCAAAGGAAGACATTCTCAAATCTTGAAGAAAAGACTTCTTCACAAAAAGTATCTCTAGGAGATGACTACCAATATCCCATCAAAGGAATTGGTGAAGCTAGCTATAAGCTAGATTCTGGAACACCCTTGAAGATGAAAGACATCTTATACGTACCAGGATTAAAGAAAAACCTTCTCTCTATTTCAGCACTAGATAAGAAAGGATTTAGAGTAGCCTTCATAGATGGACAAGTACTCATGTGGTCCAAAGGAAAGACAATTAAAGATGCAGTTGTTATTGGTGAAGAAGAAGGAGGTCTCTATAAACTCAAGGGCCATCCAGAAGCTACCCTTGCACATGAGATCTCTAGCCCCAGTGAGCTATGGCATAGAAGATTAGCTCACATCAACTTTAAAGCCTTACCCTATGTAAGCAAGGTAGTCATAGGATTACCAGATTTGAAAGCTGATCATGATGGCTCATGTAAAGGGTGTAAGAAAGGGAAAAATATCAAGAACCCCTTTCCAAAGAGTGAAACAAAGACTAAGAACATTTTAGAACTAATACACTCGGATGTATGTGGACCAATGCCCACCACCTCTCTAAGTGGGTTTGAATACTATCTTTCATTCATTGATGATTATTCAAGGAAAACTTGGATATACTTCCTGAAAGGTAAGAATGAAGTCTTTGGAAAATTTAAAGAGTTCAAGGCTCTAATAGAAAATCTACCAGAAAAGAGAATCAAGATTCTCAGAACAGATAATGGCGGAGAATTTACCTCAAAGGAATTTGAGGACTTTTGCAAAGAAGCTGGAATCAAAAGGGAACTAACTACTCCTTATAATCCCCAACAAAATGGGGTGGCTGAAAGGAAAAATAGAACAATCATGCAAGCTGTGAAGACCATGATACATGATCAAGATCTTCCCATGTATCTATGGGCTGAGGCAGCCAAGACAACAGTTTATGTGCAAAATAGATTATCTCATAGTGCTCTTGAGTTCAAAACTCCAGAAGAAGTGTTTACAGGTAAGAAGCCTGAGGTGAGTCATCTTAAAATATTTGGATGTCCTGTGTACATCCACATTCCAAAAGAAAAGAGAACCAAGTTGGACCCTTCTGGTAAGAAGGGAATATTTGTTGGTTATTGTGAATCATCCAAAGCCTTCAGAATTTACATTCCAGGCTTTCATCACATAGAAATAAGTAGAGATGTAACATTTGATGAAGAAGCAGCTCTCAAGAAATCCAAGAAGTGCCAACTTGATGAAATCTATGAAGAAGATACTTCTCCCAGAATCATAGAGGTTGTTCCCATGCCTGAAGATGATTCTCCAGAGGATCATGACATGTTGGAACCACAAGAGCCTCCTATTACAGACTTATCCAAGAAAAGAAGGCCATCATGGGCTAGAGATATTATTCAAGGGGCTGAAAGATATGGAGCTCCTGAAGGCTCCACTAGAGAAAGAAAGAAACCAAAACTAGTGTCCAACTATATGGCCTTGATGTGTGATCTTGTGGATCAACTACCCACTAGCTATGAAGAGGCAGCTCAGAAGAAAGAATGGGTAGAAGCAATGACAGAAGAATATCAGTCAATAATGAAAAATGATGTTTGGGATATAGTTCCCAAACCAAAAGATAAGAGTGTGGTTTCTTCCAAATGGATTTTCAAAATAAAACATGCCGCGGATGGAAGCATCGAAAAATATAAAGCAAGATTTGTAGCCAGAGGATTCTCTCAGAAGGAGGGAATTGACTATGAAGAAACATTTGCACCAGTTGCTAGGTATACTTCAATCAGAACTATCATGGCACTTGCATCCATGATGAAGTGGAAATTACACCAAATGGATGTTAAGACAGCTTTTCTGAATGGTGTAATTGAAGAAGAAGTATACATAGAGCAACCTCAAGGGTTTGAGGTTAATGATGGAAGAACTCATGTATGCAAATTGAAGAAGGCATTATATGGGTTGAAACAAGCTCCCAGGGCTTGGTACAGAAGGATTGACAATTTCCTAACCAGCATGGGCTTTACCAAAAGCAAAGCTGACCCAAATATTTATCTCAAAGTGATGGATGATGAACCAGTTATATTGCTGTTATACGTAGATGATCTATTTCTAACTGGAGATGAGAAACAAATTATTGAAAGCAAGAAGAAGCTTTCTTCAGAATTCGAGATGAAAGATCTCGGATTAATGCATTACTTCTTAGGCTTAGAAGTATGGCAAGAACCAAAAGGGATCTTTCTAAATCAAGGTAAGTATACTGTGGAGATTCTCAAAAGATTTGATATGTTGGAGTGTAAAGCCAAGGCCACTCCCATGGACTCCAACTTAAAGTTATTAGTTAATGATTCATCAGAATTAGTGGACATAACTCTATATAGACAAATCATTGGATCATTAATGTACTTAACCAATACTAGGCCTGATATATGCTTTGCTGTAAATACCCTAAGTCAATTTCTAGTAGAACCCAGAAAGGTTCACCTAATAGCTGCAAAGCATATAATGAGGTACCTAAAAGGTACATTAGATTTTGGTCTATTTTATCTTGGAGGTCATGAACTCAAACTACATGGTTACTCAAATTCTGATTGGGCAGGTAATGTATCAGATAGAAAAAGTACTTCAGGCGGATGTTATGGTCTTGGATCTGCCATGATCTCATGGTTCAGCAAGAAACAATCTAGTGTGGCCCTCAGCACTGCTGAAGCAGAATATATAGCTGCCTGCTCTGCCAGCTGTGAAGCAGTGTGGCTTCGGAAACTTTTATCTGGAGTGTTTGACTTAGAAATGGACCCCACTGTGATCATGTGTGATAATCAAAGCTGCATCAAGATGACTGAAAATCCTGTATTTCACGATAAGTCAAAACACATAGAGATCCGATATTTTTACATACGAGATATGGTGCAGAGAGGAGCTATCAAGCTCGAGTATATAAGCAATGAGGATCAAATTGCTGATATCCTGACGAAACCTCTATCTCGAGTAAAGTTTGAACACTTCCGAGACAAGCTTGGTGTAGTTCAGAAGGACCTTCCTCGAAAGGGGGAGTAGCACAGTATCTGACAACAAGTCTATCTCATCAATGATGAGGTTACTTATTTACTGCACTTAGTTACCTAGAATTATTTAGATTTAGGACTCTTATATTCTTTCTTTTGATGATAGATGTATACATGCTTTTGATGTTAGTTTTGATGATAGATGTATACATGCTTTTGATGTTAGTTTTGATGATAGATGTATACATACTTTTGATGATTTTGATGATAGATGTATACATACTTTTGATGATTTTGATGATAGATGTATACATGCTTTTGATGTTAGTTTTGATGATAGATGTATACATACTTTTGATGATTTTGATGATAGATGTATACATGTTTTGATGATGATGATACATGTTGTGGTTATACATGTTTTGATGATGATGATACATGTTGTAGTTATACATGTTTTGATGATGATGATACATGTTGTGGTTATACATGTTTTGATGATGATGATACATGTCGTGGTTATACATGTTTTGATGATGAGGATACATGTTTTTGGTATACAACATGTGAAGGGATTGGATCATTCCTAGACTTCAGTCCGAAAGAAGAGCCGTAGACGTATGTCTTCGAAAATGAAGTTCTCGGTGAACATGTGAAGGGATTGGATCATTCTTGGACTTCAGTCCGAAAGAAGAGCCGTAGACGTATGTCTTCGAAAATGAAGTTCTTGGTGAACATGTGAAGGGATTGGATCATTCCTGGACTTCAGACCGAAAGAAGAGCCGTAGACGTATGTCTTCGAAAATGAAGTTCTTGGTGAACATGTGAAGGGATTGGATCATTCCTGGACTTCAGTCCGAAAGAAGAGCCGTAGACGTATGTCTTCGAGAATGAAGTCCTAGATGGACGATGGAGGATTAAGTCATCCTTGGACATAGTCCTAAATGAACGGTTGGAGGATTAAGTCATCCTTGGACGTAGGTCCTAAATGCACGGTGGAGGATTAAGTCATCCTTGGACGTAGGTCCTAAATGCACGGTGGAGGATTAAGTCATCCTTGGACGTGGTCCTAAATGTACGGTGGAGGATTAAGTCATCCTTGGACGTGGTCCTAAATGCACGGTGGAGGATTAAGTCATCCTTGGACGTAGGTCCTAACTGCACGGTGGAGGATTAAGTCATCCTTGGACGTGGTCCTAAATGTATGGTGGAGGATTAAGTCATCCTTGGACGTGGTCCTAAATGCACGGTGGAGGATTAAGTCATCCTTGGACGTGGTCCTAAATGTACGGTGGAGGATTAAGTCATCCTTGGACGTGGTCCTAAATGTACGGTGGAGGATTAAGTCATCCTTGGATGTGGTCCTAAATGCACGGTGGAGGATTAAGTCATCCTTGGACGTGGTCCTAAATGTACGGTGGAGGATTAAGTCATCCTTGGACGTGGTCCTAAATGTACGGTGGAGGATTAAGTCATCCTTGGACGTGGTCCTAAATGTACGGTATAGGATTGAGTCATCCTTGGACGTAGTCCTAAATGAACGGTTGAGGATTAAGTCATCCTTGGACGCTGTCCTAAATGTACGGTAAGGATTGGATCATCCTTGGACTTTGGTCCTGTAAACTGAGCCGTAGACATGTGATCTCCGAGAACATGATAGGACTGGATCGTCCCTGAACTTCGGTTCAAAAGGTACATGACTGGACATAGAGAACTGCTGATGATCGTGCGATGATGATGCTGATGATCGTACGATGACGATGACGATGCTGATGATCGTGTGATGGTGATGCTGATGATCTTGCGATGACGATGCTGATGATCGTGCGATGACGATGCTGATAATCGTACGATGACGATGACGATGCTGATGACCGTATGATGGCGATGCTGATGATCATGTGATGGCGATACTGATGATCGTGCGATGACGATGTTGATGATCGTATGATGACGATGTTGTTGATCGCGTATTATGACGATGCTGATGATTGAGTGCTATCAACTCTGATGATGCTGATGTTCTAGTAACTGATCAAGTTACTGATGATGATAAATTGAAGAAAGCTTCCGATGATATATAGATGATGTAGTAAATGACTCCTTGCTCCTGCAGATGTTGTTATAATATCCTTCTCGTTAAGGGGGAGTGTTGAATATTGTAACTTCTAAGAATATTATATTTGTACATTATTTATTCCGGAGATGTTCCATCCCTCCGATGTGATTTTATTATGTATCCGGAGATGTTTATTCCTCCGAAGAATTGTGGTAACTAGGGTTGTTAGACCCACCATGTGGGGGTCGGCCCTAAAGTTGGGTTTTAGGGGTTATTAGACTTCTCCAGGAGAGGTCGGCCCCATTAGGTATTTTTGGTGGTCAGGAGTGTGTATAAATAGAGGAGGTGAACTCCTCATTAGATCACTCACTCACTCACTTGTGGAAAGTGGCGCACTTGTCTGGGAGATCTGCTAAGGAGGATTAGAAGGAGGGAGCACATCTTGTATTTTGGTTAATCATCTTATTGAGGAAAGCTTTGTTGGGTTTTCTACCCCATGAGGGTTTCCCAGGGTAAACATTGTGTCTATCTTGTGATTATGCTTCTTTCAGTGATCCTACTAGTCTATTTGGTTTAAACTTAACACCTTCTAGGGGTACTATGGATTAATGGCACTGTTGAATCCCTCATAAAAGTGTTTGAAACCCTGAGGTTGGAGACCGGGCCCCCTAGGGATGGGTCATTGGACCACATGACTTCCCCCATTGCTTTTACACTGACGACATGATTTTCTTCAACAATGGGGCCCATTGCATATCCCCAGGTATTCTCCTTCACCCTCCTAATGTTCCAGAGCTCCAGCGCGATCTCTCCATGGCCTCCACAAAGGATGACGTCATCCTTCATTGGTTGCAGTATGCTTGCTTTGAGGGAGGGCGTTGAGGGTTTTTCACTGTTTTCTGGGGTCAGTAGGGGTATGACGAACCCCCCTTCGCATATCAACCTCCAGTTCAGTCAGATGTGGTATTTTAAGTCATTTTTGACATGTTGGGGTGAATACTGGGGAAAATGTCCCATTTCACCCAGTTAGATGATTATTTATATTATTTTTTTAAATTGACATTTAAAAAGGCACGTTGGACTAGATTTAATTTTATTTTTGTAAAGTGAGTGTGGGAAGGATATAAATATATTTTCTCCTCACTTCAAAACATAACAACAAAGGATTATACTTATTTTTCTGATTTTCAACCCTCCTTGGACATTTGAGGGAGGCACACTTCTTAAGGATGATTACATGAGCTTGTTTGGGGATTGATCATTGGAAACTCTTTTGTTCTTGCATATTGTTTGGGTAATGCTAGGATTTGTTTGCTTGAAACATGCACACCAAGTTATCTAAGTCTTTCCTCTTGATATCTTCTTGTTGAATATTGAAGTCTATGCTTTGTCTAATGGTTGAATGGTAGTTATACTATTGCATTTTTCCCTATCCAAGTGATATTTTCAGTATTTTGTTGCCCTAGTAAGGCTTGAGCCTTTGGTATCCAAGTTTTGTCTTGGCCAAGTCTCCTTCAACCAATCCTAGAGGTTGTTGGGAGAGTCTTTGGCATTCCAAATCTGGAAAGCGCCATCTCAAGGAGTATCCCTATCCTTTGAGTGCTTTGGATTAGGTTGAATTACTTTTCTAACCCTAATTTGTTCACTCTTTTCATCCAAATTAAATTTCTGAGTGATGTTTATGTTTTATATATTATATTGTAGGTTTTACATTTCATGTTTTAGGCTTAAATTTTACGTTATTTACATTTTTATTTTATTAAAATCCTCTTTTTGTTTTATTTATGTGCATGAAAACCCTAGCTCAGAGACTAAGTACCCCAACAACCTACATTCCTCACCTCTCCCACCTTCACTCTCTTTCTCAGCCTGCTCGGCCTCCTCCATTACTCCACTGTACACCCTCGACATTCTCTAAAATTAGCTCGTTGCCCTCTTTTTTCTACCCGACCTGCCTCTCTTCCACAGTCCTCAACCTTCCATTTTGGACCTGCTCCCCTCCATCTCTTCGCAACTCCTCCTTCTTTCAATCCCCTCGGCTTGCTATTATGCTTCTCCTCTTCCCACATCCCGAGCTCTCTTCCATCATTTCCCTTGATCCCTACTCCTTCCTAGCCTTTTCACTGCCCTTCCCTTCCTTTATCCTTTACACAGGACTGCCCTTTGGGCAGCCCTTGTGTGGCATATATCTGCCATCATCTGCACATACAAAACAAAGAGCATAAAATCAAAAGTGGTTTATGACTAGAAAGTGTTTCTTTGCTTCTTTACCAATATTACATGCAAACTCTTTCCACATTGAATGATTCGTCTTTATTTTCTAGTTGTTGATGTATATGTAACTTCGGAATGTATTTTACCCATGTATATTGTATTCCTATAGAGATTTTATTATTCCTCTATACGGAAGTATTGTATTCCTATAGAGATGTTATTATTCATATATATGGAAGTGTCGTCATTTATATTGTAAGTGTCGTAACTTATACTTGATGGGTTATTAGACCACCTTGATGGGGTTGAACCTGTATGAGTCATGTGGGTAAATGGGTTATTATACCACCAAGTGTGGGGTCGGCCCGGATTAATGTAACCATGTGTTATTAGGCTAAGCTAGACAAGTTGGCCCCACTGGTTTATTGGGTAGGACAGGACAAGTATAAATAGAGATCGGGAGATCTCTATTTGATCACTCATTACTCACTTCTATCTCTCTCTGAAAGTGGCGCAATTGTGAGGAGGAGGATCATCTGCTAGGAGAAGACTACCTCTTGTGCTTTGGTTGTATCATTGCTCTTTCTATCTCTAAGGAAGTTTCGGGGTTTTTCACCTTCTTGGTTTTCCTCGGTGAAACTCTGTGTCTCTTGTGTGCTTGCATTATTGTGTCCATGATTGATATGATGTAGATATGATGTACATGTTATTCTCTCAGTTAATATCCTATATCAGATTGAAGTAAATTCTGAAAAATTAACATGGTATCTGAGCTATCCTGAAAAGGCATGGTATGGCATGTATGACACTTGTTGCACTTGCGATGCTAGGGATTGATATAGAAAACACCAGTCATCGTAGAAATTTCACTATAAATCCATTTCGGCGACGTTTCAGGATCTAAAAATCTTACAGGTTGAAGATAAGATCCCCATGTACCTTGTGTCCGAAGTACAACTTCTAATTCATTGTACTTTCCGTTTTATGATCTGTACAATCTAGGGTTTCTGCCTTTTCCAGATCTCAGTCATAAACAGGTGACCCGGGAAAAAAGGTCATAACTTGGGCTAGGAAGCTCTAAATGAAATTTCGTAAAAAGTGACAGGTAGGGATTGGACTGTAATTTCACAGGCTGAAGGTTCAGAGGCAGAACGTGAACCAGGGACATGTGGAACGTCGTACAAGTTCGCTCTCCTATTTTATCCCATAAACATGTCACGTTGCGACACTTGGCATAACTCTCTCGCAGAAAATCCAATTGAGGTCAGACCTATGGGGTTGGAAAGATGACAGGCCAGGATACCACAAGTAGAAGTTTCAGACCCTGTGGATTCGTAATTTCGGAGTTACACCAGAAACAATCAGGTGCATATTTCTGTCAAAACAGAATTGGATTTTGAGCACCTTCATTCATGGCTTCGGGAATTAGGGTTTCAGAGAAAGTTGGAATTTTTGTAATCGGAGACCACGGCTAAATGCTACTCATCAAAATCGAAATTTATATACCAAGATCAAATTTTTTGGTTGGGCAGAAGGCCGGGCTTGATCAAACCCTAGTTTGGGACTTTGATCGGAAAAGTGGAAAATTAACTCTTCTGTAAAAGTTGGAATTTTTTAAGTCTATGACCACAGCTGGAAGCTCCTCAGAAAAATCGAAGTTTAGAGCTTTGGATCGAACCTTTTGGTTGGGAATAAGGGTGGGCTTTATCAAACCCTAGTTCTCCAAAAGAGCCGAAAGTTTCAAAAGCAATTTTGAGGGGTGAAACTTTGAAGTTTTCAAATTCTGAGTATACCGGCTTGATCAGCTCATCAGGGCACATCTTTCTATCCTTTCAGAAGTTTAAAATTCAAAGTTTGAATTTTCAGGGTTTCTCTGACAAACCCTAATCCATCTCCAGATCTAGTTCCTGCAAATCAAGTGGATTGGCTTAATCCTAGAAGAGAATGGATTGGTCACCTGCATAAGTGCAGAAGTTCTTGTTTCAAAGGGAGATGAGGCTAAGGCCTTACATAAGAATATTACAAGCAATCTCGACAGGTATGACTTACAGGTATATTTCAAAATCTATTCATGATTAAGTTTATGGTATGTTTGTCTTCATTAAGGTTAGTACAATCTGGGTTAACTTTAGACTTGTCGTATCACCTTAATAAAATTATGAATGCACGATAGAAGATATTCATTGATTAGGGTTTTGACACTTATGATTGTACTAATGCATTGTGGTGTTGTATGAGGTTGATGTTGTCTGCTAACATGAAAGGTACATCAAGAAAGACAAATCATGTTCCAGTTCAAGAACATATGACCATGGTGACATGAAGACAAAGGCTCATCCATTGCCATGGATCACATAGAAGATCTACTTACAAGGTATGTATAACTTGGTTCTATAATGGTTAACCTATGAGATATGCAGGTTACTAGCACAAGTCATTGAAGAGAACAAGAAGACATTATGTGGGTATGTTAGACATAACTAGCTAGCATGCTAATCCAGGTATGTTTTTCCTATATCAAGTTAGAATCCTACCTTGTGTTAGGATATTATACTGTTGCATGATTGATAATGATTATTCATTGAAGTTAGTAATCATGGTTTAGGCATATTATGCTTCTTACTTTGATTGATGATATGACTAACCAGAAGAGTCCTATGGTCAATAAGAAAATGCATGAGTAAAAGAAGTAGTCCATGAAACCTTGAATACTAATGTTTATTATCTGTGTTTGAAATGATCATGACTATACATGTTTTAGATTATGTTGTTTTAGTATCTATACTAATGAATGTATGATTATTTATGAGATCTTGAGGATGGCACAACCATGACACTAGTGCACACTTAAGCATGCATAGTGGTCCAGGATGAATATAAGTCCAAGGATAGGTAATCCAGGAAGCAAAGATCAAGAGGGAGCACACTCCAGTAGTTCCTACAAGGAAACAAATATTGAGAGGGAATCGACCCTACAACCAAACAAAGATAAGTATTTGAATTCTCATTTCTTGCATATTTGTTTGTTTAAATAATATTGTTCAATGATGTATATGCTTATCTTCCTAGACTTAGGGTGTGTATTATACATATTAGAATAATTGCATTAATGAATAGTATACTACTAATATGCATCTGATGGGTAAGTGACCTATGGCACTGTACAACATTCCATTGCTACTTATCTAGAATGAAACCTCTTTGCTGACATGTTGGGAGTTGTGCACACTCTTAACAATGTTCTGGTAGAGATTGGAAGGCATCTAGAAAGTTACGGGATATGGATAAATGTTGTATTGAAGCATTGGCTAAGATAATTGCATGACTGTATGACATATTTATTTATGTGTAAGAATTTGTTCTGAAAAATATGAGATGTTTTCTAATCATGCAATTTAACTTTTTTTATAGAAAAGATCGTATACCATCACCTACAAAAGAAGGACTACAACATTTGTTCAACAACAAATTTATCTATTGAATATATTGAAGATATTGAAGTTCCTAGGATTCGGGAAGAACGCCATGATTGAGGAGTACCAGTCGATCATGAAGAATGATGTTTGGGATGCAGTCCCAAGACCTGAAGGGAAGTCTGTTGTGACTTCCAAATGGATCTACAAGATCAAGCATGCTGCAGATGGTAGCATAGAGAAATACAAAGCAAGATTTGTATCTCGTGGCTTCTCCCAGAAAGAGGGGATAGACTATGAAGAGACTTTTGCTCATATAGCCAGATACACTTCCATCAGATGAGTACTTGCTTTGGCTGTAGTGATGAAGTGGAAGATACACCATATGGATGTCAAGACAACTTTCTTGAATGGTGTAGTCAAGGAGGAAGTGTATGTGGAGAAGCCACTTGGTTTTGAGACACATGATAGGGAGTCATATGTGTGCAGGTTGAAGAAAGCCTTGCAGCAAGATCCTAGGACTTGGTGAGGATGGACTGATTGTTGATACCAAGAGGAAGCTTGCTACGAGTTCGAGATGAAGGACTTGGGGATGATGCACTAATTTCTAGGCATGGAGGTGTGGCAGAGTGCATATGGAATCTTCCTTGGACAAGGGAAGTATGTAGTAGAGATCCTGAAGAGGTTTGGGATGATGGACTACAAGGCCATGGCCACACCTATGGTATCGAACCTGAAGCTTCTGTGTGATGCTTCATCTAATCCGGTTGATGTCACTGTGTATCGTTAGATGATTGGGTCCTTGATGTACCTAACGAACACAAGACCAGATATTTTCTTTGCGGTGAACACATTGAGCCAGTTCCTGATAGATCCCAGAGGTGTTCACCTAGTTGTTGTAAATCATATTCTGAGGTACCTGAACAATACGGTTGATTATGGGATCAACTATGATGCGAATCAAAAGTTTAACCTGGAGGGTTATGTTGATTTAGACTGGGTAGGCAATGCTGCAGATAGGAAGAGCACATCTGGGTGCTGCTTCAATATGGGATCAGGTGTGATCTCTTGGTTTGGCAGGAAGCAATCCTGCGTAGCACTGAGTACAGTTGAGGCAGAGTATGTTGCAGCATGTTCGTCTAGTTGTGAGGAAGTATGGATCCGGAAGCTACTATCTGAGTTATTTGATCTCCCACTGGAGGCTACTGGTATCTTTTGTGAAAACCAGAGTTGTGTGAATCTTTCTGAGAATTCGGTGTTCCATGACAGGTCGAAACACATTGAGATCAAATATCACTATATCAGGAATATGGTGCAGAGAGGAGCAGTGAAGCTCCTGTATTTTGCGATGGATGAGTAGGTTGCATATGTGCCGACGAAGCCACTAGCCAGAGTGAAGTTCGAGTACTTTAGAGAGAGGCTTGGTGTTCTTCAGATTGATGACACTTCGAGGAAGAAGTGATGGACACATTTGTAGCAGCCATTCCGAGCATGGTGAGAGGAGGATCCTTCCATGGCTATGGATGTAAGCACTGGATAATGAGCATCAGGACGATGCTCCAATTACTGCTCTATATATGCATCATGTTGGATGCTGGATATGATCAGTTGGATCATGTATATGTATATGCATCATGTTGGATGCTGGATATGATCAGTTGGATCATGTATATGTATATGCATCATGTTGGATGCTTGGACCATGTATCTATATCAGGTGGATATGATTGACATGATCAGGTAGATCATGTATGTTGATATGTATTAGATGGATACATTGTATGATCAGGTAGATCATGTATGATGACATGCATCAGGTAGATTCCTTGACATGATCAGGTGGATCACGAATGATGAGTCTGAAGACACAGATGCACAATGCCTTTTCGACATGGTGGTAGATGTGTTCTCCCATGTGCTTTGATGTAACTGCAGAGCCTTTCCGACATGGTGGCAGATGTGTTCTCGCATGTGCGTTGATGTGAGTGTTGAGCCTTTCTCTGATGGTTAGAGGAAAGTCCTTCCATGCTGGTGAGTGTAAGTGCTATGTTGTGTGCATCTAGACTGTGCTTCGTAGACGATGATCATGAGTATCAGGATGATACTGTGTGGCCGTGGACAGGTTGTGCAGATGAACATATAAGTATACCTAGGAGATTCGACAGGTAGAGCTGTGTGCTTGTAACAGCCAGGGATGCTCTTTCGAGGCATTGCTCTGGGAGGACATATAAGTAGACCTGGGAGATTCGACATGTAGAGCTGTGTGCTCGTAATAGCCTAGGATTCTCTTTCGAGGCATTGTCCTATGGCATGTAAGTAGACCTGGGAGATCCGATACATTGGGCTGTGTGCCCGTAATAAGTCTTGGCATTCTCTTTTGAGGCATTTCCATCAGCACATGTAAGTAGAACTGGGAGATCCGATAGGTTGGGCTGTGTGCCTGTAATAAGTCCTGGGATGCTCTTTCAAGGCATTGTGGTAGGGGTCACATGTAATAAGTCCTGGAGATTTGGACAGGATGAAAAAGGCCTCAAATGCTCTTTATAGATCTTGCTTGGCAAGACACTCTTTTAAGGTTTTATGAAATTCACATGTAAGTGGACCTGGGAGATCCCGCCGGTCGTGCTTCGGCACATAAATGGTCATGGGATACTCTTTAGAGGCATTGTGACACACATAATAAGTCCTAAGGATTCCACAGTATGGCCAGTGAAGATGAAGACCTGCAGGTGGTGGGCCTACATCCATAATGAAAAAAAGGACTGACTCTGTAGAACTTCCTATGATGAGTAGATCAGAGATTGATTGAGATAGCAACAGCAGTGATGATGACGATGATTCAAGGACAATGATTCCCTAATGATGATCCAGAGAAGAAGACTTGTGCTTGCAGATCTATGTCAAGAAATACCTTCCTAGTTAAGAGGGAGTGTTGATGTATATGTAACTTCAGAATGTATTTTACCCATGTATATTGTATTCCTATATAGATGTTATTATTCCTCTATATGGAAGTGTCGTCATTTATATTGCAAGTGTCGTAACTTATACTTGATGGGTTATTAGACCACCAAATGTGGGGTCGACCCGGATTAATGTAACCATGGGTTATTAGGCTAAGCTAGACAAGTTGGCCCCACTGGTTTATTGGGCAGGACAGGACAAGTATAAATAGAGATCAAGAGATCTCTATTTGATCACTCATTACTCACTTCTATCTCTCTCTGAAAGTGGTGCACTTGTGAGGAGGAGGATCATCTGCTAGGAGAAGACTATCTCTTGTGCTTTGGTTGTGTCATTTCTCTTTCTATCTCTGAGGAAGTTGCGGGGTTTTTCACCTTCTTGGTTTTCCCCGGTGAAACTCTGTGTCTCTTGTGTACTTGCATTATTGTGTCCATGATTGATATGCTGTACATGTTATTCTCTCAGTTAAGATCCTATATCAGATTGAAGTAAATTCTGAAAAATTAACACTAGTTAGTTGTTGATTATTAATGCTTTATTTCATCTCAGAAACTAACTTCCAACATTGATATATGGTTTATCTATTAATGACTTATGATGCTATGATAACTGTAAATCACATACATATATGAAATTTGAACTTTGGTTTTACCATCTATCAGGTTGATACTACTTGGATATATTTTTACCTGATGTTTACTAAGTGCAACTGAATGACCCTTTCTTATTTTTGGTAAATTGGTTATGTTGACAAATGATATTTTCTTATAGGTGACCACTGAATGGTCATGCTACATTTGACTAATGAATTGCATTGATAAAATACTACTTAAATGCATATTTGGTTATTGGCATATCATGTTGGGAATATAGTCTTTTGATCCAATATTGATTATTATTATATGTGTATACATTTCACTAAAATGAACAAACTATCACTGGTTGAATTTGAATGCACTTGACTCCATTAGGCACTGGTCTAACTATAATTGCATAGAACATAGTTTGGTGGGTGTTCTAGTGTCTTATAGGATTCCATATGGACCCTTCTCCTTGGAGTTTTTGACTTCCGAAGAAGTTAGAACGGTGACCGAGGCGACATTGGGCCACTATTCTTATTTTTGCTTACTAGAAATTAGCCCTGCTAATTTGCTCGGTAACATTTTTGGCGCCGTTACCGAGGACATTTCAAATATTGAAGTGATTCATCCCGGGTCATTTATGCACCCTTGACACAACGAAACTTGGTGAACTCAAGGTATGTCCACATATATTTGAAATTTTGTATTTTATTTTGGACTAACTTGGCAGGATTATCTGGCGACTCCACATAGAACTCAGGTAAGTCCCTTGCTCTTATCTTGGTGAGATTTGTGTAGTTTTAACTTCGCAGGTCTCTCCTGACGACTCCACATAAACAAAATTCAAATAGATATTCAACAAGGGATAATTTTAAAGGTACTCTTCTCTCTAATCTTAGTCATATATTATTAAAAAGGAAAGATTGTCTACATGAGAAGTTGGTAGGTAATCAACAAGCGCTTGACTCTTTACTTGATATACATAAGCTTTTTGGTGCTCCTTTCATTCAAGTAGATATTTATTTCGCCGCTTTTGATTTCACAGCTATCCTTGGGTATCCTAACCAAACTACAAAATATAGGGATCTTAAAGAATTTCCTACATTTTATGGATCAAATGCTATTACCGCTGCCCAACACTGGGATACTATTGAATGATGTTTCATGCTTACCGATACTACTAATTTGGACGTTAAATTTAAAACCTTTTCTTCTTTCTTGGTCGATGATGTTATACGATGGATTAGCTCTTTTCCTACTAACAATATTTCTACCTATGATGATTTGAAGAGTAATTTTTTTGATAGATGGAAAGAAAAGAAAGATCCTGTAATGTTGAATAATGCTTTAATGACTATAAAAATAAGTGAGAATGAAACTATTGATGATTTTGATTGCAATTTTGACAGGATCATACAGGAATTCCCTGCTACTTGCAAGCTTCAAGATCCAATGATCTTATAATACTACTTACAGGCTTTCTCAGGTGATTTCATGTTTCACCTGAGTCTGGACTGACCAACAGATCTTGCAGCTGCTAAACTAAAGGTAAGAATTCTGGACGATAGTTGGAGAGCGATTGGAAGACCTGATACTTATGGCCATTGAAGAGCTAAAGAGGAACCAAAGAGAAATGCCTCATCTTCCAATGAATGCCGTGATATGATGAACATACTGATTGAAGAAATGAGACAATTAAGGGTTGATATGAATCAACAAGCTACTTCCATGCAAAACCGAATTGTCCAACTGGAAAGAAATCAACAACCAAGTCATCCTTGATTTCCGCCAAAGAATTTCAACAAAGCTCCTGTGCAGCAATAAAGGCTTCGTTCATCTCTTGAGCCTACCAATGTGGTAAGTGATTTTCCATATTATTGCAGGCCTTCTGTAGTTTCCATGATGAAAAGACTTGCACATACTATATGTAGTATATCAAGAACAACGTTCCTTTTGAAGAAGATGACTCTAAGGTATGTAATCTATTTGAGAAAAAGAAATTTAATTTATCTAACAAGAATATGCAGCAGATTAGAAAGGATTCTATTGATGTGGATAAGGTAAATAAGCTTCTTGGAGAAATGCCTCCTTGAGAATAGATTAGGAAATGGTATGAAAATAGAACCGTTGGAGATACTTATCAAAGAAGAATATTTCCTCTAGCAAATGCAGAAAGGACAAAGGTTCCTCCACCATAGGTAAGTAGATCTCCATTTGATTTAGTTATTGATGAGCCTTTGAGTATTGATGTTGCAGGTGAGATTAAATCCATGAAGATACCAGTGCCGATTTCCAAATTAGCAAAGATTCCGTCAGTCAGAGAACAAATTGCAGAGCATTTTCATTTGCAAGATCAAACTCGGGACAAGAAATTGATGGTAAATCAAGCTGAGGAAGAAGACACTCTGATCATATTGTCCAACATGTTTCCAACTAAGAATAAGAGTCCTAAACACAAACCATTTTTCATTTCTTTAAGCATTGGTGATTTAATTTTACATAATTGTAGGTTTGATTATGGTGCCTCCACTAATGTAATTCCTTTAGCTGTGATGAAAAGGTTAGGTCTAAAGATATCAAGACCGTACAAGAATATTTACGCTATGGACTCTCGAGAAGTGAACGTGTGCGGGGTGGTGGTAGATGTCCCAGTTCGATTAACGTTGCACCCTACTATAATGATAAAGATGGATATTGTTGTCATTGATATACCCGAGTCCTAGGGTATGCTATTATCTAGCAAATTTGGTTCGGATTTGGGAGGAAGCTTATAGTTGGACTTATCATATGCCACAGTGCCCAATCCCGAAGGAGGGTACATTAATATGAAAAGGGAGACCATGCGAAAGCACAATGTAGAGGATCCCGAAGAACAAGAAAATGAATATATTTGTCAAAGCGACATTGGATCATTTTCATTATTTACTGCGGAATTTGCTCCTCAGATAGACATTGACAAATTCTGGACTTTGCACTTCGACAGGGAAAAATTCCAAGCAGGTATGGGTGCAGGTATTGTATTAACTTCTCCCAGGTATGATGAGCTTTATTTTTCATTTCTATTAGAGTTTGGTGGTACTAAAAATATTGTTGAATATGAATCCCTATTATTGGGTCTTAACATGGATAAAGATTATGGTATAAAATTATTACATGTGTTGGGTGATTCTGATCTGATTGTTTTCCAAGTAAAAGGGATATTTGCTTGTATAAGGAAGCAATTGAAAAGGTACAGGGATGCGGTCAGGTTGGCTACTGAATAATTCAATGCTTTATCATTAGAATCCATCCCGAGACTACAAAACCAAACAACCGATACACTTGTTGTTCTTGCATCTACATTCGACCACACTGATACAGTACATGATTAAGGAAAGGTTGAGATGGTTTTTCGCCCTTCAGTGTCTGATAAATTTGATGAGTGGTAAGAATTCGACGATGATAAACAGATCCGAAGGTTCATGGCCAATACGGAAGAATACTCGAACAACTATATCGACTTGAGAGAGGAAGGATCCACCGAACAACCATACTACAATCCGATCCCAATGGAGAAGGTCTCTTTGGAAAGAATATTCGACATGGATGATTAGTGCAAACAAAAAGTGGAAACGACTCCAGATCCTAGATATGAAGAAGTAAACATAGGTTCACAAGAATATCCTCGCCCAATAAAGGTGGGAAAAGTACTGAATTCTCAGAAAAGAAAGGAAGTGATTAACTTAGACTATGAATTTAGAGATGTGTTATCCTGGTCATACGATGAGCTCAAGACGTATGACAAGAATATAATTCAGCATGCTATATCTCTGGAAGAAAATGAAAAGCCTCATCGTCAGAAGTTGTGAAGGATAAATCCAAATCTAACTCCATTGGTGAAGCAGGAACTTAAGAATATGGTTGAATCCAATATAATAGCCCCGATAAGATATTCTGAATGGTTGTCCAATCCAGTTCCTACCAGAAATAAAATAGGAGATATTCGAGTGTGTGTTGACTTCAAAAATTTGAACGTGGTCTCAAAGAAATTCAATTATCCCCTCCCAAATATGGAGCTCCTGCTACAGAAAATTACAGGTTCACATTTGATGTCTTTTCTCGATTGTTTTCGGGTTTTAATCAAGTTGCAGTTAGGAAAGAAGATTGATCCAAGACAAATTTCACTACTCCTTGGGGCACTTACCAGTACTTGAGGTTTCCATTTGTATTGATGAATGCCGGGGCTACATTCCAGAGGGCCATGGATTATGATTTCAGGGATATCATGCAGAAAATCCTAGAAATATATGAAGACGATCTAACAGTCTACTCCAAAGAAAGAAAGAATCACATCAAGTATTTACGACAGGTATTTGAACGTTGCTGCACGTATGGCATTTCTTTGAACCTTAAAAGGTCTATTTTGGGAGTTATTGAAGGTAAATTGTTGGGCCATATCATTACTCAAGAAGGTGTTAAAATTGATCCTGAAAGGGCAAGAGCTATTAAAGAAACACCATTGCCTAAAAAGATAGGATTGATTTTGATGAGCCTCAAACTCTAGATGAAACCATAGGAAAGGCCAAGTATTGTTATGACCAATCCAAAAGAAATCCATATTTCCATAAGGCATGGAAGGACACGAAGAATGAAGGTTTTGAGCAAAGGAAGAAAGGGTTCAAGCCTCCTCATTTCATAAATCAGCCCAGGAAGCCACCACAAGTTGTGACAAAGCCAACTAAGATGATGGGAGACAAGCCAAGATAGCTAAGAGAACCACTTCAATGTTGGGGATGTGGAGAGTACCATTTGATTAGAAATTGTCCATATTAGAGTGAGAGTCTAAAGCAAGTTCACAACATTTAAGAAGCTGAAACTGTGGGTCAAGTGACAAGAACTGTCCCTAGGATTTATGCAGCACTAGAGGACCGCCAAGCAGATAATCAATCAATTGTGGTTGAGATTAAAGGTAAGATTGATAAGGAATATCTTTCAATTTTGATTGACTGTGGATCTACTCATAGTTATATCGGTCCTAAAATTGTTGATATTTTTGCTTTCAAGGGAACCAAGCATAGTAAGTCATGGTTGGTTCAACTAGCCACAAGAACCAAGAGAAAAGTTAGTGAAATGGTAGAGAAATGTCCATTAGAAATGGGTGGACTATACACTTATGTAAATCTGAATGTTTTACCACTTGGTTCATATGACATTCTCATTAGAATGGATTGGTTGGAAGCACACAGAGTTAAAATTGTTTGCTACAACAAGAGTTTTGAGTGCATTGATGATGAAGGAAACCTAAGGCTTGTGAAAGGAATTCCAAAGGAAATTTCTGTTCGGCATATTTCAGCCATGCAGCTGAAGAAGTTTTGTAGAAAAGGTTGTCAATTGTATGTATTCCATATATTGGAAAAAAACGGAAAATGAAATTCCAAAATTGGAGGACTATCATGTGCTACAAGAATTCAAGGATGTGTTTCCTGATGAAGTGCCAGGACTACCTCCTAAGAGGGACAATGACTTCACAATTGATCTTGTGCCAGGAGCTGCACCAGTGCCTAAGACACCTTACTGAATGAGCACACCAGAATTATTAGAGTTTAAAATGCAATTACAAGAATTATTGGAAAAGAAATACATAAGGCCAAGTGTGTCTCCATGGGGAGCACTTGTATTATTTGTGAAAAATAAAGATGGTACACTCAGGTTATGCATTGATTATAGGTAGCTGAATAAAGTGACATTGAAGAACAAGTACCCATTGCCTTGAATTGATGATCTTTTTGATCAAATGAGAGGGGCAAAGGTATTTTCAAAGATAGACTTGAGGTATTAGTACCATCAAGTAAGGATCAAGGAAGAATAATTTCAAAACACAACCTTTAGAAAAATGTATGGACTCCATGAATTTGTAGTGGTGCCATTTGGTCTCACTAATGCACTAGCTACCTTCATGTGTCTCATGAATAGAATTTTCCACAAATATTTGGACAAGTTTGTTCTTGTGTTTCTAGATGGCATTATTATTTACTCTAAGAATGAAGAGGAGCATGAAGAACATTTGAGGATGGATTTGCAACTGTTAAGGGAGCATAAGTTGTATGCAAAGCTAATCAAATGTGGCTTTTATAAAAATAAAATTCATTATTTGGGTCACATTATTTCAGAAAAAAGAATATCAGTGGATTCAGAAAAGATTGAAGCCATTATGAATTGGACAAATCCAAAGAATGTCACATGTGTGAGATCTTTCACGGGTCTTTCTAGTTACTATAGAAGATTCTTTGAAGGATTCTCCAAGGTTGAACACCCAATCACTTCTTTGCAAAAGAAGGGAACACAATTTGAATGGACACTTAAATGTGAGGAAAGCTTCCAGCTATTGAAGACACTTCTTACAATTGCTCCAATTCTGAAAATTGTAGACTTGGAAAAATAATTTGTTGCGTGTACAGATGCATGCAAACAAAGACTTGGAGTTCTTATGCAAGAAAATCATGTGGTGTGTTATGAGTCTAGAAAATTGAAGGAGCGTGAAAACAATTTTGCCACACATGATATGGAACTTGCAACCATAGTTCATTCTTTAAAAATGTGGAGACATTATTTAATGGGCATAAAATTTGAATTGAGGATAAACCATTGTGGTCTGAAATATTTGTTTGAGCAACAAACACTAAATGCAAGGAAAGCTAAATGGCTGGATTTTTTATGTGAATTTTATTTTGAGATCAAACAGATAAAAGGAAAAGAAAACAAAGTGGTTGATGCACTTAGTAGAAATGTGCATGAAATGCATCTGGTAGCCATCACAACTTGCAAATCATATTTAAGACAACAGATTGCTAATTCTCTTGCCGAAGATGAATTTTATGTGCAAATAAAGAAAAAATTACAGTAGTCGAATTTCGAAAATAGGTATGAAGGGTATCATTTGGAAGATGATGAAATTCTTATTTATAAAAATAGAATTTATATTCCAAATGTGGCAGACATGAGGATAATTTTTATGGCTGAAATCCATAAAATGCCATATTCTGCTTACCCAGGATATCAATGTTGAAATATTGTAACTTCAAAGAATATTATAATTGTACTTTATTATTCCGAAGATGTTTATTCCTCCGTCGGAATGTGGTAACTCAGGTTATTAGACTTCCCTAGTGGAGGTCAGCCCTGTATGTGTTATATGGGTCAAAGGGTTATTAGAACACCCTAGAGGGGTCGGCCCAGTCAGTTGTAGTGGGGTATTTAACCCATTGGTTAAATACGAGCCTACATGTACTTGTGTAAAAGATATGTTAGAGTAGTGTATAAATAGAGGAGGTGTATTCCTCATTTGATACACTCACACACTTAAGGATAGCGCACTTGTGGAGGAGAGGTCTGCTATTGTGGAGGAGGAGATCATGTCTCAGGGTTTCATCTTTGCATATTGCTGGTCATATATATTGAGGAATCTTTACTGGGTTTTCTACCCCATGAGGGTTTCCCAGGATAAATCTGTGTCTCTTGTGTTTATGCTATGCTTGTTGTTTCTTCAGTGATCCTATATATGCTATTATTGTGAAATGGAATGTAATGCTGCTATTTTCTATCTTATCATATTAAATCTTAACATGGTATCAGAGCTAACCTGAAGGAAGACAAGGTATGGCACTTACGACACTTACTTTACTTACGACAATTTGAAGGTTAGGGTTTTATATAGGAAAAACCAGTCATCATGGAAATTTCGCTATAAATACATTTTGGAAAAGGTTCAAGATCTGAAACCTTTACAGGTCGTAGATAACATCTCCAGGTATCTTGTGTCCAAAGGGCACCCTCAGATTCGTTGTACTTTGTAAGTTATGATCAGTACAAGTTAGGGTTTCTGCCTCTTCCAGATCTCAGTGAAAATCAGGTGACCTAGGAAAAAAGGTCATAACTTGGGCTAGGAAGCTCCAAATGAAATTTCATAAAAAGTGACAGGTAGTACACAGACTGTACTATCTCAAGAAACGTTTTCAGAGGCCGAAGCTGAACCAGTGACACGTGGAATGCCGTACAAGTTTGCTCTCCTGTTTTATCCCATAAACAGGTCACGTTGCGACACTTGGCATAACTCTCTCTCAGAGAGTCCAATTGAGGTAAGACCTTTCAGGATGGAAAGATAACAGGGCGAGCTATCTCAAGAAACGTTTTCAGAGGCCGAAGTTCAAAGAGTGACACGTGGCATGTCGTACAAGTTCACTCTCTTGTATTATCCCAAAACAGGTCACGTTGCGACATTTGGAATAACTCTCTCTCAGAAAATCCAATTGAGGTCAGACCTGTCAGGATGGAAAGAGGATAGGTCAGGCTACTGCAAAATGTTTTTTCAGACCCTGTGGAGTGAAAATTTCGGAGTTATAGTAGAAACAATCAGGTACATATTTCTATCAAAACAGAATTATTTTTGGAGCACCTTTATTCATGGCTTCCGGAATTTAGGGTTTCGGAGAAAGTTAGAATTTTTGGAATTAGAATCCACGGCTGAATGCTCCTCAGGAAAATCGAAATTTAGAGACCAAGATCGAATTTTTTGGTTGGGTAGAAGACCGGGCTTGATTAAACCCTAGCTCGGGATTTTGATCGAAAAGATGGAAAATTAGGGCTTCAACAAAAGTTGGAATTTTTGAAGTCTGTAACCACGGCTGGAAGCTCCTCAGAAAAATAAGATTTTAGAACCTTGGATAAAACCTTTTGATTGAGCAAAAGGGTGGGCTTCATCAAACCCTAGTTCGGGTTCCTGTCTAGAAGATTCAGAAATTTCGAAGGCAATTTTGAGGGGTCAAATTTTGGAGATTTCAAAATTGAAGAATGCTAGTTTGATCAGCTCAGCAAGACACATTCTTCCATCCATTCAGAAGTGTGAAAGTCAAAGATTGAATTTTTAGGGTTTCTCTAGCAAACCCTAATCAAGCTCCAGATCAAGTTTCAGCGGGAGTTGAGGCTAAGGCCTTACATAAGAAGACTACAAAAAGTCTAGACAGGTATGACTTAAGGAGGTTCAGGTATGCCTTGAAATCTGATTCTTGATTAAGTTCATAATGTGTTTGTCTTCATGTTATTTATTAGTACAATCTTGATAAATGTTATTAATTGTCTTATCACCCTAATAACAATATGAATGCATGTGAATGATCGAAGACATTCATTGATTAGGGCTATATGATTGTACTTATACATTATGGTGTTGTGTGAGGTTGATGTTGTCTGCTAACAAGGTTCAGGTACATCACAAAAGACAAATCAAGTTCCATGACCATGACAACATGAAGACAAAGACTCACGAGGTATGTATGACTTTGTTATATTATGTTTAACCTATGAGACATGCAGGTTCTAGCTCATGATCTCTAAATCATTGAAGAGATTGTTTAGGTATGTTGTACATAACTAAGCAGGTATACTAATCCAGGTATGTTTTCCTATGTCATGTTAGAATCTTACCTTGTTTTAGGGTCCCTTATGTAAGTATACTTGGTATGATTGGCTAGTAATCAAGGGTTTATGCATATTATGTCTCTTATCTTGGTTGATGATTTAACTGACTAGATCAAACAAGAATATGCATAAGTAAAAGAAGACTTCCTTGAAACCCTGAATACTAATGATCATGACTGTACATATTCAAGATTATTTAGAATTAGAATGTTTTGATAATATTGAGAATATACTAATGAATGTATGTTTGTGTATGAGATCATGAGGATGACACTAGTGTACACTTGAGCATGCACAGTGGTACAGAATGAATAGAAGTTCAGAAGACATACAGAAGATCAAGCGGGAGGCAACCACACAAACATAAAAGATAAGTATTTGAGTTGTTATTAGAAATAGTAAATGATATTGCTTGTATGCATATTTGTATTCCTAGAATATATCATGCTGAGTGTAAACATTCATAAAGCATTGAACAGTATACTACTAATATGCATATGATTGGTAAGTTGGACAAACATTCCATTGTTGCTTGTCTAGAATGAAACCTCTTTGCTGACATGCTAAGAGCTGTGCACACTCTCGATAGTATGTTCTGGTAGAGATGGAAGGCATCTAGATAGCCACTGTATGCATACAGGATATGGGAAAGTGTTGTGCCAAAGTATTGGTCAAAATAGTTGCATAACTATGTAAATGATATCTGTATGCATTATAGATTATCATGATTTGATGATTATGAAGTATTACTAATCATGTACTTAATTTTGATTTGTAGGAAAGATCATGATGAATGATGAACTCTGAACAAGCGATGGATGTTCAACAAAATATTTACAAATCAAACACACTATAGAAAGCTTGTGGTTAAGATATTCTCTTAGAAAGAGGAAGAGAATCATGATGAGATGTTTTGCTCCAAGAGACTAGATAAGACCATTCTCTTAATGATGTAATCAGGTTCTGTATGGGTACCCAGGATCGGTAGTCAATTGATGAGCTTAATGATCATCATGGGTGATGTGGATCTCAACCTTTGCTACAAGGTTCAATATGGCTTCTATACACATATGACATGGATGCAAGAAGGAACTCACCACAGAGTTCGAATGATTTTGAGGCTCATATTAGTAGACCCATCTGACGAGATATGGCACAGATAGATATGCAGAAGATCACTCAATGCAGAGTGTGAATATTGGACAATTGACAACTTCATGACAAAGCTTGGGCTTTACTAGAAGTAAAGCTGATCCTAACCTTTACCTTAAGGTTGTGGATGATGAACCCATCATACCATTATTGTATGGCGATGATCTCTTTCTGACAAGGAATGAGAAACAGGTCATGAAAATGGCTGCAGGAATGAAAATGAAAGATCTCGGATTAATGCACTACTTCTTAGGTCTAGGAGTATGGAAAGATCCAAAAGGAATCTTTTAAATCAAGGTAAGTATGCTGTGAAGTTTCTAAAAAAAAAATTTGATATGTTGGAGTATAAAGCCATGGCCACTCCCATGGACTCCAACTTGAAGTTATTAGTTAATGACTCATTGTATTTAGTGGACCTAACCCTATATAGACAAATCATTGGGTCATTGATGTATTTAACAAATACTAGGCCAGATATATGCTTTGCTGTAAATACCCTAAGTCAGTATCTAGTAGAACCTAGAAAGGTTCACTTAATAGCTACAAAGCATGTAGTGAGGTACCTAAAAGGTACATTAGATTTTGGTCTATATTATCTTGGAGGTCATGAACTCCGTTTATATGGTTACTCAGATTCTGATTGGGCAGGAAGTGTCTCAGACAGAAAGAGTACATTAGGTGGATGTTATAGTCTTGAATCTGCCATGATCTCATGGTTCAACAAGAAACAATCTAGTGTGGCTCTCAGTACTGCTGAAGCAGAATATATGGCTATCTGCTCTGCCAGCTGTGAAGCAGTGTGGCTTCAGAAGCTATTATATGGAGTGTTTGACTTAGAAATGGATCCCACTGTGATCATGTGTGACAATCAAAGCTGCATTAAGATGACTGAAAATCCTGTGTTCCACGATAAGTCAAAACACCTAGAGATCCGATACTTCTATATACGAGATATGGTGCAGAGAGGAGCTATCAAGCTCGAATATATAAGCACTGAGGATCAGATTGCTGATATATTGACTAAACCTCTGTCTCGAGTGAAGTTTGAATACTTTCGAGACAAGCTTGGTTTAGTTCAAAAGGACTCTCCTCGAAAGGGGGAGTAGCATAGTATCTGATAACAAGTCTGTCTCATATATATAAGCACTGAGGATCAGATTGCTGATATCTTGACTAAACCTCTGTCTCGAGTGAAGTTTGAATACTTTCGAGACAAGCTTGGTTTAGTTCAAAAGGACTCTCCTCGAAAGGGGGAGTAGCATAGTATCTGATAACAAGTCTGTCTCATCAATGATGAGGTTACCTATTTACTGCACTTAGTTACTTAGAATTATTTAGATTTAGGACCCTTATATTTTTTACTTTTGATGATAGATGTATTAGTGAGAATACATGCTTTTGATGATAGATGTATACATGCTTTTGATGATAGATGTATTAGTGAGAATACATGCTTTTGATGATAGATGTATACATGCTTTTTGATGATAGATGTATACATGCCTTTAATGATATATGCATTTGATGCTATTGATGAGGATACATGTTTTGATATACATGTTTTGTTGATGAGGATACAGGTTTTGATATACATGCTTTGATGATGAGGATACATGTTTTGATATACATGTTTTGATGATGAGGATACATGATTCCTTGATGTACTTGTATGGATGAAGATACTTGTACCCATGATTGACATATGAGGGGATTGGATCATCCCTGGACTTCAGTCCTAAAGAGAGCCATAGACGTATGTCTTCAAGAATGAAGTCCTTGGTGGACTTGAGGGGATTGGATCATCCCTGGACTTCAATCCTAAAGAGAGTCGTAGACGTATGTCTTCGAGAATGAAGTCCTTGGTGGACTTGAGGGGATTGGATCATCCCTAGACTTCAGTCCTAAAGAGATCCGTAGACTTATGTCTTCGAGAATGAAGTCCTTGGTGGACTTGAGGGGATTGGATCATCCCTGGACTTTAGTCCTAAAGAGGGCCGTAGATGTATGTCTTCGAGAATGAAGTCCTTGGTGGACTTGAGGGGATTGGATCATCCCTGGACTTCAGTCCTAAATTGAGCCGTAGACATAATGTCTCCGAGAACAAAATCCTAAATGAACAGGTAAGGGGATTGGATCGTCCTCGGACTTTAGTTCTTTGAATTGAGCCGTAGACATGATGTCTCCGAGAACAAAATCCTGAATGAACAGGTAAGGGGATTGGATCGTCCTCGGACTTTAGTCCTTTTAATTGAGCCGTAGACATGATGTCTCCGAGAACAAAATCCTGAATGAACAGGTAAGGGGATTGGATCGTCCTCGGACTTTAGTCCTTTGAATTGAGCCGTAGACATGATGTCTCCTAGAAAAAAATCCTGAATGAACAGGTAAGGGGATTGGATCGTCCTCGAACTTTAGTCCTTTGAATTGAGCCGTAGACATGATGTCTCCGAGAACAAAATCCTGAATGAACAGGTAAGGGGATTGGATCGTCCTCGGACTTTGGTCCTGTGAATTGAGCCATAGACATGAGGTCTCCGAGAATTGAATGATAGGACTGGATCATCCCTGAGCTTCGGTTCAAAAGGTACATGATAGGATTGGATCGTCCCTGAGCTTCGGTTCAAAAGGTACATGATAGGACTGGATCGTCCCTGAGCTTCGGTTAAAAAGGTACATGATAGGACTGGATCGTCCCTGAGCTTCGGTTCAGAAGGTACATGATAGGACTGGATCGTCCCTGAGCTTCGGTTCAAAAGGTACATGATAGGACTGGATCGTCCTTGAGCTTAGGTTCAAAAGGTACATGATAGGACTGGATCGTCCCTGAGCTTCAGTTCAAAAGGTACATGATAGGACTGGATTGTCCCTAAGATTCAGTTCAAAAGGTACATGATAGGACTGGATCGTCCCTGGACTTCGGTTCAAAAGGTACATGAATGGATTGCATCATCCATGGACGTATGTCCTAAAGAGAGCAGGATTGATCACCTTGGAAAATGTTGATCGTATGATGACAATGCTGATGACGATGCTGTTGATCGTATGATGATGATGCTGATGTTCGTATGATGACGATGCTGATGATCATATGATGACGATGTTGATGATCGTATAATGACGATGCTGTAGATCGTGATGAACCAGATGTTGTAGATCAAGATGATGTGACGATGCTGACCATCGTGAGGATTCAGATATTGATGTTGCTGTAGCTGTTTGAGTGCTACAGAAGATAAAGACTCAATACTGAAGATGTTGATGTTCCGGTATTGAAGATGTTCCAGTAACTGGTTGAGTTACTGATGATGTTGAGAAATCTTCCAATGATTTATAGATGTATCATGTATGATGTTGATGACTCCTTGCTCATGCAGATGCTGTTATAATATCCTTCAAATCTACAAAGAAAAGAGGAAAAACAAGCACAACTTCCATACCATCCACAACCTCTACTCCCTTTTCATTAAATGAAGATGTAGGCATAAGGTGAAATGTAGTTGTTTGCAAAACAACTAATTTTTCCACCAAAAATGTCACCTCCCCTATGCTGGATTGTTAGGTTAAACTTGACTCTGTAAAAGAGTAAAAAAAGTTTACCATTGGTGGTTTATGAACCCATGGTTTTGGGTGTCCCGTGGTATTTTACCATGGTATTACATGTGATGCAACCTTCTTAAGGGCTTGAGTGACTCCATTCTAAATTGGTTAAATTGGTTGATGTTGTCCTATGAGTGGTCGACGATGGTCGTATTGGGCATGCCTTGGCTGGAGTGGTCAAGCGTAATAGATTTATTATTGGTGGTTTTCCCTATTTTGGGTTTCCATAGTAAAAATCTTCTTTTTCATTATGTGTCCTTGCTTATTATAGTTATTATATGTATTTTTTTCATTTTATTATTTCCTAACAATTGGTGTCAGGGTGAGGTTGAAGGAAAATGTAAATGCCTTGGAAGCTATGGTTGATTGCATAAAACCCAAGGTACTCATACATTGGTCTATGGAAACCTAAAAGAATGTGGTAAATATCACAAGTTAAAGTGATGGTTCATGGGTATATGAACCATGGTAAATTATAGCTAGACAAGCATGGTAAAAATTGGGGATGAGCACATGGAGTATGTGGATGAAGAAGTGATTAAATCACTAGAATCATTTTTTTATAGAGTTGGAATTTGATGTGTGTTGATGTATATGTAACTTCGGAATGTATTTCACATATATGTATATTGTATTCCTATAGAGATGTTATTATTCCTCTATATGGAAGTGTCATCATTTATATTGTAAGTGTCGAAACTTATACTTGATGGGTTATTAGACCACCTTGTTGGGGTCGGCCCTGTATAAGTCATGTGGGTCAAAGGGTTATTAGACCACCCTATTGGGGGTCGGCCATGTGGGTCAAAGGGTTATTAGACCACCCTAGTGGGGGTCGGCCCAGTCAACATTATGTTAAGTGGTTAAGTTGAGGCCGACCTAGTTGAGTAAAGGTCAAGTCAAGTTAGTGTATAAATAGAGAGTGTGTCTCTCTCATTTTACACATTCTATTATCTCACTCACACTTTGCAGAGTGGCGCACTTGTGAAGGAGGAGGATCTGCTGCTAGGAGAAGACTATCTCTTGTATTCTGGTTGTATCATTGCTCTATCTATCTCTAAGGAAGTTATTGGGGTTTTTCACCTTTATGGTTTTCCTAAAGTAAACTCTGTGTCTCTTGTGTGCTTGCATTATTGTGTCCATGATTGATATGATGTAGATTTGCTGGACATGTTGTTCTCTCAGTTAAGATCCTAGATCAGATTGAAGTAAATTCTGAAAATTTAACATGGTATCAGAGCTATCCTGAAAGAAGGCATGATATGGCATGTATGACACTTGTTGCACTTACAATGCTAGGGCTTGATATAGCAAAACCCGTCATCGTAGTACTTTTTCTATAAATCCATTTTGGCGATGTTTTCAGATCTGAAACTTTTACAGGTCAAAGATCAGATCCCCATGTACCTTGTATCCAAAGGACAACCTCTAATTCATTGAACTTTGTGATTTATGATCTGTACAATATAGGGTTTCTGCCTCTCCATGATCTGAGTCAAAATCAGGTGACCTTGGGAAAGAGATCATAACTTGGGCTAGAAAGCTTCAAATGAAATTTCGTAAAAAGTGACAGGTAGTACACAGACTGTACTATCTCAGGAAATGTTTCAGAGGCCAATGTTGAACCAGTGACACGGGGCACACCGTACAAATTCGCTCTCCTGTATTATCCCATAAAGAGGTCATGTTGCGACACTTGGCATAAATCTCTCTCAGAGAATCCAATTCAGGTCAAACCTGTCGGGATGGAAAGATAACAGGTCGGGCTATCCTAAAAAACATTTTCAGAGGCCGAAGTTGAACCAGTGACACATGGCATGCCGTACAAGTTCACTCTCCTATATTATCCCATTAATAGGTTACGTTGCGACACTTGGCATAACTCTCTCTCAGAGAATCCAATTGAGGTCAGACCTATCGGGATGGAAAGATAACAGGTCGGGATATCGCATGAAAAGTTTTCAGACCGTGTGGATCGAAAAGTTTGGAGTTACACCAAAAACAATCAGGTACATATTTCTGTCAAAACATAATTATTTTTGAGTACCTTCATTCATGGCTTCCGGAATTTAGGGCTTCGGAGAAAGTTGGAATTTTTGTAATCGGAGACCACGACTGGATGCTATTCATCAAAATCAAAATTTAGAGACCAAGATCAGATTTTTGGTTGAGCAGAAGGCCGGTGTTGATCAAACCCCAGTTCGGGACTTTGATCGAAAAGATGGACAATTAGGGCTTCTGCAAAAATTGGAATTTTGGAAATCTGTGACCACGGATGGAAGCTCCTCAACAAAATAGAAGCTTAGAGTTTTGAATCAAATATTTTGGTTGGGTGAAGCTTCGGGAAACTCAAACCCTAATTCAGGGTCCTCTCTAGTGAATCCGGAAATCTAAAAGGCAATTTCGAGGGGTGAAACTTTGCAGTTTTCAAATTCTGAATATACCAACTTGATCAGCTCATCAAGGCACATATTTCTATCCTTTCAGAAGTTTGAAATTCAAAGTTTGAAATTTTGGGGTTTCTTTGACAAACCCTAATCTATCTCCAAGTCCAGTTCTTTCAAATCAAGTGGATTGGGTTAATCCTAGAAGAAGATGGATTGGTCACCTGCATAAGTGAAGAAGTTCCTATCTCAGAGGGAGATGAGGCTAAGGCCTTCCATAAGAAGATTACAAGCAATCTTGACAGGTATGGCTTACAGGTATGTTTCATGGTTAAGTTTATCATATGTTTGTCTTCATATCATTACAGTACAATCTTGATTAATTACTGGACTTGTCGTATCACCTTAATAGAAGATATTCATTGATTAAGGTTTTGACATTTATGATTGTACTAATGCATTGTGATGTTGTATGCGGTTTATGTTGTTTGCTAACACAAAAGGTACACCAAGAAAGTCAAATCATGTTCTACTTCAAGAACATATGCTCATGGTGACATGAAGACAAAGATTCATCCATTGTCATGGATCACATAGAAGATCTACTTTCGAGGTATGTATAACTTGGTTCTACAATGGTTAACTTATGAGACATGCAGGTTACTAGCACAAGTCACTGAAGAGAACCAGAAGACATTATGCAGGTATGTTAGACATAACTAGCTAGCATGCTAATCCAGGTATGTTTTTCCTATATCAAGCTAGAATCCTACCTTGTGTTAGGATCTTATACTGTTGTGTTGTTGATAATGATTATTCATGAAGTCATAGGTTTGAATAATCATGGTTGTATGCATATTATGTTTCTTACCATAATTAATGATATGACTAACCAGAAGAATCATGAAGGTATAGGTTTGAATAATCATGGGTTTTATGCATATTATATCTCTTATCTTGATTGATGATTCAACTAACCAGAAGAGTCCTATGATCAAATAAGCATATGTATGAGTAAAAGAAGACTTCCCTGAAACCTTGAATACTAATGTTTATTATCTGTGAATGATCATGAATATACATGTTTAAGATTATTGTGTTTTGATAGTATTAAGATTATACTAATAAATGTGTGATTATGTATGAGACCTCAAGGATAACACAATGATGATACTAATAAGCATGCATAGTGATTAAGGATGGATGTAAGTTCAAGGACAGGTAATCCAGGAAGCAAAGATCAAGAGGGAGCACACTCCAGTTGTTCCTGCAAGAAAGCAAAGGAGTACACTTCAGTAGTTTCTGCAAGGATGCAGATATTCAGAGGGAGTTGACCACTTCTCACAATCCACATAAGAATGGAGTTGCAGAAAAGAAGCAAAGACTGAGAGGGAGTCAACCCAACGAACAAACAAAGATAAGTATTTGAATTGTCATTAATTGCATATTTTATTGTTTAAATAATACTGTTCAATAATGTATATATTGATGTTCCTAGAATTAGGTTGTGTATTATGCATATTAGAATAGTTGCATTGATGAACAGTATACTACTAATATGCATGGGTAAGTGGCCTATGGAACTGTACAACATTCCATTGCTACTTATCTAGAATGAAACCTCTTTGCTGACATGTTGGGAGTTGTGCACACTCTTAACAATTTTCTGGTAGAGATTGGAAGGCATCTAGAAAGTTACGGGATATGGATAAATGTTGTATTGAAGCATTGGCTAAGATAATTGCATGACTGTATGACATATTTCTTTATGTGTAAGAATTTGTTCTGAAAACTATGAGATGTTTTCTAATCATGCAATTTAACTTGTTGTGTAGGAAAGATCGTATGCCATCACCTACAAAAGAAGAACTACAACATTTATTCAACAACAAAATTATCTATTGAAGATATTGGAGTTCCCAGGATATGGGAAGAATGCCATGATCCGTCAATCATGAAGAATGATGTTTGGTATGTAGTCCCAAGACCTGAAGGGAAGTTTGTTATGACTTCCATATGGATCTATCAAGATCAAGCATGCTGCAGATGGCAACATAGAGAAATATAAAAGTGATGAAATAGAAGATACACCAGATGGATTTCAAGACAGCTTTCTTGAATGGTGTAGTTGAAGAAGAAGTGTATGTGGAGCAACCACTTGGTTCTGAGACACATGACAGGAAATCATATATGTGCAGAACTTGGTATGGTAGGATAGGTAGCTTTCTATCCAGTTTGGTCTTTACCAAGAGTAAAGCGGGTTCCAACCTTTACTACAAGGTTGAGGTAGGCAATCCAGGGATACTCTTATTGTATGTGGATGACCTGTTTGTAACAAGATATGATAGATTGATTCCCGACATGTAGAGGAAGCTTGCAGCGAGTTCGAGATGAAGGACTTGGGGATGATGCACTATTTTCTTGGTATGGAGGTGTGGCAGAGTACAGATGGAATCTTCCTTGGACAAAGGGAAGTATGCAGTAGAGATTCTGAAGAGATTCGGGATGATGGACTGCAAGGCTATGGCCACACCTATGGAATCAAACCTGAAGCTTCTGTGTGATGCTTCATCTGATCCGGTCGATGTCACGATGTATCGTTAGATGATTGGGTCCTCTATGTACCTGAAAAATACGAGACCAGATATTTGCTTTGCGGTGAACACATTGAGCCAGTTCCTGATGGATCCGAGAGATGTTCACCTAGTTGCTGTAAAGCATATTCTGAGATTGGGCAGGCAATGTTGCAGATAGGAAGAGCACTTATGGGTGCTGCTTCAGTATGGGATCAGGTGTGATCTCTTGGTTTAGCAGGAAGCAGTCCTGCGTAGCACTGAGTATAGCCAAAGCAGAGTATGTTGTGACGGATGAGCAGGTTGCAGATGTATTGACCAAGCCATTGGCCAGAGTGGAGTTTGAGTACTTCAGAGAGAGGCTTGGTGCACTTCAGATCGAGGTTCCTTCCAAAGGGAAGTGATGAGTCCGGAAGATGAAGATGCACATGAGATTTTCTGACATGGTTGATGTGTTCTCCCTTGGTCGTGATATAATTACTGAGCCATTTTTCACATGGTGGTAGATGTGTTCTCCCATGGTGAAACATTAAGGGTTGGAGCCTTCCCCGAATGGTGGTAGATGTGTTCTTTCATGTTAGTGGTGTAAGTACTAGATGATGTGCATCTGGGCTGTGCTTCGTGGATGATGCTATGATGATCAGGAGGATCATGGATGATGAGCATCAGGATGATGCTCCAGTTACTACTTTGTATATGCATCAGGATGATGCTGGATATGATCAGTTGGATCATTTATATGTATATGTATGTACGCATCATGTTGGATGCTGGATATGATCAGTTTGATCATTTATATGTATATGTATGTACGCATCATGCTGGATGCTGGATATGATCAGTTGGATCATTTGTATGTATTTTGTATATGCATCATGTTGGATGCTTGGACCATGTATCTATATATGTATCAAGTGGATACATTGCATGATCAGGTAGATCATGTATGTTGATATGTATCATATATGATCAGGTGGATCATGTATTTGTATTTGTATCAGGTGGATATACTGTATGATCAGGTAGATTATGTATGATGATATGTATCAGGTAGATACTTGGTATGCATCAGGTGGATGCATTGTATGATCAAGATGATCATGATGACGAGCTTCAGGATGTTGCTCCAGATGATATGTATCAGGATGGTATAGTGATGATGATCAGTGTGATCATGAGCATCAGGATGATGCTTTGTGCGATGATGATCCGTGGGATCATGAGTATCAGGTTGATACTTGGGGGTTAGAGATGATATGTGGTAGGTTGTGCAATTAGCATGTAATCAGTCCTGGGAGATCTTGTCGGTCGTGCTGCGGCACATAAATGTTCCTGGGATAATCTTTCTGGTATTGCTATGTAGTATGTAATCGGTCCTCAGATATCCGATAGGTTGAGATGTGTGCTCGTAATCAGTCCTGGGATGAGGTATTACTACGGAGACATGTAATTAGTCCTGGAGATCTGAGAGGTTAAGCTGTGTGCTCGTAATTAGTCCTAGGATGCTCTTTAGAGATCTTGTCGATTGTGCTGCGGCACATAAATGTTCCTGGGATTCTCTTTAAAGGTTTTGTCTATCCACATGTAATCAGTCCCGGAGATCCGAGAGGTTGATCTGTGTGCTCGTAATAAGTCCTGGGATGCTCTTTAGAGATCTTGTCGGTCGTGCTGCGGCACATAAATGTTCCTGGGATGCTCTTTAAAGGTATTGTGGAGGAGATGCATGTAATCAGTCCTGGGAGATCTTGCTGGTCGTGCTTAGGCACATAAATGTTCCTAGGATACTCTTTCCAGTATTGCATTTGCACATAAAATTAGTCCTGAGAGGCCACCTCTATCAGACCATTCGCACAGATGATGAAGACCTGCAATTGGTGGGCCTACATCCAGTATGAAAAAGGACTGGCTCTGTGGAACTTCCTATGATGAATAGATTTAGAGATTGACTGAGATAGAAACAGCAGTGATGATGAAGGTGACTTGTGCTAGAAGACCTGTGTCGATAAATACCTTCCTAGTTAAGAGGGAGTGTTGATGTATATGTAACTTCAAAATGTATTTCACATATATGTATATTTTATTCCTATAGAGATGTTATTATTCCTCTATACGGAAGTGTCGTCATTTATATTGTAAGTGTCGTAACTTATACTTGATGGGTTATTAGACCACCTTGTTGTGGTCGACCCTGTATAAGTCATGTGGGTCAAAGGGTTATTAGACCACCCTATTGGGGGTCGGCCATGTGGGTCAAAGGGTTATTAGACCACCCTAGTGGGGGTCGGCCCAGTTAGCATTATGTTAAGTGGTTAAGTTGAGGCCGACCTAGTTGATTAAAGGTCAAGTCAAGGTAGTGTATAAATAGAGAGTGTGTCTCTCTCATTTTACACATTCTATTCTCTCACTCACACTTTGGAGAGTGGCACACTTGTGGAGGAGGAGGATCTGCTGCTAGGAGAAGACTATCTCTTGTATTCTGGTTGTATCATTGCTCTATCTATCTCTGAGGAAGTTATTGGGGTTTTTCACCTTTATGGTTTTCCCCAAGTAAACTCTGTGTCTCTTGTGTGCTTGCATTATTGTGTCCATGATTGATATGATGTAGATTTGCTGTACATGTTGTTCTCTCAATTAAGATCCTAGATCAGATTGAAGTAAATTCTGAAAATTTAACAATGTGTACCCTTGTCTTGGTGAGTCACTTCTAAAATTTCTAGAGGTAGATTTAGGTAGACTAAAGAGGGGGGGCATAATGTATTCCCATATATCTGGTTAAACCTTCGAGGGGGGTTGGTGATTACCCATAGTCAAGTTTAAAGGGGGGAATGCTAGATTAAACTTGAATCCTTAAAAGAGTCAAAGATGAGTTTACCATTTGTGGTTTACGAGCCATGGTTTTGGGTGTCCCATGGTACTTTCCCAAGGTATTGCATGTTATGAAGCCTAATTAAGGGCTTGAGTGACTCCATTGTAAATTTCCTAAATTTGAAGGTAGTAACCAGTGAGTGGTCGGTGGTGGCCAGATTGGCTGAAGTGGTCACATTAAGTTTTTTTGACCCAAAATTCGACGGCGAAAAAGTCAAATTTGCTACAACCTATGGTCGACTATCCGACAATTCCAGTCTTTTTTTATCGTCGGTGGGATATGGGCTAAAATATGACATAGTTCAAGATGTCTGATATTTGACTACCATACCTCATCGGTTAACTGAATTCCTCCAGCTTCACACGTAGTCGGATAAGTGACAGCGTTAACTTCCAATATTGGAAGGATACCATCCTTTCGCCATCGATTATGCGGCGGTTCAGTCGTCGGTTATGCGACGTATATTCCATACAAAAAAAATTCAGATCCGATGTTCCAAGCTGTCAGAAGTATAGCACAAGCGTAGGATATCACCCCGCAATCGTCGGATAGGTCGTCGGTTAAGCGACATGGATTCCATACAAAAAAAATCAGAATCTGACGTTCCAAGCCGTCGGAAGTATTGCACAACCGTCGGATATTACCCTACAGTCGTCGTGATTAGGTTGTCGGTTAAGCAACTACCCCATACATTTAAAAAAAAAAAAATTGAAATAAAAATTTTCATATTGAATACATGTTCTCTAATCCCTATGCTTATGTAACATTGTGGCATATTCGTCACAAAGAGATGGTAGTGTGCTTCGATTGTGTCAATGTACTCTTACCTAACTTCTCTAATTTGGTATATTGAGGAGTTTGTATATTCATGTATGAGATCATATTCTTTGAATAAAGCTCATTAGATAGTTAATGGGTAGTTACTTAATGTAAAAGGCTCATTTTTATTAAATAAGAACCAGTAGGTGGTTGTTAGTCATTAATTTTGAGATTGCATGTAGTTAGGGTTTTGGTAGTTATTAAGAAACTATTTATAGCGCTAGAAGGATGTATATTGTTTTGTCAAAGATTGGTATTGTATTGAAGCTTTGATCAAAGGAGCTCATCCTCTCAAAGAGGCCCATGAATATTACTCTCTCTTTCTGAATTTATTAATGCAAGTGTTATATTTTGCAAGTTTAATCTCTTTCTTGCATTTTCTTTTGTTCACTTATATTTATTTGAGGTTAAGCTGGATATTGATTCCAAGGAAATTAAAGAGAAGGTTAAGGATATTGATTCCAGTGCATCATTTACTCAACCTTTGAAGTTATGGAAACTCAAAATTGGTTATGAGGAGCAACCAAAAATCACAACAAGCTCCAAGAAATTGTCAAAATTTAAACGACACGCGAGTGGGTTGTAGAAAGCCAGCATCGTAGCCATTCATTGAGCTCCTCTTTGTTTCAAGAATAATTTCATATTCTCTATTAAATAGGGCCAACCACGTGAAGGTGGAAGCTCTTATGGCCCCTCCCCCCCCTCACATCACTCTCAATTCCCCATACCCAATGCATGCACTCGAAAAAAACAAATATGTGCAAATTCATCCATATTTTATCATGAACTTTCATCCATTATTCCTTCAATAAATGCTAACATTCACTAAACCATTGTTTCTGTCGATCCACACATTCATTCAATAAACCATTCATTAATCATTTAGTGAACACATTCATTCAATAAAATCTGAAATTCAATAAAGGTAACAGTTTACTACATTGAATCATTAAAACATTAGAAAATTCATTAAAACATTCATTCATTAATTAGGCCAAAAATCGTGGACGATATATTGTTATAAAAAATATTTAGACAATATTTGAACCTGTGACCTATGTCTAGTCCCAAGGATACCACCTTCAAGCTTGACCTTATTAATCAATTCCCATCGCCATTTCTCTCGAGACCCACTCTTCATTTATTATGCATGCATTTCACTATGCAACCGTCTCAAATTCCCATTGCGTTTTCCATCAATTAGTTTATCAATTCAGTATGACCCACGTCCACCGTCCAATGATTGTTTCCGCGGTCTTTAGTTTCAGTTTGGCAATGGTTGACGATTCATGGTATTACGTTTCCCTTCGGCTGCAAATGACAAACTCATAGTTCACTATTAAGGTTTGTCTGACAAAGCTGATGGTCAAAGAAATCTTGATAGTGAACTATGAGTTTGCCATATTGCAACTTAAGGGAAACATAAATATAGAATGAATCGTCACCGTTGTCAAGCTGGAACTCAAGACCGCGGAAACACTCCTCGGACGGCGGGCGTGGGTCATGCCAAATTGATAAACTAATAGAGGGAAAACACAACGAGAATCTAAGATGATTGCATAGTGAAATGCATACAGAATGAATCAAGGTTGAATGTGGTGGCCCACCATCTCCCATTGTGAAATGCATGCAGAATGAATCAAGCTTGAAGGTGGTCACCCTTGTCAGCTACACTTCAAGCTTGAAGGTGGTAGCCTTGGGACTAGACATAGGTCGCAGGTTCGAATCTCCTCAGTTCAGTTCGTACCTTGTTATTTTTTCGATGCAAACTATATGTTTTCTTTAATTTGATATTGACTTTAATTCCCTAGTGTAGGAGGAGCCATTATGGTCAAGTTGCATTCCTAAAAAAATGATTAACATTGACAACAAGCAACATGTCTCTATTTATTGTCGGTGTATGCTAGCTTAGTTGCAAATATCATGCTTCAGAAGAATCCAGGCTTGAATGGTAAATATACCAATTTGGAAGGGTTTAATGTGAGGTTAAGGATATTGGTTCCAAGGAAATTAAAGAGAAGGTTAAGGATATTGATTCCAGTGCATCATTTACTCAACCTTTGATGTTGTGGAAATTGGAAATTGGTTATGAGGAGCAACCGAAAATCACAACAAGCTCCAAGAAATTGTCAAAATTTAGACAACACGTGAGTGGGTTGTAGAAATCCAGCATCGTAGCCATTCATTGAGCTCCTCTATGTTTCGAGAATAATTTCATATTATCTACTGAACAGGGCCAACCACGTGAAGGTGGAAGCTCTTATGGCCCCTCCCCCCACTCACATCACTCTCAATTCCCCATACCCAATGCATGCATTCGAAAAAAACAAATATGTGCAAATTCATCCATATTTTATCATGAACTTTCATCCATTATTCATTCAATAAATGCTAACATTCACTAAACCGTTGTTTCTGTCGATACACACATTCATTCAATAAAAGATAACATTCAATAAACGATTCATTAATCATTCAGTCAACACATTCATTCAATAAAAGCTGAAATTCAATAAAGGTAACAGTTTACTACACTGAATCATTAAAACATTAGAAAATTCATTAAACCATTCATTCATTAATTAGGCCAAAAATTGTGGACGATATATATTTATCAAAAATATTTAGACGAGATTTGAACCTGCGACCTATGTCTAGTCCCAAGGATTTCCTTTCCTCAACTTGCAAACATTTGTAGGAATTGCATGTTTTTCCATCAGACCTAATGATTAAGGTATTGTGATAGAGGAAGGCCTTATGGATACTTCAAGCTCTTATCCTAGGATCACCTCTGCACTATGTTTTTTTATTGTGAAACAATAAATGCAACATTAGTCACTATTGCAAGAAACAAAAATGCTTACTTCTCACTCAGTTTTGTTTATCTTTGAGTGGTATGCATAAAAATAAGGACTTTTGGTCGTCTGGTACTTATGTAAAGTGTTTGGAGAGGCTTCGTGTTGCTTTTGTTGGTGATAGTGACATTGGGATGCAATGTGTTCTATCAAGTTGTATAAACATATGTAAGCTTGAGATAAGGGATAGACCATTTAGTGATTTGGCTCTTTTATGAATCAAATTCATCCCTTTGTTTCCGAAATGGCCTATCATTTCCTATTCACCCATATGAACACCTAGAATTTGTCCACTTATTCTTTTGTCATTTTGCAAACTTCACACATTACACACACACTCATAACAAGAATGGTATTCAATTCCTTTCCCATTTATTGGCCCAGCTATTAACATGGAGAAACATACCATCCTTAGATAGTAAGGTTAGGATACATGGGATAAAAACTCAAAGTTGCACATATGGAAACAAACTAAGAACAATTCTCAGTAGTTTGGATACAAAGGGACGTGATACTTCATTAAGGTTCAAGCCAACAAGCACTAATATTGTTCCCTTGGACAGAAAATACCTCTATACCAACCTGTATCTAGAGCATTAGTTAAACTGGATAGGGAAATCGATGTGTGGAATATAGATTGTCCAACATCAAACAAAAATTCAAGCTAGGGTAGTGATTGCAACAAGGAGCAATGTATCACTATGGAGGATAAGCCTTGCACTCCCCAGCCTTCATGGGAACCTACACAAAAAATCATGGAATTGCAGCTACAGGAACAACACACAGAGAAAATATTATGTGCAACAACATCACATGGAGATGGAATAAATGACACAAAATAAATATTGTTGCACTTTCATTTATTATGCACTAAGAATACACACTTACAATTTCAGAATAACTGAAACTTTCAGCTTCCCACCTTGACACATATGGGGTGAACTACTTGAGTTAGTTACTTGGAGAAGCATGCTTGGCACAATTTTTCATGTCACCACATACCTTAGCCCATGTGAGGCGCATGAGTTGGTTATGTTAACCGTTAAAATGGACCTTGTCAAGGTGGAGTGATCCACTTGTGGACCTATTCTCTTTTGTGGACCTAGTATAATGTTTTTACATGTAACTCCCCTTTGTGTTGTTCCATAAAAGAGAAGGAGGTGCACATGACTTCTAAGCATGAGAGCTAGAGTGAAGAGTGGGTATTCTATTTAAAGTGTATTGCTTTATGAGGTTGTCAGAATGTGGTTGGTTTTGTATAGTAAGCTTGGGAGACTCTGATTTTGGATTATGTAATTCTCTTTTCTACTATAATAGAAAGACAACTGATTGTTGGTGCATATTCAATATTTTCTAGTGGTTCATCTATTTGAACTTTGAATTTCCACAACATCATTTTCTTGTTCACTCCATGACATGTCCTCTAAAACTTTGACATCTCTATTAACCAAAAACGTCTTGCTAGTTAGATTATACTATATTTAGGATTTGGACTAGTAACTATATCCAATGAAAATACATTTTTCACTTTTGTTGTCGAGTTTCTTTCTAATATCCTCTCGAACATGTGCATATGATATGAAAAAATAAAGTAATGAACAATTTAAACAGAACTAACAACTAGCATCAGTAATGCTGGTTTAGACCTTCCTTATAATGAGATATATTTTTCAATAAACGCTTTCTGCAATAGCTGACAACCACCAGGGATCAACAACGTATGCCCTAGCAAGGTCCATAGGCTCATAGTAGAGACCAAAGATAGTTTGGATAGTCCTGTTCCTATGGATACTGATTCTGAAGATAAGCATAATGATGGGGTTGGAACTAGTGGATGGTGTTTGTGCATCTGGCAATGGAAAATCCTAAAACTTGTAGAATATTTGTTGAGAAAAAGGGCATTGAAGCCCTTATGAGGTTCTTGACTCTTCCAAGTATTCCGCTATCTTCAAAAGGGATGTCTATAGCTGTGCACATGGTTGCAGTTTGCAAAGAATTCACACAACAACACTCAGTTGCCCTTGCAAGGGTATTTTGTGCTCATCTGAAGGAACATCTCAAGACTACATTAAATGTTTTGGATAATGTTGTAGGGACTAATTTATTAGCTGCAAAAGATGGACTGAATCAGAAAGTATTTTGGTGCTTGTTTGTGGTACAATTTTTTGTCTTTCTAGCTGATGATACTAAAGAGAATCGATGGTTGGTAGCATTAACAACAGAGTTTGGAAATGATAGCAAGGATGTGCTTCTTGATATTGGGATGATACATCAAGAAATACTATGGCAAGTTGCACTTACTGAGGATTCAAAGGCGTTGCTAAAGAAAGATGATGGCAATGTTTCTAGCAGTGTCACAACTGATTTGGATGCGCATGCAAATGAAATTGATGATCACTTGCCAACTTCTGTTGGACACTATGTGGATCTTATTTTGAATCAACATAGGCAATCATCTGTTTGGAATGTTGCACATTTTAAATATAATAATTTGACCCAATTGCTGCTTCATTCATAGGGGGCCTTTAAAAAGCATGATATAGGTCTATGGGTAGCTTATTAAAAGTAGTTATTTCTAGTCTAGCCGTAGCTTCCTATGGAGGTTTAGATTCAGTTAATACAAATAGGTGTTCCCTCTCCTACCTGCCCCCTATGAAAAGAGGAATGAGTGCAAGTTTCTTCCCGGCCTATTATTATTTGTTGTTAGCTCGGATTGGTGCTTTAATGCAATAATGGAAACCTTAACTCGAGCCTGTGTGAATACAAGTACTCAGTCACAGTGAGAGCTTGGTAACTCTGCTTTATAGGGGTCATTAGTAATAGCCCCGACGCCCCCCATTCATGATAAAATAAGGGATTCCATTGCAAGAACCTCAACTTTTTGATCTAATACATCTATTTCATGATATTGGTCATAGTGCTCGGCTTCAATGAAGGTTGAAAATTGATTCCTCTGCTCGAGGAAAACAAGCCTATGTTCGTCAACCACAGTATTCTCATTCTAATGAAGGCCCTTCCAGAATCAAAACGTAGCAATAAGCAAAAGTCACTAAATTCTTTTTGCTATGAGATATTAAGGCCGTCATTTTCAGTTCACTACAAAGAGGTGAGGGTTCACCCATCAAACTAAAAAAAATAGTAGATGCAATAAGATAAAAATACCCCAATGTAGATTGAAAGGTTCTACCTCAATGTAGATTTAATTAGCAATGAAACCCTCTTAGAAGATCGAATTAGCAATGAAACCATGGTGAGTTGCTACCAAATTCTTAAATTTGTCAAATCTAAACAATTTAGGGCTTAGTACTCATGGACGTGGGAGGCATTTCCGGCTCCTCTTATAGTTTATTTGCTTGGAATCCAAACCGCCTCTCCCAATGCTTGGTTGTTGGGTCACTACCACTGCTTGGTTGTTGGGTCACTCCCTCTCCCCTACCACAATCACAAACCGCCTCTCCCACAATCGAACAATCCAATCCAAATCGATAGCAGGTCCAAATCATAGAGGCGCAGGTCCAAATCGCAGAGGCGCAGGTCCAAATCGAGGGTCACTCCAAATCGAGGTCACTCCAAATCGCAGGTCACTCCAAATTGAGGTCACTCGAGGTCACTCCAAATCGCAGTTTTATGAAATGCATATGGCCAGCTTTTCTATTTGTTCAATATATATGTTATATAATGTTTGTTTTTTGTTTTTTTTAATTTGTTTTTAATTAAATATATATATAACATTATATATAACAATTAAATTTTAATTGTTATATATAATGTTATATATATATATTTAATTAAAAACAAATTAAAAAAACCATTGTTATATATTTATGTTGTAATTTTATTTATTCATGTTTTAATTTTATTCATTATATAGTCATTTTTTTTATTTTAATTGGTTTTTTTTGTTATATATAATGTTTTTTTTTAATTGTTATATATAATGTTATATATATAACGTTTTTTTAATTATTATCTAATTGTTATATATATAATGTTTTTTTAAATGTTTGTTACATAATCATTGCCATCATCATGATCTTGGTATATGTTTACCATTCTTAACTACCTCCTATAGCCAATTGGCTACTAGGGAAGATAAGGAAAATATGCACCCTTCCTCCTCATACTTTCAAGAAGGGGCTTAAAAAATATGGTTCATGCCAAGCTCTGAAAATTGGAAGGGTCATTGCAAAGGATAAAAGGAATCACCAAAAACTCATGTTGACCTTAATGACTTGGGAAAGATATTTAGGAATATTTTCTTCATTCATGTGAATTTGGCGATAATTGGAGCGAAGGTCACGATCAATGAAGAATTTATCTCCATGTATCATATAAGAGATAATTAATGACTGGAATGAGAAATTTATCTTTCACTATCAAGGAGTTAAGAGATAAAAAATTGGGACACATGTGCCAAGTGACTTGTTTTTTAAGGACCATGACAACCAACAAAGAGTACGGCTTGGTACTAGGATGAATGATGCCAATAGCTAAGAACAACAAGACAATATTTTTAATTTCATATATTATTTTTTTCAAAAGTATGACAATATGATCGCACATTGGATGGGAGGATACGATGAAGCAATGAGATGCTATGATCATGCTCTCTCATTTGTAATTCCAATAAATCCATGGTGATATGACATAATCTTATTATCCATTCACACCGAGAACAATATCACGCCCACCCATTTCAATGGAAAACATGTTAGTTTTCCGGGAGTAATCACCCATTTGAAGCATCACATTTTCACAACTTCCACCATATTTCATAGATCTCCCATCAATAATCATTATCTAAAATTTCTTAGTAACAATGATTTCAATTGGTTTCTTGGGAAACTCAATGATGAATGAAATATGGGTGGTTCTGCCATTAATTAAGGGAGATATAGGGTTCTTCACAGGGTTAGGAAGAAAAACTTCCTCAATGATGGGAGGGGATTCCTTTTGAGTTCTTCCATCAAGTTCATCATCATAAAAGTCCTCAAATATGTCCACAAATAATTGATGTTCCTTACATCTATGCTCAAGAGAATATTTTTCATTACAATTGTAGCATAGAACCTTAAGTTGATGTTCCTCCATTTTGTCCTATGCGAACTTATGGACCTTTAAAGGTGGGAGAGGTTGTTGAAGAGCCACTATAGTTGGGGAAAGGAAATTAAATAAAGTTGGGGATTTTGGACTGAGCATAGGATATAACACATTCATGACAATAAATATTACTGTCCTCCAACCAAGTAGTAGGGTGGTTCACCTCTAAGTGGGATTTAATTTCCTCTTTAAGACCACTAATAAGGAATTGCTTAAAAAATAATCAATTAATTTTTATGAAAAAACAAATGAACTTTGATGACTCCTATAATGAATTTCATTAGGTAATACAATATTACATTAAGGGAAAGTTAGTGCTTCATTTGATCGATCAAACCAACCAATCGAATCTGACCTGCCAAACTTGTTTAGAATTACTTCAGAAAAATGAGGCGTCATACTATTGGAAGGGTCGGAAAATGAGAAGTGATTCTTGGTTTCCATTTTGCTAACTAATTGGGTGAGAGAATCAACCATTTTTTGTATGTCCTCCATAGTTTACATGTTATGAGTACTGTTTATCATGGGACCATTAGGTCCATCAAACAATTTAGTGATGATATATCCCAACACAATCAACGACCTAAGAGGATTTTCTTGTGAGGGTCCATAAGCAATGGTACTAGCGAGTCCATGGAAAAATAAGTTATTTCAGAGTGAAACCATGATGATCAAATTACTCCTTGTTGAGTATCATTACATGGTTTTTAATGCTCCATTAATGGTTGGTGTCAGTCATTTTTGAGTCTAGAAAGCCTCCCACACCGTAAATGCATGCATCTAGTCTAACCATGCCAAATTTTAGTCCAAGCCAACACATATTTAAAAAATTTCAACGTTGGCCCCATGTATCACATTATTTAATTTATAGGTATGGTTTCTGATGCTGCAATGGTGAGTGTCATTCATTCGAGTCTTGAAACCCTCCCACACCATCAATGCATGTGTCTAATATCAGACTTCTAACTTCAAAAGAATCCGACTAGATCGTTAAACCATCGACGACAAACACCGTTGGTTTTTATAGGTAATAGCTGCGTCGGATATCATATAACGATGATGATCATGATGAAGATCATGATGATGATGACGATGATGAACATGATGAAGATGACGATGATGATGAAGACGATCGATGATGACGATGATGATGACGATGATGATGATGACGATTGATGATGACGATGATGATGACAATGATGATGAAGACGATTGATGATGACGATGATGATGAAGGTGATCGATGATGATGATGAAGATATTGCTAATGATGATGAGGAAGATGATGATGATGATGATGGTTAGGATGATGACGAAGATGCTGATCACAATGATGATGATGATGGTGGTGGCCGTGATGACAATGATAAACATGATGCTGCTGCTGCTGATGATGATGAGAATGATGAAAATGATGATGAAGATGATGATCAAGAAGAAAAAGATGATGATGATGAAGATGATCACGATGACAATGACGACGATGATGATGATGATGATGTTTGAGTCTTGATAATTGTGCATTTCCTTACTAAGCTTCTCTCTATTTCAAGAATAATTTAATATTCTCTACTAAACAAGGCCAACCATGTGAAGGTGGAAGCTCTTATGGCCCTCCCCCCCCCTCACATCACTCTCAATTCCCCATAACCCGACAAAAATATCTATGTACACTAGAAACTTTAAATGTGTTTTTTGACATACTCTAAAATAAACAATGTTTCTAATTATATGATATAGGAAAATGGAAACTCACTATGAAACAATTAATTTATTATTATTGCATACCTCGTAAACTTCAATGGTCTTCATCATCTTCTTCATCTAGGTCATCGTCTGTACTATCATCCGATGATCCAGATTCAACATTGTAAGGATTGTCCATATCATCCTTGTCGTCGATGTCAATTACGATCAACATGTCATCGTCGATATCATCTTCATGGACATTGTCTGATATTACATCATCTGATTCAATAAGTTCTTCGACATCTTCTTCTGGACCATGATCATCTAACTCATGTTGATCATGATCATCTTCTGCGGCGTCTTCTTCTTCGAGAACGTCTTCATTACCTTCATCAACGTTATACTTTACTGGCCTTCCCCTTGGATCGTGTCTCATAGCAAATGACCAACCCGCTCTACCTGGAACCTCAGAGTAAAATACCTGTTCACATTGGGTTGGAAGAACATAGGGCTCCAATCCTGGCTCAAACAACCTTGTATTTACCATGGTAAAACCATTATCATGTTCAATAATTGTTCTATCGGGATCACGTTGATTCAATCGACACCTGTACCATTTGACAACGAACAGAAATACCTTGAAGGAGGTAAATTCACACTGAAGAATGTATTCTAGATACCCATAGTATCAATTTTCAGATAGTTTTGGATGTCTGTCACTTCTAGAAGAAACATTGGTCACCTCAAAGAGTGCAGATATCCCACAATCAGATGTTTTCTTTGTTTCATCCAACTTTTTGATGCGATATCTACATCCATTGCACCACATAGCCTTATGGTGTTTTACTTAGTACAACAATCCATACAGGAAAAGATTGCATAATGATCACACCATATTTATGATAAAGTAGTGCATGTTTATTATAATGCCATAAAAGGAAAATAACCAGCGTGACGTACAACGAAAAGACGGAATATCAATATTAATGTCTATTATAATTATATAAAAAATGACTGGATTATTTAGAAAAACATGCATGCTTATTATATTGACTAGTAGTTCATAAAATTAAATGCAACTAAAGTGGAACTTATAATTACATACCACAGAAATGGGTTAACCCTGGAGCATCATGTATTGTCCATACAAGCATTGCATGGAATTGGAATTGCCTTTGTCGTATTGGTCTAGATAAGTCATACATAGTGATGACATTCCATAACTTCAGTAGCTCATCAATAAGAGGTTTGATATATACATTCATATCTTTGACTTGGTACTTACCTGATTGATTTGAACATATAAAATAAATATTCTGATTATGAGACGTACCATTTAGATATATAAACCATATTTCACAATAGAAAAACTTTAAATATATATATAACATTATGAGACAAAAAACGACAAATGAGAATATACCACTACAATAAAAAAAAACTACAGTGTTCGTACCTGGAATAATCATCGACAACATTATGTGCTCCCTCTTTATTGTCAACCATGGAGGAATGTTGTTGTTGATAACAAAAATATGCCACACCAAGTAAACAGATCTCATCTCTGCAAAAGGATTGACACCATCTGCGGCCAAAGCAATCCTAAGATTATGAGGTTCGTCTTTAAAGTGAGGCCATTTTTCCTCCAAATGTTTAAATGCAGACCCATCTGCAGGAATCCAAATAATGTCGTCTTGACTTCTGTTCCGTGCATGGTAATCCATAAATTGCGCTATGTTTTTGCACCTGAACAGTCGTTGCAAACGGGGAATAATGGGAATAACATGTAGAACCTTGCGAGGCACCTTTTTAGTTACTTGATCTGTACGATATCTGCTGATATGACATTCAGGACATTCTGTTGCAAATTCATGTTGGTTGTAATAAAGAACATGATCATCGAGGCATGCATGAATTGCTTCATACTACATTCCAATTTCTTTCATGATGTCAGATAAATCTCGATATGTGCGAGGTAAGATATTTGAAGGTGGTAACAAATATTCACCTATCATGCTACGACAAACTAAAATAAAAATCTAGTTAATATAATAAAGAAATAATATTAATGAAACAAATTTCATCCGTAGTAATTTGACTTATATATGAATTAACAATAAAATACATGACAATCATATATATTTTGTGATGGAATATATTACATACCTTAACATCCATGTGACTGATATGTTTGAAATACCATTCATAACCTTCAAGTTCATTACCAACAATATAGTAGAGAGAAGATTTGTCTTGGAGCCGTCATAAATGGGTTCGTATGCCTTGTCAAGAAGAGGTATATCATGAATATCATCAAAATGTTCATCATTTTCATGATCATGATCATCATCCATTCCAACATTAAATGAATCATGGATCAAAGTATTTGTAACATCATCTTCAACTATGTTATTAGTATGATCATCTTCTTCAATGTGATCATTAACTTGTTCTTCATTAATATTCATAGCTCCATGTTCCTCCTGTACTTGTTCTGGAAGCACTTGTTGATCCGGACGATATGCCGTAGGATGTCTTTCCTTTATAATTACATGAAACAATCAATAGATAAAAGTTAATATAAGAAATTCAAACGCAAAATGTAAAAAATTATGTGATACATTAAAAATTTAACAAATTTGTACTGTTGGGATGAAAAGAACAACGACCAATTGTACTGTTGGTAAAAAATAAGAAATATTATAATAATACATAAATTTACAAAAGCAATCAAAATAAAAACATATATAATGCAAACTTACAAATGGATGGTATTCATGTCCCCCCTCGGCGTTCCCATGCTCCCTACAATGTTTTGTGGCTGTTGTGATCAAAATTATTTTCCTCTTAAAGCCTCTGCATTGATTACATGGACAATAGCATTTACCATCATCCCTTCTTTCAACTCCTTCCCACAATCTAGCAAGCAATTGCCGATTTTGTTCGTCTGGATCAGAAATATTCATAGTTGACATTTTCTCGTAAAGAGCTTAAATGAAGATTATCGATCTTAGAAAATGAAGCTCCAGAGTACTTTGCTCACTTGAATAACAAAAACAACGAAAAATAGTCCGCCGAAAAAAAAAAAATCCGCAAACTGTCGCTGGTATGGCAAATATGTCGGAATGGTTTGATATTTATAAAATTGAAAAGTCAAAAAGTCAAACGTACGTCGGATATCTGACGACACTAATCTAGTGACCATTGGGAAAAAATCTGTCGGATATCTAACCTCTTCGGGTTCAAAATGAAGTCGGTTATCCGACATCCAAAGCGTCGGATATTAGTAGAGCCGTCGGATAGCCTGCCAGCCTCGTCAGATATTCAAAAGTACGTCGGATATCCGACGGACACCTCTCGAAATTAAGAAAAAAAAAATTAATTTTCAAAGAAGAATCCAACGACACAATCCATTTTGTCGGAGGTCGTCGGATTTGCTTATCGTATTTTGGGTTCAAATCTGCTAGTGTCAAGGGTAATATATCTATTGTTGGTGGTTCTCCCTATTTTGGGTGTCCACGGAAAATTATTCCTCTTCATTGTATGTGCTTTATTATAATAATTATCATATGTATTTTTGCGTTTGATCATTTCCTAACAACATGTATTAGAGCGAAGTTGAAGGAAAATGTAAATGTCTTGGAAGCTATGGTTTCTTGCATTGAATTCAAGCTACTCATACAATGGTTGATGGAAAATTAAATGAATGCAAAAAATATCACAAGTTAGAGTGATGGTTCATGGGTATGTGATCCATGACAAGTTATAGCTAGAAAGACATTCTAAAAATTGAGGATGAGCACATGGAATATGCGGATGAAGAAGTGATTGATTCATGAGTTCGAATTTTATCACAATGTGAATGGGAATATGGTTGTAAGACCTAGTTAGGCATGTGTACCCTTGGTTTGGTGAGTCACCTATGAAAATTCTAGAGGTAGATTTAGGTAGACTAAAGAGTTGGGGCATGTTGTATTCCCATATACTCGATTAAAACTTTGAGGAAAGTTGGTGATTACCCTAAGCCAAGTTTAAAGGAGGGAATGTTAGGTTAAAATTGACTAAGTAAAATAATGAAACATGCGTTTACCATTGATGTCTTAAGGGTCCATAATTTTGGGTGTCCCATGGTATTGCATGTGTTGAAGCCTACTTAAGGGCTTGAGTGAATCCATTGTAAATTGCCTAAATTAGTCAATGTTGGCCTGTGAGTGGTTGGTGATGACTGGATTGGCCATGCCTTGGTTGAAGTGGTAAAGGGTAATAGATCCACTGTTGTTGGCTTTCCTCATTTTGGTTTTCCACGCAAAAAATCTTCTTCTTCATTGTGTGTGGTTGCTTATTATAATTATTATATGATTTTTTGCATTTTATCATTTCCTAACATTGGACATGTGTTGTAATCATTGTTGTTCCTAGAGAAAAGCAGTCCAAGGGGGTGATCATGCCCCTAGTTGGAGGGGAAACGAGCCCCCTATCCAAGATTCAAGGAAATATCCCTTGAAAGAAAATTTTGGGTCCATTTCTGGTATGTTTTGTGCTTTTTGGGCCCATTGTAAACTAACTTCGGTTAAGGAATTATGGTTGAAATAAAATTTGGGTTAACTAATTAGGGGTTTAGATTTTATAATATTGTATTGTAAATTATGAAGATAATACAGCCAGATAGAGAGAGGAGAAACTCTCAATTAGGTTAATTTTCTCGGTTAAGGGTTTCCATCATAAATCTTTATGTACTCATGTGTGTGTGAACCATTGTTATTTCTTGTGTTTTAGATTTTATTTGGAATTTGTTTTCTTTTGGTGGTATTTTAAAAAGTTGTTATTTCTTAGATTTCATAATGCCGACACAACAAAATGCCACTAAAGTTGCATTTGGTACTCCACAAGCCACATAGTTGCTATTGGGACCACACAACAAAGTCTGGAAGCATAATGGGTTGCATATGATGCAATCCAGGAAACCAATCAACTAGAAGTTGTAAGTTGATTTTTTCTTCATATACTGTTTACTGTTGTTTTAATGATCAAGAGATACTCTTTGAATATTGTTTGTTGACATTCTCTATGTGTGGCCTATCTAATGATGTAAGAAATATATCTACAACATCAACTGTAAATAAGATCTATCATATGATTCAAATACTTAAAATGAGGTAATTGAAGCACTACTTTTTTTTATAGAATGCACATATATTCTTTATATACTTGTTACTATTTGTCTAATACATTGTTGAACTTTTGGAGACCTCTCTTCATTTGTGACTTTTGAAATGCTTTTGTAAACTCTAGCATTGCCCCAATTTCATGAGTTTGTATTTTGTTTTTAATTTATTAATGTCGAAGTCCTTCCACACAATAAATGGAATAAAAAATGCTTCTACATATTAACAAAAACAATTGGATCGCATTTCAGTTAATGGCAAACAAATATATGATTCTAGTTCTACTCTATGATTCGATCTGTGTTGCCAGTCAAAATTGTTCCAAGACATTAATCAATCATAGATTCCATGTTTATATTATAGTAAAGGTTAGTGATACTCTATGTTAGGATGACATTAATTAAGTACTTTCATTTGGAGGCTATACCTAAAATTCGCTCCCCTTTAGCCATAATTTTACATGCATCATGGGTACAATCATTATACAATAGATATGCCACTCATATGATTTTTTCCATAATTTTTCTAAGTCCTTTTTTTATAATGCCATGAAAATAATACACTCTTTTTTCTTGGAATATAACACCCAAGAAACTTCTAGGTAATTCCCCTCATTTCGAGGATGATATCTTGTGTAAAGAGGATGGCACCTAAGTTTCAAGCATCTTGGATTGAGGGAATCAAGGAGAATTGAACTCATGACCTCCCATACACCGGGGGGGATATCTCACGTCTAGCTCATGACCACTTGAGCTAACCTTTAGGGCTGAAATAATAGTTATATATGAAAAACATGAGTTCTATATAGGCTATGGATTTGGTAATCAATTTTGTTTTCACATTTTTGCACTTGTAATACGAGAATGTAGGAAGGAATATTAATGTCAATATATAATCAAAATTAGTTCATCACAATAGAAAAATAGAGTATACTATATAGTACATGAATGTAGTGCTTATGGAATCTCCTCTCTCCTCAAAATCACTTTTAGGAGCCACTTTCTTCCTCCAAATGCAATTTCAATATTAAAGAATGGTAAAACCATTTCCCTTACACTAAGTTGTAGAATGCCACTTCGTTTCCTATTTGAAATTAGAATAACTAAAGTCCAAATCATTTGGAGCAATATTGCAATTAGCATAACTAAATTCGAAAATCATTGAACCTATATTCGTTGGACCATGCTTTGCATGATGGAAGTAATAGGGGATATTTGTGCATGCTTTTCTTTAACAGAATGCAAGATGCAATTTTTCTCTTAATAGTGCAGTTAAGGTATGTTGTTTTAGTGTTGTTAGGGTATTATGTTTTAGTGCTCAAAGATGAAGTTTGAGGCTAATAATGTGACTGTTGTTCATGCTACCTTACTGCTAAAAAAACTGCTTTAGGACTGTTTTAGGCCTAGAAAAGCCCTAATTACACTCAGATTTGAGGAATGATCCTTTACATCACTACTTATGTTCCCATGATGGAGATTAGGTGATGTTAGGGGGTTGAGACATACCCATAATTAGCTCAGATGGCATCAAAACTGTTTTTAATCCTCAGACTTAGCGCAAATTTAAGAATTGGGCATATTAATACTAACTTAAGGCTTGAAAGAGTCCAAAAGATGCCTATAAATAGTCTAGACCTACACATCAATGTTGCTTTTCTCCAATTTTTTTCCCATAATTTATTTTAAGGTGATTTTCATGAATGTTTACTACTGTGAAGGGAGGGTTATTTTCATGACTGTTTACTACTGTAAGGGTCAAAATAGGCACAAGTTTGCTCCAGAAAAAATTTCTTAACGTTGTTTGAAGATAAAACAAGACTGGAATTGCCTTCAAATAGGAAGATCATTGTTGCTTGTTGTCCTAGACACACCTATAATGCCTAAATTACTATAGAGAGTGAACATATTTGTCTTAAAAGTGATAAATTGTCCCAACCAGGCCCATAAATCCTAAAAAAAGCCCAAAAAAACTTCAAGTGACCACCCATGCAAATAGGGGGTAATGGGAACTAAGTGAAGGGATCTCTTATGATGTTGCATAAGCTAATGATTTAGAAAAATGGTGCATGATGTTTAAAAATATGTGTAATTTATTACCTTGACAATAACCTAAATTACAAAACACTCACCCCCAAGGAAATGGTTTCTAGTGTTCTTAAGATGGAGTTTGGAAATCCTTGCCTTCCCATAACCTACATAACAATCATCCTACTTAAAATGGCTGATAATGTTGTCAAGATAGAATTTAAATTGGATTTTTACACAATTACATATGACATCGAAAGAACTACCACCCCTTAAAATCAAGTCTCACAATTTTTTACCCAAGAAATAATATGACATGGAACACAAGAAAATTGAATAGTCAACTTCAAGACAAGAACATGTTTAGACCAATACACAACAACAAAAGAATTTCATTTTGTAGAACTCAAGTTAAACAACCTTTAAATTATGATTGGCATTTCCAGAACTACATGAAAGTATCACGCAAAAATGTAGCCATCCCCTTTACATGGCAACACATGGCTACAATGGGAGCCTGCGCAACTTCCATCACCTCTCCCTTGTATGCTAAAAATAGCCCTACAAATGGAGCCTGCACAACTTCCATCCTCTATATGCCAAAAAATTCCCTACAAATTAACAACATTCATAGCAAAAAATTGATAGCATGAACAAAATACAAACACTAGGATTAGAGTGGGAAAAATCCCTTAATGGAGTATTGGAATGGACATCGGCATTAGAGTGGAGAAAAAATCCTAGTTGAAGTATCCATATTAGAGTGAAGAAAACCCCGATGGGGTAAAAAATCATTCTATTATGCGGAGGTGCCAAAATCCATAAAAAATTCTATTATACAGAGGTGTCAAAAACCATAAAAAAAATTCTATTATGTAGATTTGTCAAAAACCATACAAAAATGGTATTTACCTACATCACGAGACTAAAAAGACCAATGTTGAATCACAGACAATGTGAGAATATATAGTCACTGTGACTCCCTTATATCACATATCCACTTGTCCTCATAACAAGTAGGTGTTATGTGTGAAATAGAATGCGAACAAAATATACCTGTTAGTTTGCTAAGGTTTGTGGTGGGTTACACTTATAAAATTGTCAGTGCAACTTTCCTAATGTCTCCGAATACTTATATAGGAATTGCTTTGAATTTACTACTATGCTAACTCCTTGTATCGATTGAAATTACATAGAGTTTAATAAGTTGTTGATATGATGAAGTCAGTGAGAAAGTAGTGTACTTTTTAATTGCATTCTATTAGATATTTTTGATTTATTTTTGTAGTACGATAGTTGAACTTTTGTCATAAGATATATTTTGTGGATATATCTACTCATCTTATTATTTTTTATCCAAGAACTCAGTGTAATGTAGGATATAGAACAAGCCAAGAAAATAATATTGTGTATAATGTTAAGGGCACTGCTTAGGGGAATGGTAGCCAAGCAGTAAAACAGACACAGTTGCCCCTACCACATGAAAAATATGTTGCACAAGATAAACAAATCTAGAGCGTAGGCAAAAACGAGAAGACTTGCACTATGAAAAGGAAAAATCCCTCCTCCTCCTCCCACCTCCTCCCTCCTCCTCCTCCTCCTACCCCATCTACTCCCTCCTCCTCCCTTCTCCTCCTACTCTTCCCTTCTCCTCCTCCTCCCCTTGTCATCCCTCCTCTTCCTTCTCTGCCATCCTCCTACTGCCCCTCCCTTATCCTCCTCCTCCCTCCTCCCCCCTCCTCCTCCTCCTCCTCCTCCTGCACCACCGCTCTCCCCCTCCTCCTCCCTCCTCCGCCCACCTCCTCTCCTCCCTCCTCCTCCCTTCCTCCTTTTCCCACCTCCTCCCTTCCTCCTCCGCCCACCTCCTCCACCAACCCTCTCCTCCCTTCCTCCTCCCCCTCCCCCTCCCCCGCCCTATCCTCCTCCTCCTCCCCCTCCCCCGCCCCATCCTCCCTCTTCCTCCTCCTCCTCCTCCCTCTCCCTCCTTCTCCCACCCTCTTCCTCTCTCCTCCTCCCCCCCCCCCCTATCCGTCATACTCATCATACGATTTTTTATCTAGGCACTCAGTGTTATGGAGGCTAGAGAATAGGCCAGGAAAAGAAGACTGTATATAATGCCAAGGGCACTGCTTAGGGGAATGGTAGCCAACTAGTAAAAAATCCACGTGCCCCTAACGTGCAAAATATGTTGGACAAGATAAACGAATCAAGAGAGTAGACAAAAATGAAAAGGCTTGCACTGTGAAAAGGAAAAATCCTTCCTCCTCCACCCACCTCCTTGTCCTCCTCCCACCCCCTTTGCTCCCTCCTCATCCTCCTCTACCCTTCTCCTTGTACTCCTCACCCCCCTCCTCCCTCCTCTTCCTCCTTCACCCTCCTACTACCCACCCTCCCTTCTCCTCCCTCCTCCTCCTCCTCCTCCACCCCCCCATGTCCTCCCTCCTCCTCCTCCTCCTCCACCCCCCCATGTCCTCCCTCCTCCTCCCCCATCCCCTGCCCTCCTCCCCCTCTCCTTCCTCCCTTTTCCTCCTCCTCCCTCCTCCTCCTCTTCCTCCTCCCCCCTCCCTTCTCCTCCCTCCTCCTCCTCCTGCATCTCACACCTCTCCCTCCTCCTCCTCCTCCTCCACCCTCCTCCTCCCATCTCCTCCCTCCTAGTCCTCTGCCCTCCTCCTCCTCCTCCCCACCCCTCCTTTGTCCTCCCTCCTCCTCCTCTTCCCTCCTCCTCCCTCCTAGTACTCTGCCCTCCTCCTCCTCCTCCCCACGCCTCCTTTGTCCTCCCTCCTCCTCCTCTTCCCTCCTCCTCCTCCCTCCTCCTCCTTGCCCCTATCCTCCCTCCTCCTCCTCCTCCTCCTCCCCCCTCTCCCCCCTCCCTCCTCCTCCATGCCCCTCTCTCCTCACTCCTCCTCCACCCCCTATCCTCCCTCCTTCCCTCTCATCCTTCCCCACTCCTCTACCCCCTCCCCTCTCCTCCCTCTCCTCCCCCTCCTCTCTTCCATGTCTTCCACCCTGTTGCTCCTATCCTCCCACGTCCTCCTCCTCCCCCCTTCTCTTCCTTCCTCCTCCTCCTCCCCCCTTCCCTTCCTTCCTCCTCCTCCTCCTCCCCCCTTCTACCCTCTCCTCCCTGCCCTACCTCATCTTCCCTCCTTCTCCCTTCTCCTCCTCCTCCACCATCCTCCACCTACACCCATTCCCTCCTCCTACCTTCTCCTCCTCCCCCTCTCCTCCTCTCTCCCCTCCCTACTCCCTTTTACTTATAATCCTCCTCCTCCTCCACCCCATAATCCTTTCCCCTCCTGCTCTCTTTTCCTCCTGCTCCTCCCCCCTTCCCCTGCCCTCCTCCTCCCTTCTCCTCCTCCTCCTCCCTCCTCCTTCCCCACCCTCTCCTCCCTCATATTCCCTCCTCCACCTCCCCCCTCTCCTCCCTCATATGACCTCCTCCCTTCTACTCCTCCTCCTACCCCCCTCCCTTCTCCTCCCTCTTCCTACCCCACCCACCCTCCTCCTCTTCCTTCCATCTCCTCCTTTCCTCCCTTCTCCTCCCTCCTCCTCCTGCTCTGCCCTCCCTCTCCTCCTCCCTCCCCCTTCGCCTTTGCCCTCCTCTTCCACCCTAATAATCACCATACCTCTTGTCCTCCTCCTCCCTCCTCCTTCACCTCCGCCCTCCTCTTCCACGCTACTATTCCCCCTCTCCTTCCTCCCTCTTCCTCCTCCTCCCTCCTCCTCCTCTTCCTCCTCCCCCCTCCCTTCTCCTCCCTCCTCCTCCTCCTCCTCCACCCTCCTCCTCCCATCTCCTCCCTCCTAGTCCTCTGCCCTCCTCCTCCTCCTCCCCACCCCTCCTTTGTCCTCCCTCCTCCTCCTCTTCCCTCCTCCTTCCTTATACTTCTACTCCTCCCCCACCCACCTCCTCCCCCGTACCCCTATACCCTCCTCCTCCTCCTTGCCCCTATCCTCCCTCCTCCTCCTCCTCCTCACCCCTCTCCCCCCTCCCTCCTCCTCCCATCTCCTCCCTCCTAGTCCTCTGCCCTCCTCCTCCTCCTCCCCACCCCTCCTTTGTCCTCCCTCCTCCTCCTCTTCCCTCCTCCTTCCTTATACTTCTACTCCTCCCCCACCCACCTCCTCCCCCGTACCCCTATACCCTCCTCCTCCTCCTTGCCCCTATCCTCCCTCCTCCTCCTCCTCCTCACCCCTCTCCCCCCTCCCTCCTCCTCCTTCTCCTCCTCCATGCCCCTCTCTCCTCACTCCTCCTCTACCCCCCTATCCTCCCTCCTCCCCTCTCATCCTCCCCCACTCCTCTACCCCTTCCCCTCTCCTCCCTCTCCTCCCCCTCCTCTCTTCCATGTCTTCCACCCTCTTGCTCCCATCCTCCCACGTCCTCCTCCTCCCCGCTTCTCATCCGTCCTCCTCCTCCCCCCTTCTCCTCCTCCCTCCTCCTCCTCTTCCTCCTCCCCCCTCCCTTCTCCTCCCTCCTCCTCCTCCTGCATCTCACACCTCTCCCTCCTCCTCCTCCTCCCCACCCCTCCTTTGTCCTCCCTCCTCCTCCTCTTCCCTCCTCCTCCATTCTACTTCTACTCCTCCCCCACCCACCTCCTCCCCCGTACCTCTATACCCTCCTCCTCCGCCCTTCTCCCTCCTCCTCCTTGCCCCTATCCTCCCTCCTCCTCCTTCTCCTCCTCCATGCCCCTCTCTCCTCACTCCCTCTCCACCCCCCTATCCTCCCTCCTCCCCTCTCATCCTCCCCCACTCCTATACCCCCTCCCCTCTCCTCCCTCTCCTCCCCCTCCTCTCTTCCATGTCTTCCACCCTCTTGCTCCTATCCTCCCATGTCCTCCTCCTCCCCTCTTCTCTTCCTTCCTCCTCCTCCTCCCCCCTTCTACCCTCTCCTCCCTCCTCTCCCTCATTTTTCCTCCTTCTCCCTTCTCCTCCTCCTCCACCATCCTCCACCTACACCCATTCCCTCCTCCTACCTTCTCCTCCTCCCCCTCTCCTCCTCTCTCCCCTCCCTACTCCCTTTTACTTCTAATCCTGCTCCTCCTCCACCCTTGTATCCTCCCCCCTCCTCTTCCTGCTCCTCCCCCCTTCCCCTGCCCTCCTCCTCCCTTCTCCTCCTCCTCCTCCCTCCTCCTTCCCCACCCTCTCCTCCCTCATATGCCCTCCTCCCTTCTACTCCTCCTCCTACCTCCCTCCCTTCTCCTCCCTCTTCCAACCCCACCCACCCTCCTCATCTTCCTTCCCTCTCCTCCCTCCCTCCCTTCTCCTCCCTCCTCCTCCTTCCCTCCCTTCTCCTCCCTCCTCCTCCTGCTCCACCCTCCCTTTCCTCCTCCCTCCCCCTTCGCCTATGCCCTCCTCTTCCACCCTAATAATCACCATCCCTCTCGTCCTCCTCCTCCCTCCTCCTTCACCTCCGCCCTCCTCTTCCACGCTACTATTCCCCCTCTCCTTCCTCCCACTTCCTCCTCCTCCCTCCTCCTCCTCTTCCTCCTCCCCCCTCCCTTCTCCTCCCTCCTCCTCCTCCTGCATCTCACACCTCTCCCTCCTCCTCCTCCTCCTCCACCCTCCTCCTCCTCCCATCTCCTCTCTCCTAGTCCTCTGCCCTCCTCCTCCTCCTCCCCACCCCTCCTTTGTCCTCCCTCCTCCTCTTCCCTCCTCCTCCCTTCTACTTCTACTCCTCCCCCACCCACCTCCTCCCCCGGACCCCTATACCCTCCTACTCTGCCCTTCTCCCTCCTCCTCCTTGCCCCTATCCTCCCTCCTCCTCCTCCTCCTCCCCCCTCTCTCGCCTCCCTCCTCCTCCTTCTCCTCCTCCATGCCCCTCTCTCCTCACTCCTCCTCTACCCCCCTATCCTCCCTCCTCCCCTCTCATCCTTCCCCACTCCTCTACCCCCTCCCCTCTCCTCCCTCTCCTCCCCCTCCTCTCTTCCATGTCTTCCACCCTCTTGCTCCTATCCTCCCACGTCCTCCTCCTCCCCCCTTCTCTTTCGTCCTCCTCCTCCCCCCTTCTCCTCCTCCCTCCCCCTTCACCTCCTCCCCCCTTCTCTTCCTTCCTCCCCGTCCTCCTCCTCCCCCCTTCTCTTCCTTCCTCCTCCTCCTCCCCCCTTCTACCCTCTCCTCCCTCCTCTCCCTCATTTTCCCTCCTTCTCCCTTCTCCTCCTCCTCCACCATCCTCCACCTACACCCATTCCCTCCTCCTACCTTCTCCTCCTCCCCCTCTCCTCCTCTCTCCCCTCCCTACTCCCTTTTACTTCTAATCCTGCTCCTCCTCCATCCCTGTATCCTCCCCCCTCCTCCTCCTGCTCCTCCCCCCTTCCCCTGCCCTCCTCCTCCCTTCTCCTCCTCCTCCTCCCTCCTCCTTACCCACCCTCTCCTCCCTCATATGCCCTCCTCCACCTCCCCCCTCTCCTCCCTCATATGCCCTCCTCCACCTCCCCCCTCTCCTCCCTCATATGCCCTGCTCCACCTCCCCCCTCTCCTCCCTCATATGCCCTCCTCCCTTCTACTCCTCCTCCTACCCCCCTCCCTTCTCCTCCCTCTTCCTACCCCACCCACCCTCCTCCTCTTCCTTCCCTCTCCTCCTTCCCTCCCTTCTCCTCCCTCCTCCTCCTTCCCTCCCTTCTCCTCCCTCCTCCTCCTGCTCCACCCTCCCTCTCCTCCTCCCTCCCCCTTCGCCTATGCCCTCCTCTTCCACCCTAATAATCACCATCCCTCTCGTCCTCCTCCTCCCTCCTCCTTCACCTCCGCCCTCCTCTTCCACGCTACTATTCCCCCTCTCCTTCCTCCCTCTTCCTCCTCCTCCCTCCTCCTCCTCTTCCTCCTCCCCCCTCCCTTCTCCTCCCTCCTCCTCCTCCTGCATCTCACACCTCTCCCTCCTCCTCCTCCTCCTCCACCCTCCTCCTCCCATCTCCTCCCTCCTAATCCTCTGCCCTCCTCCTCCTCCTTCCCACCCCTCCTTTGTCCTCCCTCCTCCTCCTCTTCCCTCCTCCTCCCTTCTACTTCTACTCCTCCCCCACCCACCTCCTCCCCCGTACCCCTATACCCTACTCCTCCGCCCTTCTCCCTCCTCCTCCACGCTTCTCCCTCCTCCTCCTTGCCCCTATCCTCCCTCCTCCTCCTCCCCCCTCTTCCCCCTCGCTCCTCCTCCTTCTCCTCCTCCATGCCCCTCTCTCCTCACTCCTCCTCCACCCCCCTATCCTCCCTCCTCCCCTCTCATCCTCCCCCACTCCTCTACCCCCTCCCCTCTCCTCCCTCTCCTCCCCCTCCTCTCTTCCATGTTTTCCACCCTCTTGCTCCTATCCTCCCACGTCCTCCTCCTCCCCCCTTCTCTTCCGTCCTCCTCCTCCCCCCTTCTCCTCCTCCCTCCCCCTTCACCTCTGCCCTCCTCTTCCACCCTAATAATCACCATCCCTCTCGTCCTCCTCCTCCCTCCTCCTTCACCTCTTCCCTCCTCTTCCACGCTACTATTCCCCCTCTCCTTCCTCCCTCTTCCTCCTCCTCCCTCCTCCTCCTCTTCCTCCTCCCCCTTCCCTTCTCCTCCCTCCTCCTCCTCCTGCATCTCACACCTCTCCCTCCTCCTCCCATATCCTCCCTCCTAGTCCTCTACCCTCCTCCTCCTCCTCCCCACCCCTCCTTTGTCCTCCCTCCTCCTCCTCTTCCCTCCTCCTCCTTTCTACTTCTACTCCTCCCCCACCCACCTCCTCCCCCGTACCCCTATACCCTCCTCCTCCACCCTTCTCCCTCCTCCTCCTTGCCCCTATCCTCCCTCCTCCTCCTCCTCCTCCCCCTTCTCCCCCCTCCCTCCTCCTCCTCCTCCTCCTCCATGCCCCTCTCTCCTCACTCCTCCTCCACCCCCCTATCCTCCCTCCTCCCCTCTCATCCTCCCCCACTCCTCTACCCCCTCCCCTCTCCTCCCTCTCCTCCCCCTCCTCTCTTCCATGTCTTCCACCCTCTTGCTCCTACCCTCCCACGTCCTCCTCCTCCCTTGCCCTCCCTTATCCTCCTCCTCCTCCTTTTCCCTCCTCCACCCCCGTCTCCTCCCACCTCCTCCTCCTCTACTATCCTCCTCCTCCTCTTCCTCCTCCCCCCTCCACCTCCCCTCTCACCCCTCCCTCCTCCTCCTCTCCCTCCCACCACCTCTCCTCCCTCCCTTCTCCTCATCCTCCCCCCGCTCCCTTATCCTCCCTCCTCCTTTACCCTCCTCCTCCCACCCCCTCCTCCTCTACTATCCTCCTCCTCCTCCCCTTCCTACCCCTCCACCCTCCCTTCCCCTCCCTCCTCACGGTCCTCCTCTCTCTCCCTCCCTTATCCTCCTCCTCCTCCTCCACCCATCTCCCCCCCCTCCTCCGCTCTCCCTCCTCCCCCTCCTCCTTCACCCTCCTCCACACCCCCCTCTCCTCCCCCCCCCCCTCCTCCTCCTCCTCCTCCTCCCTCACCCTCCCTTATCCTCCTCCTCCTCCTCCTATGCCCCCTCTCCCCTCCCTCCCTGCTCATTGTCCTCCTCCCTCGCCCTCCCTTATCCTCCTCCTCCTATGCCCCCTCTCCCCTCCCTCCCTTCTCACTGTCCTCCTCCCTTCCTCCCTCCCCCTCCCCCTCCTATCTCCTCACCCCCCCTGTCCTTCCCCCCTTCCTCCTTCTCCTACCTCCTCGCCTACCTTGCCTTCCCCTCTCCTCCCTCCTCCTCCCCTTCCTACCTCACCCCCCGCTCCTCCTCCTACGCCCCCCCCATCCCCTCCCTCCTTCCTCCTCCCTCACCCTCCCTTATCCTACTCATCCTTTGCCCCCCTCCCCCTATTCCTACTCCTCCTCCTTACCTGCCTTGCCTTCTCCTCCCCCTCCCCCTCCCCCTCCCCCAATATGATATGACAAAAAAAAATCCCCTATTTACAATTTTAAATTTACAAATAAAATTATTATGATACACTAATTAAATTTTAATACTATATTATACTGAATATAAATAAAAAAATTAACATAAAACTTTAAAATATTAAATAATAATAAAATATATACATTAAATAACTCATGCTCAAAAACATTAAAAAAATATACAAACTTTTAACATATTTTACAACCAATTAAAAAATATACAAACTTTTGATATATCCAAATTATTAAAAAAATATACTAACTTTGTTAACACGTAAAAGTACAATGGGTACTTTTACATTACGGAAATATATATTAATTCCGTTTCTTTAAAATCTATATATTAATTTTGTTTTTCTAAAATAAATGTTAAATAATAATAAAATATATATATTAAATAACTAATACCCAAAAACAATTAAAAAATACAAACATTTAGCATATCTTATAAAATTTTAAAAAATATACAAGCTATTTGGCATAATTTACGGTAAAAATATACAAACTTGTGATATATCCAAAGTATTAAAAAAACATACTAACTGTGTTAACGTAAAACTACAGTGGGTACTATTATTACATGAGGGAAACATATATTAAATCCGTTTCTCTAAAATCTATATATTAATTCTGTTTCTCTAAAATCTATATATTAATTTTGTCTCTAAAATATCTAAAGGAAGGCATAAACTTAAGTATAAGGAAACATATATTAATTCTGTTTCTCTAAAATCTATATATTAATTTTGTCTCTAAAATATCTAAAGGAAGGCATAAACTTATATTCTAGAAAAAATTCATTAACATATGACAATCTTTGCGTGCACTTAATGAAGTCTAAATGATTTACAGTCATTTATGTGAGCAACACTTGTCTCCGGCATGCTTGTATATAAAATTCCATTATCACGATTCATGAAATTGAAATGGATCAAAAAAAATCACATTCTTCTGTAAAATTTTGAATTACTAAACCGATGAAGACAATCTCTGCGTTCATTTATGTCTCCGGCATGCTTGTATATAAAATTCCATTATCACGATTCATGAAATTGAAATGGAACAAAAAAACATCACATTCTTCTGTAAAATTTTGAATTACAAAAAGGAAGACAATCTCTGCGTTCACTTAATGAACTCCAAATGACTTCCATTTCCATTAATGTGAGCAAAACTTATCTAAAATTCCATCATCACGATTCATGGAATTGCGTTTTTACTGAAACAAACATCTAGCTGAATTTGTTTGCGGGTGTGTCTGTGGCCGTGGCCGTGGTAGGTAGATAGAATGACCAGAGCAGAGCTAACTGGCTACATGGTGTCTTTTCCATTTCCATTAATGTGAGCAACACTTATCTCTGGCATCCTTTTTTTATATAAAATTCCATTATCACGATTCATGAAATAGAGTTTTTACTGAAACACACATCTCTTATTGAACGATGAATCTCAAACAGCTGATATAAATTTGTTTGTGGATGTGGCCGTGGCCGTGGCCTTGCTAGGTAGGTAGGGAGAAAGAATGACCAGAGCAGAGCTGGGCAATTCTATAAATGAATTTATGAAGGACCAGACTAAGGCAGGGCGGAGCAGAAATAAGTCACGAATACATACCATTATTGAGAGAAATCACGAATCAGGAAAAGTGTAAAAGATGACTCAACCGCATCCAACAGAGATCCTTTTAGAGCAGAGCAGTCCTACCTCCTCCATTATCACACGATTCATTAAATTGAGTTTTCACTGAAACACACATCTCTTATTGAACGATGAATCTCAAACAACTCATATAAATTTGTCTGTGGGTGTGGATGTAGCCGTAGTAGGTAGATAGAATGACCAGAGCAGAGCTACATGGTGCCCTTTGGAGACATGATATAGAAAGGCGATATTGCTGAAAGGAAAGGCGAGGTCTACGGAAAATCCGTAAATAGAATGACCAGAGCAGAGCTGGGTGTGGCTGTAGCCGTGGCCGTAGTAGTGAAACCAATAGTGGCTATGGCTGTTGCTGTGGGTGTGGTCGTGCTATGTAGGTAGATAGAATGATCAGAGCAGAGCTGGGCGAATCTGTAAATGAATTTAGGAAGGCCAGACTAGGGCGTAGCAGATTAGGCCTCTAAATGAATGAATACAAAGGAAAAGTTAGCTCAACTGCATCCGGTAGAGGTATTTCAGAGCAAAGCAGACTATATTTTTGAAACCATTTACCCTCTAGTGCAGTTCAATCCAATCCAGGACTCAGACTCAGACAGACTGAGGACTCAGACTAGATAGAGGAGCAGGAGAAAAGTGTTTTGAAAGCGTGTAATAGTTCAGATATATGTAGGGGCTTCCCTCTTTTACTTGCTTCAACGGATAGAGATAGCTTCAATGGAAACATATAGAATAACCAGAGCAGAGCTTGCTAGTTGTATGGTGCCGTTTGGAGACGTGAAATGAAGGCGGGTGTGTCTGTGGCCCTAATAGTGGGTGTTGCCGTGGCTGTAACAGTGGGTGTTGCCGTGGCCGTGCTGAAGATGGAATGACCAAAAGCATAAATCGCTGGCTGCATAAACATAGGCGAAGTTGATAGACTAGACTACACTAGGGCAAATCTCTAAATGAATTTATGAAGGGCCAGACTAAGGCAGGGCTAAGCAGATCATGCCTCTAAACGAATGAATGCATGAAAAGAAATAAGTCAGTGACACATACCATTATTGAGAGAAATCACGGATTTCCATCGTTGAAAAGGAAAAGGCAGCTCAATTGCATCTAACAAAGATCCTTTCAGAGCAACCAGACTATGTTTCTGAAACCATTTACCCTCCAGTGCAGTGCAGTCCAAACTCCTCTGTCGCTTCCCTCTTTCACTTGCTTCAACGGATATGGATAGATGTAGGCAGTGTGTCTCCTTCTCTTTTGAACCAATCCTTAGCAGATGAACAAATTGCATCTTCCTCTCTGAACTAACTGCTTTTTACCTTCAACGGATAGGATGCTTTTTACCTTCAACGGATAGGATGCATAGGTTCTCTTACGTCTCTTTTGCTTCCTTATCACTATCAGATCTTATCAAATGAGACAAATTGCTTTTGCATTCCTGAACTAACCGACAAATTGCTTTTCCGTCCCTAAACTAACTTGCTTCCTCCCTGTGCTTTTGCATTCTTGACCAGTTGCTTTTCCGTGCCTAAACTAACTTGCTTTTCCCTCGTGCTTTTGAGTCCTATCAGACAAGTTGCTTTTCCGTGCCTAAACTAACTTGCTTTTCCCTCGTGCTTTTGAGTCCTATCAGACAAGTTGCTTTTCCGTGCCTAAACTAACTTGCTTTTCCCTCGCCGAAGTAACAGTGGACAGACATGTGAGACAAATTATGACTGTTTTGCTTCTCGAGAGTGGAAAAAGAGGAAATCAAATATAAAATTGCCCACAACAAGGAATTAGAGAATAAGAAGGATTGAAGGCTTTGATGTGAATTTACAGACGTGGGTGTGCTGTATTAGAACTTCTCTCCGGCATGAAATGACTAGGTTTGTGCTCTTTTGCTATACTGGGAATTGTTTTCAAATCTTGAACTTTTCATTCAAGGTTGTAGTGAATTAGTAAGCAACTATCAACCCCAGTGAGAAGAGTCTAGCAGCAGACAACATTAGAGTTATCCTGTTTGTATGATAATGAAGTAGACTAATCATTAGATGCCATATCTCTAGTGTTTTTTTTGTTTTGAGTTTCGCTGTCAAGGCAAATTTCTATCTGTTTGGGAGTCTAAAATGGATCTGAAGTTTAATTCTTCCATCAACATTCAAAGGATTCACCTAGTCATCTGATTGGCTTTCATGTAGCATAAGTGGTCTTGATCTTTGCACACTCTGTGTAAATAGATGCCCTTCACCTTCATCGGTTTCAAATTGAAATTTTGGCACAGGTGGTCTTGATCTTTGCACATTAGTGATGCAGGAGCATCGGTTTCAAACTAAAGTTTCAACCTCTAGAAGGTCAAATCAATTTTATCAAAGAGAGTGGGTTCCCTCAATTTGATTTTCTGAAGATAAGATTAGTTAGAGAATAAGGGATTCGTTTCCTCAACTTCGTAGTGGATCTCGATCGAATCAGTTCATTGTGTATAAGAAGGTAGTTTAAGTTCTATAATAGTGGAATAGGAGCGATCTATAATGAAATGAATGAAGAATGTTTTGACTTGAAATTCAGATATATCCTCCTCTTTCCACATGCTCTCTTTTGTGGCCTCTGTGTATAATATTTAAAGGATTTTGATGAAAGGAAAATTCAAAGGATCGATTCTTTGATACATTGAGAAGGAGATCTGGAGTTGCGCAAATTCAGATACATGAGAAGCATGAAAGACTGTATTTTATCCTTTCCTTTTCATGATGATCTGTTTGCTGTCATAGTTGCTCTATAATTAAATCGGAAATCAGATTGTTTAAAACGAAGTTCTCCTTAGGATTTCTATTAACCAAATGAACTTCGGAATCTACTCCATTTATGAATCGATCTAATGATGGTAGCTCGAAGTAGAATCACTGCAAAATTTGTTATATATCTGGGCTCTATTTAGCAATGATTCGATGGTTAATATGTTTGCTTGATAGGGTAAAATTTATAAGGTTTCCACTGTAAAATTTGTGATTGCATAGTCAGACACCTGTGGGTATAAATTTCCCTTCCCAGGAATCAACCTCAGGTTGTATGGTAGCAAGATTGGTTTTATTTTGAGTGTTGGCAATTTACATTGACCAATTTCGATTCTGAATCAAACTTCCAATCTCAGGGACGTATTGGTTCATTGAGAACGAATTAGATCCATCTTTGACGAATGGCAACCGTAGGATGCTAACTCTGTGGTGATTTGTGGAACGAGTAGCAAGAACTTAAGATTCCTATAATACTTGACAGTTACAGGATTATCAATACCTGTAATGGTTATATTTAGTCCAGTTACATTATTTAGAGCTAGGTGTGGGGATTAAAAGGTTGTGATTGGAGCTGTAGTCTCAAGAGAGAGATATTTTAATGACAAGAACAGAGTGTTCCCAAAACCTAAAGCATAGAAACCAGTTCAACCGAAAGCAAGGTGTATGAAAGGCACACTATTCTTCTCACCTGCACCAACTATGCTGAATAATCTTTATTTTTGACCCAAAACTTTCAGGAACTCTTGGGATTTCCTGGGTAAAATCGTGGTTATGATATTATTTTCAGTTGACAACCTTTTCATATGCATCATTCTCATTATCAAACTGCTTTTGATCACTAAAGTGCTGAAAATGATGAATTTGGGAATCCTCATTTCCAAAGTTTCTATAGCCCCAAAGTGTAGTTTGGTAACTCTGGCTGCTAGAGAAATTCCTCTCATGCTCATCTTCATCATCATTAGTTCTCAAACAGTGGCTGACTAGCTTTGTGGGAGGAAGAATGCTCACTTGAATTTGATACATTGTTGCATATTGACCTCTTGAATTGCATACAACCTTATCCTCAAAAAGAGCATTGGTTTCATACTCTTCTTGATTATGACTGTACTCATCATTATATTGTTGGTTGGGTTTGTTCACATGATAGTATCATACCAACCATCCTTTAACCAAGAAACTTGATTTCCCAATCATTCTTTTCCACTTTCAGAATCAGAACTTACTTTCTGACAAGATTGAACTTTTTCAAAGGCCAGCCTAGTGCTGGAAACAACATTTCCTCCATTTCTCATCCTTGAACTTTTAATGTCTAATGGCTCATTCATTCTATAGTCTAGACCCAATGTCTTTATTACCATGTTCTAATCTATTAACATGCATCCCATATTTCCCTTCTAATCTTTTAATGTCTAATGGCAGCAATCATGCCGTGTATCTTGGACATGCTTTTAAGTTTCTTTAAGTACTTTTACACACTTTGTAAAGTGAGACTAGTCAAGTCTTTGCTGACTCTTGACTGTGTAAGGTGGGTTTATGTTGCCCTTTCAAAAATTTAGATCTCATTAACTTCTCTAAGCGATCATATTCTTGTCATATTTGTGCCTCTGTATGTTTGCTTATGCTAGATCTCTTGGCAATCACCACCCAGGGAGAACTTGGTACTATTTATGATGATACCGGATGCAAAAAAAATTAGACCTAGTTTCCTACAGAGAAGAACCATATGACACTATTTCGATAAGATACTTGGTTCAAGGAATTGCTTCAACTAATAATACTAACTAAATCAATCATTTTTTCAACTCTATAGAGGGACTTTAACAGGTCCTTTGTTCAAGTAATACAACTCATTGCAAGTCAGACAGGCTCAATATAAGCAATTTCCCCCAATTCACGAGGTTCTTCCATCCCTTTTTCTTATTCTGTATTTAAGTTTTATCAGAAGGGTAGTTAGTACTCAACTTGTTGAACAACTGAAGTTAGAGTGAGGAACAAATGGATGCATTTTCAAAGAAACACTATGCTAATAGGAAAAGATGGGTACAAAGATGAGAAGTAACCTCAATACTGAAAGGATCAGGAAAAAAATAGTATGGGAAACGTAGTTGTATATCAAAATAAAACCATTATTAATCGGGGGAAGAATTATCACCTGCAGATGAGAAACGTAGGTATCTTAATCTATCCAACTAAAACTGATTAAAAAGGAGAGAAGACTGAGGGACTACAGGAGCCAGATTTTGTTTCTGTCAATTTCTTCTATTTTACTAAGAAACAAATTTCTTGCGTTCTCTAAATGCAAATCCACAAAAGACTGCTTCAACTTCTTTGACTGTAGACATTTTGGCGTGCTCTAATTTATTTATGCTAGTCATATCTTCAAACCTTTTTACAAGCTTCCTTCTCCAAAGTCATTGTAACCCAAACTAAAGCATGACTTCCTTAATATGAGTGGTATTCTCTTCTCCAACAAAGAATGAAGTCAATTAAATGCTGGATGTAGTAGGCAGAGAAGTCCGTTGCTTGAGTACTTTAGATTAAACGATATGGTGATCTCTTCAAAGAAATATTTAAGTCACCAACAAGCAAACTGCTGAGGAAGAGAAAATTCAAGAGCACAACATGTAAAAATGAATTAACCTTCAATAGATTAATCCTCCATGGCATATCAATATGTACAACTTTCATGGCACAAAACAGGGGGCAACATCCGCTTCTATAACATAGCATTCCTTCACTTTTCAGCTTTCTTACACCTCGCTTTTGTGGTTTTTATTTATGAATCTTATTTGCTCTGTTTTTTATAAAGTCCCATATATCCTGTGTAATATACCCACTTTCCTTCATAACAATATCAAGGGATTAAGTAGAGCAAATATATCTTTTTTATTGATGATATAGATGAATACAGAAAGACAGATATGAATTGTTATGCCTTCAAGCAAACAAAAGATTTTTAATCTTGTAACTTAAGCAACGTCAATCATATCAATTGCTATTGTGGTTTTGGAGTCGACGGTGTCTAAAAGTTTCACAAAATACAAGGACTGTAGATGCAACTCGGTAAGACAGAGTTATCTCTTTTCCAAAAACTCAGTATACCTTAAAACTGCACATATCAGTCTAATATGAATTGATAAACAAGTACACAATATAACCCCAAAACTTGCTCTCTATATATGTTTCATTTTGACTTGTTGAAAATAAAAAGACCACATAAAGCAAACTGACAATGAAATCAAGGTAAGGAGAGTTGAACCTTTGTCTTCTCCCAATTCACTATTTTCAATGAAATAGTAAATCTGTCACTAAGTGAATTCTGCCAGACAAAACAAGGGATCACAACCCATAGCGATCAAGTTCATGATCTAAAAGAAAAATTGGTTAACCATAAGAGTTTTAATGATATCTATGCCAAATTAATATGCCAAGCTTTTATGTATCAAACTGCAATAATGAACATGACTTCATCTTATTTATAAAATGTGCAAACAGGATTTAATCCAATATCATGAATTCTGTAGATTGGCCATATTTCATCCACCAGAATTATATATATATATATATAATCCATGTCTCAAGCAAACAACTCTGCGATTTCATCTACATGACTCAATCAATTTATACCTGTGTGCAACCTACATGATTATAGCATTTATATGTGCATATCACCCACATGAAATTCAACAATTAAAACTGTGTAATCTACAGGATTTCAACTTCTATATGTGCATGCCATCTACAAGAAATCAAGCAAATATACCTGTGTTTCATCTATAGATTAAAAGTCACCAAATCTCCACTTCATCTACAGGAAATTGAGCCCACCTCTCTGCATTTATTTACATGACTACAAGTAAATAATTCTGCTGAATTAGATATTCCATTGTTGTAAACTGCTTCGAATGCTCCAGTTTCCATATAAGGTAATGAGAAGTTGATTAAAAGTCCTCGAGACCGGACTACAAACATGAAAGTTCAAATTCTTTCGTCGCTAACATTGCACCAATCTGGCTAGCGATGGTTAGAGCATGTGGGCAGGGGCGAACATATAAGTGCGATTGTGGATATTGAAAGACTATGAAATAGAAGTAGAACCAGAGCAGTCCCCTCTTGAATAGAATATGAAAATTGAAATTTAAGTAGAATTCTTAAAAATGACTATGGTTTAGTAATTCCACTTGTCACTGGGTTTGGGGAGTAGGTCTAGTGTATGTATATCTACCAGCATAGATCCATCTTAAACTTGGATTTATGAAGCACCATCTATGAAGCACCAAGAATGATCTAATTTTTCAGAGGTGTAAACTATTATTTTTTAATTACTTTTCATTTAGTTTTAATTTTTTATTTTTAAAAATGTTGCATAACGTCAAGGTGACAACATCTCCTCCATATTAAGTTGTATAGCACCTAATTACTCTCCATGTAATAAAAAACAATCCCAATGTGAAAATATTTGACAAATTGACCAAAATTATGGTACAAAAATCTCATAACTAAAATGATGATGAGTCTAAGCCTCTTTTTCAACACACTCCCATTAATTATCAGATATTCTCATGTTGATAAATTTCTATTTCCACACGCATAAATTTTGCTAACAATTTACCAACAGCGAGGTTATTGTTATAACAAAAAAAATTAGAAATGAACTTAGTGTTTAATGCCACTCCTGTGCTGGGCATGGGAAAAAAAGATTACCAAGGTTTCCCAAACTACTCTTTTTTACCAACAATTTCCAAGGAACCAACCAAGTAAGTCACCATAGTATTTTAATTTAATCTTTGGGAGAGCACAACTCTTGGTACTCATTCCCTTGTTCCATACAACATAAGAAATCACCCTTTTTATGCTATGCTCTTCAGTCCCTTGGGTATGGTCTTCTCGCAATGCTCTTTAGTATGGCCAAGATAAGCCCTACCTACTTAAAGATTTTATCTCCAGCATTGTGAAGCTTATTGGTAAAAAATTTTATGGTTCTTTGACAACCTAACAGGCCAGCAATATTCAAGGATTTGAAAAAGGTTTCAAATGGTGTCTAAACTCACCAAAAACCTAGACTTTCACCTCTTTATCTCTGCGACTCGTTTACTTATTAACAAATTATCATAGTATTCAACACTTAGCCAAATTACAAGCATGCAAAGTTGAACAAGTAAACATAAGAGACAAGAAAGTGGGTGGGGCAGCCCAACAAACTAACCCATTGTAATCTTTATATATATCAGAGTACAAAGTTTACATGAATGGAGTTGCAAAACCGGAAGAGCTCCTGCACGGGCACAACAAACCTAATGTGCTGCAGATTACAAAGAAAAACCAAAAACCAAGAAAAAACAAACTGTCTCCTTGCTGGTGCGAGTCTGTGCGACCTGCCTGCCTTCCTCCCTGCGGATGCCATAGTTCATTTTTCCTTTCGGATGCCTTCTTTTCCTGCGGTTTTCCCCTCAGACCCAAATCCTCTTGGCCGAGTTGCTTCACTTGGAAACTTCTCTCTTAGCAACATCTTGGTCACTTAGTCAAGACAGCTTGGATCCAACAATCGAGAGGGATAGGAAGTCCAAGACAAGGCAAAGATGCAAGCCCTTGCTAGGAGAGACAAAAAGCCCCAAAACACCACCACTTAGGCGGAAATGAGGTTTGTTTTTCCGTGCCATTCTAGGATGTGCGTTGCCATCAATACTACTCATGCACTACCAAGCAGAGACAACAACACACTGCAAGCTAACCACCCTACGAATGACCCAAGGCCAATTTTCAGGTAGACCCGACAGACAACGCATTCACTGCACCACTCTTCACATGAAATGACACTTCCACCAACGGAGAAGTGCGTGATAGGCGTTATCGAAGTCACTTAACAAATAGCTTGGACCCAACAAACATATCAGCTCAACTGAGTTTTTCTTTATCCAAACCTTTATTTTTCTTTAAGATTCCTATATTTTACAAGCTCTCCTATTCTGATTTGAGTGTTTGCATGAATGAATAAGTCATAAGCTTGAAGATAAATGGAAAATAAAACAAGAGAAAATGAAAGAGGTTTATGGATAGGGTAAGGTATCGCCATAAGATCTAGTTTCCCCCCCCACTCCCATTGGACCCCCTTACATTTCCACACTGGTGGATTCATAGCCCCATCAATGTCTTTCCTAGTCAACCTGGAAACCTACAAAATAACCATGTTATAAGTTTTGAAAAATTGACATGGTATGTTAATCTCATAGCATAGTACAAAACACAATAATGAAAAACATATTTACAAGCAATGTCTTTCCTAGTCAACCTGGAAACCTACAAAATAACCATGTTATAAGTTTTGAAAAATTGACATGGTATGTTATTCTCATAGCATAGTACAAAACACAATAATGAAAAACATATTTACAACTGGTGTTGATGTTTTATCACCAACATGTACCAAATGTACCCACTGGGGGGTTGTGTAATCCCAAGTACCAGATCAAATGGAAATAGGGAAAACTAAACTAAATTAACAAAAATACTTAATATGCATGCAATGTAAATGAAGAGAAAACTAGTTAGAAGATGACAAAGCAATACATATAAAGAATGTTGATTTATATTAACATAAAGAATAGGTATAGATAGAGACACCTTGGTGTTAGTTGTAGAAGATATGGACCTCTATAGCTGATCCAAGAGAGGGTTCTTCATTTCCTTTGTGCCCAAATTCCAGCCAAGTGATATAGAAAGTGGTTCCCAAATGGTGAAAGGAAAAAAGATGGAGGTTCTCTTTTACCTTCAATAGGAAATCCTACAACATAACCTTGCTATTGTGGATTCATGTATGGAGAGACCTTGAGGGTTGTATTTATAGGGAATAATGTGGACAATACTTGGATCTAGCTCCAATGTGAATGATCGTTTTTTTAATTGATCATTTAGTGGGGAAGATTGGTTATGGGGATCAAATCAAATGTTATTTTTTGGTAATAACAGCTAGGGAATGTCCACTTTCAATCACTACACCTTTTTGGAAGGTGCACAACAATTAAGAGTAATCCAATTATGGTTTTGGGACCTCGTTGTGGTTTTTGAAGTTTTTAGTATGGCACATCGTTGTGAAATTCTAATGGGTCAACTTTCAACTTTTGTTCGGTTCTTGGTCCTATTGCTGAGATCATATCATAATGGAAATGGAACATTGGTTCAGCTTAACTTTAAATTTATTAAACAAGTTATACTATGCAGTATGAATCTATTAAACACAAAGGAAAAAACAATTCCAACTACAAAATTAAAAGTGTTTTAATCCCATACAGAAGGAAGATAAAAAATACTTCTACATGTACAGAAGATAAAACAACCTTTTGCACGAAGTGTTGAACATGTACCCCACCTAAACTTCAGAGCACCTCTCTTTTATTGACCCAATGAATGTCACCCCGTGTTGAACTGTGTAGATTACTTGTCAAATAAAGCATTGTGAAGCATTAAAAGACTGTTGTGGGTCCTAAAAAGAGAAGACTGTTATGGGTCCTAAAAAGAGAAGAGGCAAACAGGCTAGAGATTTTAATGTGTTTTGTTTCATATGTTTTACATATTTATTACATTGTTGCATTAGAGTTGTAACAGGGTGCTGGGAATTTAAGAAAACTCAACAAACAAGGTTGCAGATTATAATTTAAAACATAACATAGCACATAGCAAAGTAAATTGGAAACATGCACATATAAAATTAAGAGAGACAGACAAGCACACATGCACACACTTGAAATTTCTCACTGCCAGTTTTACTATTCCACATAATTTCACAATCACACTTTTAATGCCTCACAACCTTGAGATGTAATAATTTTTTTTTAAGTCTTTAGTTCTTAGTCTGAGTTCCCAAGTCCCCCGGTTTCAATTTTAGATGGACCTTTGCAGCCCTTTTTAATAAATTTATCAAAACCACAGGCAACTTGGATTCTTTCTCTCCTTTGCTCTATTTTTCATAGACTCCTTCATTATCTCCCACCATTATTCTTCTTCCTAACTCCTATGTTCCTTCATTCTTCGCTCCATTATTTCGATGACATAGAATAATGGAATGTGGGTTGCTCATGGAAAAAGATGTCGGGGACTAGATTATTTTGGGGTTCTCACACTCACCAACCCCCGAAATATATGGGATGTATTGGATCGATAGGTTGTTGATTGGATGGTGCAGGCCTATTGGCAGTTTGATCATGGATTTGCAGGGAAATTTCAAGTCTTCCCCTAAATGAAGATCAATTCTATGAGTAGTATACAAGGATTAGATACAAATTTCTAAAGGAAAGGATTAATTGTCTATTTTCAACTTTTCACCTTAATAAAAATTCAATATATAATATAGGAGTAGATTATTTATTCTACATTTCGACTTTATGGTGGGTTTTAGATAGCAAATATGCTCGAAAAAAATTGAAAACCTAAAATATTTAGACAAAAAAAAACAAATCTATGATTAGTCTCAAAGGTTCACATGAAACTTTATAAAAGAAATAGTCAACAAACACTACTACAATCTAAACTCAATGAAAATAAATTATATGAATAAGAAAAATAATTTAATTAAAACTCTCAGTGAAGAAGGGCTAATATACCCTTTCACTATCTTCCCTTTAACATAATAAATTCTATGATTAGTCTACAAGGATTAACTAAACAAGCGCTGCGAACAGCATAATCCCCACCTTTAGAAAATTACAGATAATATAGTTAAAAATATGAGTTAATACCGCAATTATACAATATTTATCAAATTTATAATATGCAAAGAAAAAATACTATTTGGTTATTCTACTCTTAGAAGATATAATCAAGAAACAAAGCTTATTAAAATTTGGATTTTATTTATGCTCTAATTAATTGTTTTTTTATTATTTTCATAGAAATTTAGCAAACCCTTCCTTGGATAAATGATATTTTGAACATTTTGTCTGTATCCAAAAACCCATAAAAATCTAAGATTTGTAAGCATTTTAATTGCATGCAATTAGACTTTGAATGTAGTATGTTTCCAACTAAGTTGGTTGATTATCTATTTGAGAAATCATTGAAAAAATCAATCACAATTGTGCCCTCTAACGGATTGGGATTGTCTTTATGTCAAATTTGTGTACCCTACTTGAGCATTAAATTAAAAATTTATACTTATTAATGTTTAAATAAGATTAAAGATTCAAAGTAACAAATGGTATAGAAAACTAAACATAGTTATATATACCCAAAACAAGTCTTTGTATAGAAGTCATTGGGGATTGCAAAGACCTATCCATTCATGGTGCTACGAAGACCAATAAAATTATACATCAAATATGCTAACATATTTGATTTTTGTTTTGTGCAACAAAGATAACTTTCCAATAGCTAGAAACCAACTATTGATGTTTAAACAATTCACAATCTTGTATCATTACATATTTGTCACATTTCTAATACTTGAAGCTAATAAAGTGCACTGATTACAAATATAATTAAAATAAATTTTTGAATATATCAATGTGTGAATTATATGAAGACCCAATATCTAAGGGTCTTCAAGAACCCAATTTTTTTAAGGGGTAATATATTGATATTGATGACAAATTAGAATCCATTGTTGTCAATAACCAATGGATGTGAAAATATGTTGATGCAAGCCACTACCTTCCCAATTAAGCAATATACCTTAAATATCGAAGTCATTGACTAAAGATAATATAAATGTACTTCCATATGACCTTCCCCAACCATGATAACTCATTCATAAGGCAATTGATATATTACCAACAAAATAAGCTAAGGCCAACATAATTACAAAAAATGGAATAACATCTGAAGGATTGAATATTTCGAGTGGTTTATTGCTTTAATTAATAGAACACAATGCTCATTTCAACAACATAAAGGTAGATCACGTTTGTATTTTTTTGTTGATGCTTTAAGTTTTAAAGAGGGCATATTTCTCTAATAATAAACTAGATTGGAATAAATTATTGTTTCTCATTTCTCGATGAATTAGATAAAACTTAGATAAGATTGACACAGTGTCATTTTCCATTCAAAAAGATTGAAAAGAAACCATATACACAATTCCTACCTCATATTCCATGGAAAACAAAGCTGATGAACTCTCACATGTGGTTTATTTTCTTGTATGTATTCATACTTGTTTTGGTCTGGAGTATGAGGGGTTCCTTCCTTCACTTTACTTTCATAGAGGTCCTTTTCAAGTGCCTTGATAGTCAATTACAATGGCTTATGTCAACATCTCCAACAATATCCAATGAAGACGGTAGCAATATAATAAGCAAGGCAATCCCTAAAGTATACAAAGCTTGTAAAGCTAGAAAATTCGATACAAAGCTTGTAAACCTAGAAAATTCGGTGTCATGTAAGATGAATTGCTAGTAGTAACAAGTAGTTCAAAAAGGGCACAATAGATATCTTAATAGCAATGAAACAATTAGTCTTTCAAAAAGCGCTTACTGCGCTTGGTTTGATAACCACCTTTACAACTACCTTTTTACAAAAAAAACCTTTAAATTTCAAAAAAATCATAGCCTGTCATCATAGATGAGATCCACTAGTCATTGCTAGGGGTCAGTGCCAATAGCCAATAGTTGATGCCAGGAAACACTGTTGATCCATGAGTCTTTTTCAATATCGCCATTTGTCATTCTGAGCTAGTCGGTGCGGCAAGAATCTCTACACAGTGCAGGAAGCTATAGTAAGATGTAGAGCTGATGGCTTTAATTCCTAGGTTGCATCAATATTAATGCCTATGCAAAGGTTATAAAAGTGATGATAATATGAAAGTTTTGTGAGGCTCATGGTTTGATTCTAGGAAATGGGAAATCCCATATCAATTTACGAGGCTTAAGTTTGTTTGAAGTGGGAAAAGAATATAAAAAAAAACTCCATGGAAATTAAAAAAAAAAAAAAAAATTGTGAAAATTAGTTATAATTGCTAAAATCTATCGGTAACAGAAGTTGAATGGGTCTAGGAAAAAAACAGGGCATGCGATAGGAAACATGGAAGACCAGTAACCATGAGAAGATCGCTAGACTGCATCTCCTGTCTCGATCAACTGTGCCATGGTACACCGAATTGATCAAAGGAATTATAAAAAAACCATGAAAGTGAAGCGAGAAAGAAAAGCATAGATGAAATACATCTGCAAGCAGTTTGACCTATTGCATAACAAATAATAAAGAAAAGCATAGAAGAAATACATTTGCAAGCAGTTTGACCTGTTTCATAACAAATAATAAAGAAAAGCATAGATGCAATACATCTGCAAGCAGTTTGACCTATTTCATAACAAATAATAAGGCATAGCGAAAATGAGAGACTAGCAGTCAATATCAAATGTATTACAAATGTGAGCCGCATGCCCTGCATTGCAAAGTGAACCAGCAAATAGAGAGAACCAAAATACCAAAGCATCTAGTGGCAAAGCGTACAACATTCTTTCGTTGTTTCCATTGGAAATATTCAAAATCGATTGAGTTATAAGACGATAGTGGGAAGTGATAATCCCATTTGACACCAAATTGATCAGACTTTTTTGGATCTGAGTTATAAGATAGCAGTGGGAAGTGATAACCCCACTTGACACCAAATTGATCAGACTTTTTTGGATCTTTTATGAAAAATGGCCTCAAAAGCATTTCACCAAATTTATCCTTGCTGTAGGTTACACTCTTTGCTTCGGGTTACTCTCCTTGCTTCAGGTCATATTTCACCCTGGCATAGTATTGGGTTTCACTGTCTTAGGTCTCAATTTTATTTTCTCTTAGTGCCTTTTTTTTGTTTCACCCCCCTCGACTACATGGTTAGTTGAATTCACTTTTCATCGTCAAGCACAAGTCTCATCTAGTTGCAGGGAAACATAGCTTTTTTGGAGAACCTACATTCAAGCACCCACAGGGATAATGGAGAATATAAACAGCCACGTCAGAAGCTACCTCCACTAGTTATCTAAGGAGAACATTTAAAAAGCTTGCAAAGAGCAAAGCAAAGCAATTCTAATTTCCTATCAGATGTTCTATAAAACTATTTTAATTCTGGGAAAATTTCTGAGGCTGTCTACCAGTAGTGTAATTGACAATTGTAGAAAATTTTTGAATAGCCATCAGATAGATAGTGCAATAGTACGCAAAATAAAAATTCTGGAACAGATATGGACTTGCTTGCCTATCCTTTTGTCATCATTTTGTATAAGAAAGCTAGACATTCCGGCCACAGCTCTTCTCCTTTTTATTAATACAAAATATCCACTACTGTTAAAAAAAAGGAAAATGCAACAAAAAAGTAAGAGTCGTGATTGCACTAAAATATTGAAATTCAATATCAACAGGGTATTTCAAATCATAAAGGCTGCAATGCACATTTATTTTATTTAATGTGAAAATGCAGTGTCATAAAATGTAACAAAAGTCTGAAAGGGCCAGCAGTCCACTACAATATTGCAATTCAATATCAGCAGGGTATTTTAGAGCATACACAAGACAAGAATATGGATAGACCATGCCTTCCTAATCTTCTAATATCTAAGTAACCAGTCAGGCTTCCATTCATCACATGACATTTTCTAGGCCCTTTCTTAAAATTCAAAAATGAAAAGATGACCAGCTTGTTCTATATTCTTAAAATTCAAAAATGAAAAGATGACCAGCTTGTTCTATATCTTTCTGCAAAAATAAGAATAAAGACATAATAACTAATAAGTTATGAAATCACTGGCTGAATCGATGAGAATCTCTCCAAACCAAACCACTAACTTGTGTTATTTTATAGCTATCATACCAAAACTCAAATATAATTCTAAAGAATGAACCCAATCCTCCACGCAGGAACACAACAGGTATAAACCTCAACTTGCTCGTGAATCACAGTTCTTCTGCATTTTATGTCTCTAATACACATAAAAGGGTCATATAATCTTATATCGGCATATAGATACCACCTTTGAGGCCAACTGATGAATATCCAATCCCATATGTGCTGCTTTCTATTGTTCAAGGAATATCAATGCCCAAATTGTGAACTGTCTGCTGAACATCAGTTTGACCCTAGATGCAAAATGCGTTCCAGTGTTTTCCTAAGGAAATACAAAGGCTAGTTAAAAATAACAATTATTTTCGAAGGGTGGTACGCTCAAATTTATAAGAGGCGGAAATAAAGCAGTTGCCAAGCATAAGCTCTTCCCTAATAGTTAACAAAACCTACGAAGCAAAACATGTATGCCATGATTCATCTTTTCAGGCATTGAAATACCTGAGGCTAAGACAAGAGAGTGCAAGAGAGAGTATAGAAATTAAACTAATTTAGAGTAGCCAAAAAAACTCTACATGTACAGAGACAAGTGCAAAATCCACCTGAAACAAGTCCAAAATGTAATTAAGATTGTTAAAATACACCCAAACCAATGGAAACAGACCTAAACCTTGTCACCAAAACTATGAATACCTGCATACTCATATACAAGTAAGAATCTTGAAATATAGGAATTCTCTACATACTGAAAGATGGTGAAATGCATAGAATCTTGAAATACAGGAATTCTCTGCATACTGAAAGATGGTGAAATGCAATGAGATGCATCAATCTATTTTGGAATTTCATAGTGTTTCGGGCATTGCAAGGAAGCCCTAAGATGCACGGCTGTGTTTGATAAACAAACACCAGTGTTCTGGAAATACATCATGAGCTTCTGGTTTTCAAATTACCTATCATAGAACCTGTACGAAGAAACAAAATAGACTCTAACTTCTACAGCTGGCAGAGCTGTTAGGAATCATCCAGTTTGGGATAGAATATAAAGGTTTTACCAAGAATGGCTATAAGAATTTCTGGATATTCGCAACAGTCATGCGTCCTAGAGGTTCCTTGCAAAGAGAGATTTGTAAAAGCAATCAATAAAAATACAATAGGTATCCTTTCATATGTCTATCTCATAAACTTAAACATGGGACTGGCCACCAGAAAAAGACCCTCTAAGCAAATTGGAAGCTGTCGTACCCAATTTTGTCTTGATTAAGTGACCTCTGCTTCTGCAAAGCACATGAGTTGATTCTCTAATGACTCTATCATCCCGAAGCTGAAGAGACCTACTCTGATCATCCTCTCCTGCTGTCTGTGAGCCACCATCAACAACAACAATTATAGAGCCTCTTTTTGTCTGAAGCTGACCTTTAATTTTATGAGGCTAGGGCATCCACCAGCAATTGTCACAAGACCATCATTAGATATTGGGCAATTTGCATAGCTTTTTCAGTGCTGTGAACTTAGCTGAAATACAAGACATCTCCAAGTCCCCAACACCATCATTGTTGCACAATGCCATTCTTTCCAGCACTGGACAATTGGAAGCCAAGGCATTCAAACTCACAACCGAAGTAACAATGCCCATCAAAACAAGTTCCTGTAGCTAAGGAAATTTGGTTGCAATGGAGAGTAACCCTTCTTCACCAATTCTTCTGGACTTGCCAACTGCATAAATACCTCGATCAGTAAATCAGATACCCTGCTCATATAAAATACTTCCAGCAAATCACTGGCTGAATCGATTAGAATCCCTCCACTACCTCACGAAAAGACTCAGGACCCATTTGTTTCTCTAACATCTGAAGAATTGCAACCTGATTGTCCAAAAAGTAAGGCAAATTAGCCAGCACTATAAAAATACAAACAGTTTTATAAAAGCCAAGGAGAGTTTCAAAAAGTACTGTAACCTACAGCCTTCCATGACTGAATTTTTCCCAATACACCCAGTGCTTGTGTCCCGTATAATTCAGCTGTAGCTACAGATAAACTAAGAGCAATGGCTCCATCAACATCAACTTTGCAAACTGCCTCATTCACCTGTAAGCAATCATTGGCATATTATGATACAGAAGACTGCCCAAAACAAGACAATTGACCAAATTGCAAATAAGCAACAATTGAAAGATATGCTCAAATTGGCCTACATAGAAAATGATTGGCAAAAACAATCACCATAGAGGAATTAAAATATGCTCAAACAATGCAAAATCTACTAGCTTTTTCCTTATAAAGAAAAGTAAAAAAGGAAAATGAATGGGCATGCAACATTTTTACCTAAATTATTACACAAAGCTATGAAGTTTAAGACCACCCTAAAAATTTTAAGAGAAGCAAAAGTTGTGGGAATGACAACTGGGGTTGCTAAAAATTATGATGTTCTCCAGGCACTGCTAATTTACACAAAGCTGTAAGGTTTAAGACCACCCTAAAATTTTTAAGAAAAGTAAAAGTTGTGGGAATGACAACTGGGGCTGCTAAAAATTATGATGTTCTCCAGGCACTGCGAGCAGAAATAGTGGTGATGGAAGAAGCTGTCGAGGTTTTGGAGGCCCACATTCTGTCGTGCATTAGCTCCTTCACCCAACATATAATTCTCCTTGGCGATCACTTGCAGTTGCGTCCTTCTATTACAGATTATGAATTAGGCATCAAATACAAATTGGACGTCTCCCTCTTTGAGAGATTGATAAGCGGAGGGATGGAGCACGTGACCCTAAGATGCCAAAGAAGAATGAGGCCCGCAATTTCAAGATTAATTTTTGATATCTATCCTTCATTGCAGGACCACTGTAGCGTGACCAAGTATAAACACATCAAGGGAATTAAAAGTGATGTGTTTTTCTTAGATCATCAAGCCATGGAATCCGGGATCAGAGATACCAAAAGCAAGATTAACGTAAGCGAAGCTCGGCTTGCCGTGGAACTTTGTGTTTATCTTCTGAGACAAGGATATAAGAACAACAACATTACAATTCTGACAATGTATAAAGGCCAGATGACTGAAATTCAAACATACCTGAGTGATTGTCTTTGTCCCAGGAATAGAAAAAACACAAAGATAGATGATGCCACTTCAGCTACTCCTCGAGTTTGTTCTGTGGATTCAGGGAGAAGAATCCAATATTATCATATTATCTCTAGTGAGGAGCAATAAAATGCTGGGCATGGGAGGGTCGAGAGGAAACATTGGGTTTCTCAAGATATTGAATCGGGTCTGCATGGCTCTTTCAAGAGCCAAGACTGTGCTCTACATGTTTGGCAATGCAGAGCTTCTAGCATCTAAATGTACTTTGTGGGAGTCAATAGTTCAGAAATTAGAGAATTCCAATTCCATTGGACCGACATTAACACTGACCTGCCAAAACCATCCACAAACAGAAATAAAAGTCTCTATAGCCGAAGATTTCAAACAAATGGATGGAGGGTGTAAAAGACCTTGTGAAAATCAATTAAAATGCGGCCATGCTTTGCACGGAGATATGCCATTTCCCCGCAAATTGTCCTTGCCAGATGCTCGATTCAAGGAGGTTATTTTTTCAACACATATGGGTGGCAAACAACCAAAGATAGGTTAGTAAGAAAACACTAGAAGCACGAGCAGGACTTGCAAACCTGTCAAATCTGATGCCTGTCAACCTGATCATCATTATGGTGACTGTCAAACCACTAGAACATCAATATTTAGATGCTATATTTGTAAGTTTAAAGTCAGGTGTTATTTTTATTTATTTTTTATTATTCTTAATCAATGGAAATGATAAAAATAGTCACATCATGCACTCTTCACCAATAGGAGTTTCACATTCATTAATATATTTTATTAAATAAATACAAATAAATAAAAAATTCATTCAACATTTAACAAACTATAGCTAAATTTTAGAAATATTTGTGTACGGAACAAATTAATAACAAAAACCGAAACAAACATATAGTCTCGTAGGGACTAACAAATATATGGGGAAGGGTTGACCAACCTTTCCATAGTTGTCACCTTAACATCAATCAATCAATTCAGATTCATCACCCACTACCAACCATGGCCATATCAACATGAACAAATTAATACATGAAAAGTATCATCTATAGCGATATAAAATCATATCTCAAGGCTGTCACCTACAACCATACATTCCATGAGCAAATCAGATCAATAAGCACATATATTCTGAAAATGCAGTAAACATACATAACAAGAAATACTCATCTCAATCATGGGAAACTAGATTCAACAAGAAAACTTTCCACCCTACCATAGACATGCCATGCTCATGCATATTTCAAAATAACAGTCACCCCTGAGTTGAGGCCATATATCCATAGGAGAGGTACTCCGAAACCAACAGGTATGGTGCGCTCATCTCAATACCAGAAACACTGCCACACAAAATCAACTGTATCTCAGTCATATAGAATTTTTTTTCAACAAAAGGTGTTCCTTACTGGAAACATCACTCCGAACGCAATGGAATAGATCTCACAACTCATAAACGATCAGAATAGGCGAAACAGAACATATGGTTGATGTCTAAAAGTTCCACATTGTCAGAAACCACAACTACACCTTTCTCCATCTAAACTTTCCCTTCCATATACACTACCTGGTGCAATGGGATTCCCTTCACCACATGGTCCCTCAGGACATCGCCATCCACCATCGGGATTCACGTGCAGATATCCATACAAGGACAAGCAATGGGACAAGGACTCGTGTTGTGTTCTGCACAACCAATCTTCAATCCCCATTACATGGTCTTCAAACCTCATTACAAGGCCTTCAATATTCTGCAATACAATGCATCTCCTCCTCGAGAGCATGTATTTCCCAACACAAGATAGGATTCCACTACACTAGAGATCTCAAGAGAGAAAAAAGAAGAAGCATGAAAGAGATATCCTTTCCAATCCTTCTATAGCCATTCGAATTCCCAAGGAAGTAACTCCAATTCCAAGAGAGGTAACTAAAATTTATTGGGGGTTACTCAATTCATGAGATTCCTTCCCAGGATAACAAAAGGTGAAATAGAGAGGGGAGTTACACTTTTTCCAAAGAGTACAGGCTAAAATAGCCAGTGAGGGTGCACTTGTCCTAGTGGGGGTTACAAAATCAAGTGTAACCTCCAAAAAGGAGTTACAAAACCACCAAAGGGGGCACATTCAACAAGGAAGGCCCACTAAATCATGGATTAGGCTCAATAGTACCAACATAGGCTAAAAAAATAATAATTAGGAAACAAAGAGTGTTGTTAGGGAGAGCCACGACTCATAGTCCCCAATTCCTCACAAGTGGAATCCATGGACCCCCATTCTCGTTAGTTGTTCATGTTGAGCTATTTATTTAATTAAACAACAACAACAACAATAATAATAATTTCCAAAGACCATACTCTTGGCACATAGTGCCCAATAATAGACACAATAATAACATATGTCTGGGGCTTAACAACTGGGGTATTACAGATCTATTTTTTGAGAGCATGGAGAGTCATTTGTTTATGATCAATTGTGAGAAACACATGCAAAATATCTTCCTTTTTCATTAATATATTACCTCAAGTATTCATGTTGGCCAGGGTCATGGGCTATTTCCCTCTTTGAGGGTTTTAACCATGTAATACAATGATGTGACAATATTTGATCTCTGTGTGAGTGGTCCATTAAGGTGTTTGACATGTGTGGAAATACCTTGTTTTATTGAACATGGTATCATAGTCCTTTTGAAGACCCACTCCCATTGTTGGTTGAGATCCCGAACTTGTGTCGATGTATGCATTGATGGATTTATGGATTCTTCTATTTTTGTGCATTTTTGGGCTAAGAGAGTTGATCCATTGCGTCCAAAGCACCATTTTCAATTGGAAACACTTTTCGTTTCACCCAAAAAGGTTTTTGTTTGCTCAATATATGACCATTTTATCATATCTAGGGGTACACTATTTTCATTATAGTTTTTAAAATTTTCTCATAATTTGTTTTTTAATATTTCAATTCATTTTGATTTTTGGTTTTCTCCATTTTCAGACTATGTATGTTCTTTGTCATGTGCTTTATGTGAACTCAACAAATCAAAAGTACAGTGGAATATGTTTTCTATTTTTGTGTATGCTCTTTGCCACATGCCTTGTGTGAACTCAACAAACTAAAAATATTAAAAAAACTTGTGCTTTTCGAGTAGACTAACTGAGATCTAAACCCAATCTTAGAAATTTTTTGTTTCAAAATTTTGTTTTTTCTGTAATGCCCTGTTTCGACTTCACCATCTGAACTACCCCATTACCTATTTGTATTTTCTTATTATCTGTGGAACTCCGTCAATATGATGACACTGTGGACATTATATGGACCTATTATTTTTTGGAAGTTATATGTATGTGAGTGATGTTAATATTATTAATGATGGTCATGCTTTAGTTTTATCTCTATCATGCAAATTTAAAGATCTTGGGTACATGGATACCAATTTAAAAGTTATATGTCAAATAAATGAATGCGATACTAGGTGCATGGTACATAGAAAATATGGTTACATTATTTGTTGATTAGTAATGAAATATTTATATGTCAATGATTACACGATATTGAACAATCTCGAGTTGGGAGACTAGCCTATAGGTTTAAATGAGCTAAGTGATAGCTGGATGCTACAGAACAAAAGTACATCGGTGACATGAAATTCGAAAGAGAAATGATATGCGAGTGAAACATTATTTGTTTGCATGATTATTGGTTCATTATCATGATGTGTGGGTAGGTGCAAGGTTTCAAGAAACTCAACTGCCCAAATTGGTTATTCGATGACAAATCCTGAGAACAACAGTAGCAACACATTTACTATATCGATGTAGGCATTGACCCTTGTTCCATTAGGAGGGGAGGAGGCATTACCCACCATTTATCCTCTGAATCCTGGAGTCATGGGAGGGTTGTGTTATGACATGCTCCCCAAGGTGTGTGATGATGACTAATGGGTGCCTGTCGGGGAAGCTTGGTCGATGTAGTCGACACTTCTACTTATGGGTTCTATCTGGAGTTAGGTCAATATAGTTGATGCTCTAGGATATTCCAAGATAGAAAGGATAGGATGAGGAAGGTGGTTGTGAATTAGATAGAATGAAGCAGATAGATAGGGATGCCATGGAAGTTATGGAGAGCAACTTAAATAATCATGTGTGTGTTAAAGACCATTTCCTTACTCTTGTGTGATAACTGAGTACATTGTGTTGTTTTCATATAGATTATTATGATCTAGTTATTAAATGGTTATATATTACAAATTCTGATTTTCATCTCTTGCATAAGTAGATAAGACTTGTGTAAATTACGCGTTGTGTGAGATTGGATACTATTAGTACCTACACGAAGTATGTAAGCAGTAGCTACGCTTACATAACTTGTGTATATATGCTTGTATGAATTTTAATTCATGAATTATCTATTAAACTATTTTAAGTGAGCATTGAGATTGTGAATAATTACATTATAATTAGATAGGGGTTAATTACTACTTATTTGATTATGAATTTATGCATTTATGTGAAGTTAATTAATGAATGGCTAAGTAATTATGTTAGGAGGTTGATGGTACTAGTTTAAATAGATGTTAAATTGAGTTGAAAATAGTATTATTTAATTAATAAATACATATTAATTAAGTCTTAATTATAATTAAGGTTTGATTGTTTAATATGGTAATAGTTAAATAAATGATAATTGGAGCTTGAAAACAATATTATTTAATTAATAAGTAATAATTATAATTAAGGTTTGATTGTTGAATGCAGTAATAGTTAAATAAATGATAATTGGAGCTTGAAAATAGTATTATTTAATTAATAAATAAGTATTAATCAAATTTTATTTATAATTAATATTTGATAGAAAAATGTGAAATAGAGAGGGGAGTTAATCCTATTGACTTCTCTTGCATTGAAGAATACCTTTTCAAATTTAAAACATTTAAACTCTTACTTGACGAATGTAAGATACCTAAGTCTTTTCCTCCACAGTCTTTTCCTCTACTTAAAGTGATTCTTGTTTTAATAGTGGTAAGGAAAAATAGTCTTTCTAATGTTTTATGTTGAGTTAAAGGAGGGAAATTCATGAAGTGACAAACCACCTGGCCTACTCATGTTATGTTGGGCTATTACAAAGTGGTATTAGAATGAACGGGTTTCTTAAAATTGAGTGTGTCTAGGGAAGTAGTTAAATTAACTCCAAGGATTAATTATTAGATTAATTCTATGGGAATCTGTGAGAATTGGGTGAATACACACACACATGTTATTGTATTATTTATATTATTAAGTCTTTTTTTAAAGAGGATAGATGTTAAGTTATGTTACTTAAATTTATTGTTGTTTTGTGTTAATTGATAAATGTAACAATTACTATTAAACTCCGATTTTATTGTTTGTTTGAATAAATGTGACCTATGTATCGAGTTATGAATTGAATGAAATTAAAGGGCTTGACATGGTGGTTGGGAGGATGGGTTGTCACATTGATGAAAAGATAATGGAAATAAAGGCTCAGGAATGGAAGGCGGTGAGAAGGGTATAGGAAGCGGGATGGAGAAGGGAGAATGGAGGGATTCTTTTGGGGGAATTTACTAGAGGAACACAATCTGATTTGGAAAACACCTAGGAGAACTGGTTGGATTTTTGTTCTCGAGATTTAGGCACAGAGAGCTAAGAAACTTAGTTTCTTGGAGCTAGAGAGCCAACGAGGCTTTTCCTAGTTGGCTGGGAGGAAAAACCATTTGGAAATTAAGTTGAGGAGTTGGGATGCAAGGAGCTTGAGAAGTTGTAGGGACAAATCTATGTTTCTACAAGTATTTTTCCATTTCATATTTTGAAAGTTATAAATTGATTTGCACATGCTATATTCCATTATATGCTGTAAATGAAAAAATCAAAATATTTGGTTTATAACTGCATATAGAACATAAATATTGTATTTGTAAAGAAGACATATAATAAACTCTTAGATTAGTATTAGTTATTTAAGGCCCTGGGAGTGGTCCTTACAATTTTTGTGTCGTTGTGTTGAAAATGTTTTGCAAACAAAAATAAGGTTTCTAAGGGTGTTCATACATTTTGAGGCAAATGGTTTAAAAAAACATCCCTCTTTCATAACATTTGTTATATATTTTGTATTATCTCACTTAATTGAAAGTTACTTTATTAAACAAAACAAGAGTTAATGAGTATTTTTTGAAAAAAAATTGCATCTTTAAATTATCAAATAACTTTATTCTGAAGTGCATTTCACTTATTTTATAAAAATTAATCACTATAAAATAAATTTAATATTCATTTTTATGTTATTTTTACAAGTAACTTTAATTTATAAACTAATTTCATTGTAAAAGTGCTTCTTACTTATTTTATAAAAGTGGGTCTCTTGTTTTATTTTAGAAAACCACTTATTTATAAAAGTGAGCTTATAAGCAATGTTTAGTGAATGGATGGATTTGTTTTCTCAACGATCTCATTCTGCACCCATCTACACATAGGCCATCATTTGTTTACCACTTGGTAGTTTTGTTACTTTTAATGCCTTTATTAAAGAATGGCACACCTTTAACATTTGGAGCCCATTTTCAATTACATTTTTTTTTTAAATTGCCCAATATTTCGAGAGGTTTTTATCTAGAATATTTTAGTTTTTGCTTTTGAAACAACCTTACATGCATATTACAATATGGCTAGTCCAAGTGATCTCTTACTTACTATTACTAATCAATCCTCATTGAAATGTTGTATGGAGGATGTACTATGAAGTAAAGGACTTTATCGGATTACTTTGGGAAAATAAATTGTGAGAATTCTATATAGGTTGAATACCATGAAATAATTCTAATAGCCAAGAATCTTGAAGCAAAGAAGTCCTCATAAGAATTATTCAAAGATATGCAAGAATAAGAAGAAAAATATTAAGACAGAACATAAGAGAAGAAACTCAATTGATGGAAATATAATCTCATGTATTATTCCTCAATGTGAATACAATATATAATACATCTCAAGAGAGAAAATAGAATCCCTTAAAGGCAAGTTGTAAAGCACAAAAAGTAAGGCTTACTAAAAACATAAAAACCCCCTAGGTTGCAAAAGCAGTTTCCAATACTGTGCTAGAGGCTCATAAATTTGGCAAGTATGGTATGGCAGCTCATGAGTGCGGTAAATGGAATGTAAATATGGATAAGAAATGATGTGGAGGTCGAATTGGTCAAGTGGTAAGAGTTTCCAAGTCAATTAGCTTTTCCTTATCCACTAGAAAGTAGAAAAAACAGGATAAAGCTGTCTAAATCAGGAAAGTGTCTTTCTAATTCAGGAATAGAATAAAATTAGACAGAAACCAAGGAAATCTTATCCAGAATTTGTCCAAATTCGTTTTTGTGACTTAGCATGGGAAGTGGTCCACTAAATGACAAAATTGACTCTATTTAGCTAGTCAAAACTTAGGAAATTAATCATGACTAGTAAAATATATCCTAAGTATTTAATGGGTTTTTAAATGTTCCAACACCCCCCCTTAAGCCTGACTTTATGAGGTGAAATATAAGAAATATAGGGCCCAAGCAACAAGGCTTATGGTCACCCCAATACAAAAAAATATTAGTCCATGTAGGTGAGGAAAGAAGGAAAACCACTTGGGAAGAAAACCTCCCCTCAAGATCACGGAATACACCATAATAATGCTCTCCAAACTCCAAGCAAGTGAGAACTTGGTCAAATGTCTGGAGGAATCTTCTTCTTGGGAAGAAGTGGAATGTTCTCACTAGACTTGAGATTCTTGAGATAAGATCCAAATGAGACTTGATGATGTCCTCCATCTTCTGTCCAATCAGTGCCAAAAATCATGCAGTGAAATAGAAGCAAGAGAGACAGAGTGAAACCAGTCACTCCAAACTGTAATTTTGTCTCCATAGAATTCAATAACACACCAAATATCAACCCAAGGAGAGGTTTTGAGTGTGTATGATCTGAAACAACTGGATGATGATTCGAATCCGGAGACATATGAAAGAACAATGATGAGAGATGGAAAAATCTGAATTCTTCAACAATAAATTTTTACCATTTGATCTTCAGTATCTGCATAACAAACTCTCTGAAACTCATACTAGAAGACTAATTTAATTAATAACTCCAAAGGCTCTGATACCATGTGAGAATTCTATATAGGTTGAATACCATGAAATAATTCTAATAGCCAAGAATCTTGAAGCAAAGAAGTCCTCATAAGAATTATTCAAAGATATGCAAGAATAAGAAGAAAAATATTGAGACAGAACATAAGAGAAGAAACTCAATTGATGGAAATATAATCTCATGTATTATTCCTCAATGTGAATACAATATATAATACATCTCAAGAGAGAAAATAGAATGCTTTAAAGGAAAGTTGTAAAGCACAAAAAGTAAGGCTTACTAAAAACATAAAACCCCCCTAGGTTACAAAAGCAATTTCCAAAACTATGCTAGAGGCTCACAAATTTGGAAAGTATGGCATGGTAGCTCATGAGTGCGGTAAATGGAATGTAAATATGGATAAGAAATGATGTGGAGGTCAAATTGGTCAAGTGGTAAGAGTTTCCAAGTCAACTAGCTTTTCCTTATCCACTAGAAAGTAGAAAAAACAGGATAAATCTGTCTAAATTAGGAAAGTGTCTTTCTAATTCAGGAATAGAATAAAATCAGACATAATCCAAGGAAATCTTATCTAGAATTTGTCCAAATTCGTTTTTGTGACTTAGCATGGCAAGTGGTCCACTAAAAGACAAAACTGACTCTATTTAGCTAGTCAAAACTTAGGAAATTAATCTAGGTGACTAGTAAAATATCTCCTAAGTATTTAATGGGTTTTTCAATGTTCCAACATAAACTCCCCCCATTGATCCCTAAAAGAAAGCCAAATGAGATAATAAAAATGAGGAATCACGTGGATTAATTGAAATGTCAATATTTAGTGATTTATGAATTCCCTTTCAAGGATTTGAAAAACCAGATGAAGTTTGGACAAAGTTGGAAACTGTATCTGGAAAACACAATGAGATTTGAGCCCACCAGCTCCACAACTAGTTGCTTCAAATCCTAGCGACTTCTCTTGCATTGAAGAATACCTTTTCAAATTTAAAACATTTAAAGTCTTACTTGAAGAATGTAAGGTACCTAAGAAGGATATATAATGTATTTAGGATATTCTTACTAATATTGGTAGTCCATATTTCATTTTTGTCTCTATTTTTCCCTCCAACAGAGAAGCTCTAGGGGCTACTTATAAAACACCCACTCTTGAAGGTTTTTCTGATTATTTGATTATAAAACAAGATCAACTCTTACATCTTGGAGTGATCATCCATATAGGTACATATTGAAAATCCTTACGGGAAAAACATAAGGATAAATATGAAAGTCCAAAGAAGCAACATCCTTGCAACAACAAACAAAACAGGGGTCCCAAACCCTCTCAACAAAATCCTACTCCAATGACGATAAAGGAACTAACTCAAAAGATAAGAAGATTGAGAAAAAAATTTGTAGGCGAGATGACTATTTGAAGTCTAAATGTTTCAAAAATATGGAAGCCTTAGAAGAAGCAATGTCGAAGCACACCATCAATGTTGATTCCTCTTTTTCTAACTCTTCTTCTCATGGACATGCATTTTCTACTTTTGGTTTTTCCTTCAATAGATAATTTCCTTCTTCTTATAATGAGTGGCTTATTAATTTTGGAGCACCATATCATATGGCTAAGGATAAAGCCATTTTTTATACTCTTAATGAATGTAGCATCAAACAAATACTTGTTGATGATGATAGATCTAGTAGTATTGCAGGGTCTAAAATAGTTAAACTAGATGATGGTTATTTCAATGTTGAATTATGTGTTACAAATATTTCCCGCAATATTTTGTTGATATATCAAACCAATTGTTTAGATGCAGGTAAATCTATAGAGTTTTCACTTTATCAAGTTGTAATGAAGTATTTAAAATATCCTAAGCATGTCCTAATAACTAAAATTGTTGATGACAATACCAAGTTGTACAAATATGACAACTTTGGGTCATCATCTTTTCCATGAGTTTTTGTTGCTCATATAAATAACTTGAGAAAAATTTGGCATGATCTATTTAGTGAGCTAAACTATCACTCATTACAACAACTATGTAATCAAAGCATGGTGACTAGTCTTTCTTTCATTTTTTGTAGAGTGTGTGCTTGTCCAGGCTGTGTTTTGGGAAAACATCATTAGGATAATTTTGACAAACATACCCCTTGGAACACCTCAAATCACTTGTAGATTGTTTATAGTGGTTTATGTGGTTCAATTCCTTTTATTTTTTTCTTTGGGTTTAAGTGCTTCTTAAATGTTATTGTTGACTTCTCTAGATGCACTTGGGTTTACTTCTTGAAACTTAAGAGTCAATTTCTTGACATGTTTTTGGCCTACAATGCCCTTGCAAAAAACAAAACTTGACATCTACATTAAAAGTTAAGAACATATAATGGAGAAAAATATGTTAATAACAAATTTACAACTTATTCCACTACATGGGGAATTAATATGCAACATACTATTCCATACAGACAACAACAAAATGGTGTTTCTAAGAGAGGAATCACACATTAAAGGAAATGGAAAATTGCATGATCCAATCTAAGGGATTAAGTCCTAATTTTGGGAGGAAGCCATTAATTGTGACAATTACATACTAAATCCCAATCCCACAAAATAGTTAAAAGATATAACACTAAAAGAAGCATGGAGTAAAATTAATCTAGATGTAAGTCACTTTCATGTATTTAGTCGTGAAGTATGGGCTCACATTCTTGATGAGAAAAGGAAAGCATTACATCCTAAAGGTGAGAAGTGCATTTTTGTTCGCTATTCTAAATAGGTACGAAGTTATAATTCAACCTCATCCATTGGAATTATTATTAGAAGAGATGTTAAGTTTGATGCAAATCTCTTGGCGTATGAGCTTAATTTAGTGTTTGTGCCATATTTGACCTATGAGCCATCTTTGACGATTGTGCCATATTCTTTTCCCAACTTTTTTTCTAGTGATCATATTCCAGTTTCTTCTCCTTATGATGACAGTGAGGATGAAAATACACCTCTACATTCTCACCTTATTTAGTTAGGTATGTTGATTGTGAACTTGCACTAGCACCGCCGCTTCCTACATGGGTTCGTACAATACATGAATCAACTAGTGATATTGTTGGTGATCCTATATATCAATGCCATACATGTTCATAGTTCCAATGATCATCTTCTCTTTTTGCTCAATTTTCAGAGGCTCATCTTACATAAACATTTACATAAAGTTTTGGCCATATAGATTAAGACATAAAAATGAATGATTAATATAGTTCCTTAATGGTGAATGATACTTGGGATTGTGTACCTCTTTTGAAAGGAAAAAAAAATGTCATATGTAAATAAGTATATAGAACGATGTATGCATCGGATGGAAGTGTTAAAAGACATAAAGCTTGGTTAGTTTCTAAACAATTTTCTCAAGTTGAAGGGATTGACTATAACGAAACCTTTTCCTTTGTATCCAAAATGAATTCCATCCCCCTTGTTGTATCTCTTTGCACTTCACATAAATGCGAGGTCCATCAAATGGATGTTAAACCTTCCTTTTTGAAAGGGAATTTACAAGAAGAAACTTACATGGAACAACTTTTTGGCTATGTTCATAGGAAATCCAACCTTGTTTGTTGCCTCAAGAGATCTATCTATGGCGTTAAACAAGTCCCTCAAGCTTGTTATGCAAAAATGGATAGCTTCTTCTTGACACAATTTTTTCTAGACGTTACTCTAACCCTAGTTTCTAAGCCAATGAAGTAGGAAACCATCTCATAATACTTGTTATTTATGTTCATGACCTTATTCTCACTGTCAGTGGCCCCAAACTTTTATCCCATTTGAAATCCAACCTTAAGAATAAATTTGAAATGATAGAAATAGGACATTTGTACTATGTTCTTGGTCTCCAAGTCTTGAAAACCAAGAAAGGAGTTTTCCTTTCTTATTATAAGTATGCATGCAAGCTTCTTTTCCACTTTCAAATGTAAGATTGTAAACTGGCCCCATCTCCCTTCTAGTCTAGAGTCAAAATTGTTTCCACCTACAATACACCTAAAGTAGATGCTACTTTGTACCATTAGTTAGCTGGCAGCCTTTTGTAATTGAATCATACTCATCTTAATATTTCCTTTGTTGTTGGTCTTGTTGTCCATTATATGAAAACACCCCATCAAAACCATGGGAATGTAGCAAAAAATATACTTTGATATATGCAGGGTACAATTTAGTTTGGGATTAACTACAGTGCAAGAGGGAATTTTTTGCAGGGATAATTTTAAGGACCCATACTTATTTAAAAGTGTATAAACCTTGGCGAATCTTACCAATTCTTAAAATGTCAACTATAAAATATTTAGCAATATTTTTCTAAAATTATTTCAATTTCTAAGGATTTCATATAGTTTATTTAATAATTTGGCGATTTTTAGAGTGAAAAAAGTTTACCCCATCAAAACTGGGCGAAATAGAGCTTCAAAAAATGCAAATTGGCGAATCGTTTTTTGGAAAAATAGCCCATGGGATAAATTTCGCCCCTAACATTATCCTTGCTTTTTTGTTGATTGGTTTCGCTAATTCCAATTGGGTTCGCAATTTTAATAATCATAAGTCTACTATAAATTATGTTTTTAGTCTCGTTTCTAGAGCTATCACTTATGCTTGTGAGAAACAACAAGCTCTTTCTCTTTATTTAACAAAAGAAGAGTATTGAGAAGCAATTAATGCAAGTCAAGAAGCCTTATGGATTT